>JAEIFV010000353.1:0-309628 GCA_018904265.1 Lordiphosa collinella | reverse complement strand
AATAAATATCACGTCATTTAGGGTTCTGCAATGGAAGAATATCTTTAATCATTTTCAACTGAAGAATTCGCGGTTCAACAATTTTGTTGTATTTTCAAAATAAATAGTAACTGAATAACTTTTTGTAGCAAAAGAAATGTTTGACCATCTTGAATCAAGACATATACAAGGTGGGCCAAAAGAAGTCACCCTATTGGAAGATGCTCTTATTTTTACAAATAGCCGCCAAAGTCAGATCTGTTTTGACATTTGTGAACTAGACAGATGTAGAATACAAGTGAACAAGCCATGGATCGATATACTCCCCAAGAACACGGAATAATCGTAAATAATCGATTTTTCGACAAAAAAATCATAATGAGCGATGAGGCTCATTTCCACCTCAGCGGGTACGTGAACAAGCAAAAATATCGCTTTTGGGGCACCGAAAATCCACGAGTGATGCACGAGGAGCCATTACACCCGCTCAAAGTGACTGTATGGTGCGAGAACGCCGCTGGTCAAACGACAACAGTGGACGGTGCGCGCTATTAGGGTCATGTTAACCGGGTTTTTTCTGTCGCAATTGGACGAATTAGGACTGGAGGACATGTGGTTCCAACAGGACGGAGCAACGGTACACACTGCGCGAGCCACCACCGACATTCTGAAGGCGGCGTTCCCGGGTCGCCTCATCTCTCGTTTGGGCGATTTGCACTGGCCTGCAAGATCGCCCGATTTAACCGTTCCAGACTTTTTTTGTGGGGTTTTTTAAGATCCCGTGTTTACGTAACCAAGCCCGAGACCTTGAAAGCCCTCAAGGACAACATTCGACACGAGTGCGAGAATCTGCAGCCCGAAGTTCTTGCCGAAGTGATGAAAAATGCCATAAATCGAGCCCGTATGGCAATCAATTGTAACGGCGCCCATTTGGCCTATATCATCTTCTCGAAATGTCCAATAAAATTCTAAAGGTTTAAATAATTATAATCAAAAAACAGAATATACGTTTTTTTATTTAGAATAAAAAATAAATGCCAAACAACATCGGATGACGTCTTTTGGCCCACCTTGTACAAGATGTCTACCTGTTCAGCGTTGACCCTTCAGTGACTTCTCTAATATCATTTGTCCTTTGCGAACTTAGTGAAAGGTTATGGAAACGTATCCGGACTTATAAATATCGTCAATCCATGCATCGGTTGTGATGCTGTACCTAATATTGCCGTGTCTATGGTGGCGTTCTCCAGCATAAATCGATGACCAAAAATCGACCAATTTTGTTAGATTGTGCTGGTGAACGGGCGTGATGTGCAATCATGATTGCTAGTTTTCGTGATTGTGTTAGATGTAAATCCACCAAAGTATTTCTTTGTTAGATTGATTTGATTTTGTGATTGTTATCGATAGCAAACAGCTGACAGCAATAAACAAAGAATGAAAATTAAAACAAAATGGACAAGGAATCGTCTCTGCTTTTTGCAGTTTGGATGTTGGCAAAACGGGAGTCCTTCTCATCAGTAGGTGACCGTTTCGACATACCTAAAAGCCCACACCCACGCACACCGCGACCCTTTCACTGCGTTCCACTTGCAGCTTTTAGTACGTCTCGCATGTCTGCCACGCCACCGGCACCCGCTTGCCCAGCTCTGCCCTAAAGATGACTCGCTTCACCGAGGTGTGTATGACTTGTGCCTCCTCCGGTATGGCCTGCAGCACCTCTAGCATGATCCAGAGCTGCACATTCTCACTGACATTTGGTATACGCTGCTGCTGGAACGTATTGATCACCTCAATGGCACACGGCCAATCCTCCTGCAGCTCCCAGTGCAATGCATAGACGATGCAACACAATCTTGGGTCCTCCCGCAATCTGTACAATGGTTTCGAGTGTTCGTGCTCTGCATCTCATCCAAATCGGTTAAGAGAGAGCTTTCCTCCGAGTCTATCATGTAGCTGCAAGGATGCCCCCCAGTTGATTCCTCAAACCTGGCCGCATGAAACTCCTAAAAGGAGAGCATCTGCAAGGCGTTCTCCTCTTCGCTTACAAGTAGCCAATCTGGGACAACCAGAGACAACCAAGTCGCCACCGAAGAGGTCGAAATTTCGCCTTGTCGGCGTTTTTGACGACAGTCACATCCAATATAATGGATTGTACTTGATGTTATTTACATTTTATTATTTTTTTTCATTTGCGGTCAAAAGTTCAAAGCTTCCCCCATAAAAAAATATCGATAATTTTGTTGGCTGCAAATTCCATCAAAAACCGTTCACCAGCAGCCAAACACTTTCTTTGATTGTTGATTTATGTTAGATGATTGGTGTGTGCTGGTGAACACGCTCTATGTTCCGCATCATTTTTTACCCTTTCAAAATGTTCGTCGTATAATTGGCGAACATTTCTGGGCAATGTTGTTGGATGCGGTAATATAGATTTTAGCGACACCGTGGGCTATAATCAAATCTAAACAATGAATTTTGGCTTTGACAGTAACAATGGTCTGCGTTCTAAGAATGCAACGGTACATTGAAATGTTGCTGCACGTTTAACGAAAGAGGAACGTTTTATTGAAGCAGTAAGCCCGAATCAGAAAGATTGAAACTCGTACGGGACGATCAGAAGAGATAATCGAAGCTTATGGGTAAATAGAAAATCTAAAGGAGGCGTAACCCAAAACCAATGCGTGTGTCTTAATAATTCAAAAAGTCAAGAATAATATGTTAAAACTTATAATATTTTCGAAATTCAACCACAAACACGTAGTTATTCTCAGCTCGTTACAATTGGAATAAGATGTACACAGAGCTTATCCGCCAACTGATTCTAAATGCAGCCATCTGGCACTTTGGTTCTCATTTGACCCACAAAGTGCCAGTGGCATTCTACACAACACATCCTCATCTAGCCACCAAAAATTGCCGTCTTAAGCGTTTCAAAATCAATTTGCAGTCAGTGGGTAATTACGCGGCTCCAAAGAGCCAACAGAGAGACTCTGACAGCAACTCTAAAGATTATGCAATGCAGTTTGGCTTGGCACGTCAGGCCAAGCTGGACGGGACTTGATTGTTTCAACACCAACAACAACAGCAACAACAAGGGGAAGTCAACGAACCTGTGACAGCTGGGCGCAGAAATGGTGCAATGTGTGGTGGCAGGCAACGGTTAATCAAGCAGATATAAACCCCAAAGTGAAACATTACGAAACTGACCAACAAAAAAATACAGAGAACAGCAGAAGAAGGCCCAAAGGTGGAAGATTCAGATAGAAAAAAGAAATAACCGCCAGGCAGTAGCGGTAGAATAATTTAAATAAAAATATAACCAAAAGAAAAAGGAGAAGGTGGAGAAGGAGGAGGAGGCTAATGAGCGGCTCCAGGCTTCAAATGTCATAAACAGCTAATAGACGCGTGCAGCGACAACTTGATTAATTGAAACTAAATGCAATGGACGAACCAACTGCTCTCTGCGTGCTTGGCCACAATTAGAAACGGTAATGCGGAGGCAGGAAATCCAAAAGAACAACTTGGGCACAATTAAGCAAATGACAAATGGCATCAAATTGCTTCTTGCATGCAAAATGGCGCCAGGATGATAATGGCCAGGCCAACAAAAGAGTCATTGAACGTTTGCAACATCGACAGTGTGCAGCGGCAACATGTTACATTCCTACAGCTCTCAGCAAAAGTCCGTTACCAAGTATGCAGTTGTATGCAGTTTTAATAAATTTAAATGTGGCCAGAGCCAGCAACAGGCAACAATTGGTAATTGTTGATGCTGACGCTGCTGCTGCTGCTGCTGCTGCGGTACATGTTGCTGACGTGTGTGCATGTTGCTGCTGCCGGCGAATATTAAACTTTTGGTCTGGTGGGCACTCGAACCTAGCAAATGGACGCTTTAACAATACTCAGTTCTCGTTTTCAATTTGCTAATCGCTTTCTATTGCAGCGCAGAGTCGGTGTATTTATACTTCGTCGTTGTTTTCTAAGGGGCAGAAAGACCTGGACTTAGTGGGCCATGGGGCACCCAATTCTGTAATGCAATCGTTTATACCAAAATCTCCAGAGATTTTCCAATATTTTCCTGGATTTGTCGTTGGAAAAATTACTTAATATAGTGAACTGAACCTAATTTTTCGATGAGGTCGTCCGATGCGCGTTCGGTTTCGGATTCAAGGAGTCAAAAGCCGAGCTGAAGTTACCTTTCCTCCATTTTTTCTCGTGGAGTCTAGCATTTATATTGTGGTATATAGGCCGATGAGTTTTCTGATAGGTTATGGAATTAGGGCCAGACTCTGCCGTTTTCTTCTGTCTGGAAAAATTTCTTCTGATACACAGGCATCATATAGGTCGACGAATGACTGGGGATATGCTTCTATTGTTAGTTTAAGGACCTTGTTGGTGCTCCGGTGTCGTTCCTTCCCACTTCGGTGGTCGTGATCTGTACAAGGTCCATTGCACTCGCAGAGCTTGGGATGGGAACAGCTCCTCTACTATTTGTGCCATGGTATGGCATGTTGGCGGTGGCTGGTTGTTGATCTTGAGTTTTTTCATCGCCAGCTTGTAGGCGTTATCCCAGGGATTCTCTTCCAGGTCGCTACCAGAGAACTGCACAAATCACTTTTTTCCTGATTTCATCATAACCATGCAGGAAGACGCCAGGGCTACTGTCTTTCTTGAGCGTGTGGGTGACAGATATGCACTTTTCGGGGTTGATGGAGATGTTCCATCGACAGACCCAGTTCTCGAACCTTTTGATGTACTCCTGCAACGCGTCTGTTGCCGAGTATACGCATCTGTTACGCGCCATGATTGCCGTGTCGTCGGCGAAGGTGGCGATTGGAAGGTCCTGCGGCTCCTCAATTGGAATGTCCAAAGCAGTACGCATGTCTGCTGTGAACAGGCTGTAAAGTGTTGGTCCAAGAACGCTACCTTGAGGTACTCCTGCTCGAATCCTCTTCTTCTGGGATGCAAGGCCATCCTGGACAACTTTAAATGTCCTGTCAGATAGAAAAGATCTGACCATCAAAAAGAGTTAGCCATCATGCCAGACGCAGTCAAATACCTTTTGGATATCCAAGTACGCTGCCACAACGTACTCCTTGGCGTGAAACCCTTCCAGGACGAAATTGATAACTCTGTGTAGCTGTTCTGGGGTTCCGTAACCCAGCCGGAAGCCGAACTGGAATTTTTACTGCTGGGGTCTCCAGTATCCTACGTAATAAGCATCTCTCCAGCTATTTGCCAAATGTTGGGAGGAGGCTTATAGGCCTGTATGAGTCCAGCTTGTAACGGTTTGTGCAGCATCACGATGTTGGCTTACTTCCAAGCATTGGGGATGTAACTAAGGCGTAGGGCTTAGTTGAAGATGAGCAACTGGAACAATACCCTTTAGTACGGCTGGGGTCAGTCACAGTATTTGCGTCAACCCAGCGTTTCGGTGATGCGTCGTGACGACAACGATTGTCGCTTTTCTGCATGGCATTTCGTCTATCGAGCGTCGCTCATGTCGGTTCCTGCAAGGCATTGCGTCGACTACATGGCATTGCGTCGACGTGTCTGGAGAGTCGTTAATCGCCTTGCAAAATACGTCAGTCGAACTTATTGTTAGGAGTATGAGGGTGGGTCGACGACAGTCCCAAAATCGTCGACGGAACGTTGATACAGCGTTGGTCGGCAGTACTAGAGGGTATCGCCATGCGAGGGTAAAGCTTTATTGCTCTGTTATCAACTCCATTTTCACCAGCAGCCTTGTTACTTTTGAGCGAGCCAATTTCGCTCATCACCTCTTCATAGGTAATGGGTTTGACAGGTGGCGAGACTTGAAGAGGGACGTCCAGTGCTTCCTTGACCATCTGGAGTCTTTTGGCCGAGGCAGTGCAGAAGGGCTGGAACCTTGCCTCGAGGTTTGAGGCAATGGCTTCAGCTCGATACTGTGGATGTTTCGCCCATGTGCCGTCAGCATTTCTTACCGGGAATTTCGGCTGCACCTGCCTCTTATATCTTCTGGTGAGCTTTCAGAGTGCATACTTGGAGTCCTCATTTAGGGTGGCTTCCTCGAGGATTTTGTCCGTGGCTTCCGGGAAGTGGGTTTTGAGGAGCGGCTTTAGTGGCAGCAGCTTTGACTTTGCTCATGAATATGTCAATCGCATCATAAGCATACTGAGGGGTCTGCACCTCCATGTTGAAGTGGAGGAAGTCAGTTCCTGGGAGCAATATTCGGCTTCTGACTGGAGCTGTTTGAGGACTCAGGCCCACAGTTGCCAGTACGGGGAGGTGGTCGGAAGAGAGCTCATATTCTTCATGCACATCGAGAAGGTAGACTGGCAGCCCCTTGTACAGGAAGAAGTAAAAGCAGGTGGGTGTACCTATACGGTTGTAAGGGTAGTATGTCGGTCTTCCGGTTGCCAGGACTTGCGTGGAGTCACCACTGATATCCTGGAGCAGCGCTGTGCCACTTGGGTTGGCCCTGAAGTCGCGCCATAGCCGGTGCTTGGCTTTGAAGTCTCCGCCGATAATAAACTTTTGTCCCAGTTGACCAAGAAGCACCCCACCCGACAATATCTCGTATGTATCCGGACCTACGAGAATTACGATAGTTTCTCTTACAATCGAAATCCGTTTTTCTTAAGAGATGCGGGGTTTCAATCGGACGTAAGCTATTTTTTCTCTATTTGTGACAGCAGCAAAGAAGAGAAACAAAGGAAAAAGAAAAATGTACAGAAAGTCAGAGGCAAAACACTCGTCTTTACCTAAAAGTATGCAAAAAAACGATGCACTCGTCTTTACCTAAAAACAAGAAAATAATTTCCTAAATTTTAGGTAAGATGCTTGCAGTAACGAGCTTCGCGTTTGACCTCAGAGCATTGTAAAAAATATGCAAAAATATAGAAAATTTTAAAAACAACAAAAACTAAAAAAAAAAAAAAAAAAAAAAAGAGAAAGTCAAAATAATTTTAATTTCAATGCCTTGAATAGGATTCGAACCCACGACCTCGCGGCTGCACGGCAAATGTCTTGCCATTCTACCACCGGTCTTGATTGCATTCTTTACTGTCATTTCGCCACCGTCTCGCGCGACACTGTTGTATCGGTGAGCGTTAAGATGTCCGTCGTTCGTGTTATAGTCCCGAGGTCCTGAGTTCGAGTCCCAGTAAGGGTAAGTAAAAAAAGAAATAATAATAAAAAAAAATTTTATTTAAGGCCCTATTCTCATTCAGCTTGCTGTTTTTGGACCTTTTTTGAAAAAATTCTCATTTGAAAACGCAAAAAGATATTTGAATTTTAAATTTTTTCACCGCGATATAGGGGCTGTCCATAGATAATGGCACCGTCAAAGTTGGCCCTCAAAAAAAAAAAGCATGGTGTGCGGCAGATTCCGCAGTTCTACTGAACCGATTTGGATGAAACAAAGTTTAATCGACGTAGAATTGTCACCATTCTGGCCCGTAGTAAAATAAAAATTTTGCGATTTTTTTGACAAAATGGCGGCCACTTGAAATTGACAAATCGAATTTGGACCCATTTTTTGTAGTTTAGTGTAAAAAAAATAGTAAAAAAAATCGAAAAATTTTTATTTTACTACGGGCCAGAATGGTGACAATTCTACGTCGATTAAACTTTGTTTCATCCAAATCGGTTCAGTAGAACTGGCGGAATCGTGGCCGCCAGCTCGAAAAACGTGGTTTCGAGATAAACGCGTTTAAAGTTTGCAGTTGCTAGGCAAATCGAGTCACTTGGGGTCATTAAAAAGGCCATATCTTCTAAAGTATTTCGAATTTCAAAAAACCCTTTTAGGGTTATATTCTTAAATGTCCAAGCTATAAAAAAATGCAAAAAAAAAAAGTCGAAAAAAATTTTTTGCTGAAAGAGAATAGGGCCTTAAAAAATTATCACAGCAAAAGTATGAGGGGAAAGGAGGTGGTGGGGGCGGCTTGGTTGGGGGTGTGGGGGAGCAGCAGCAACTTTTTTTCAACTTTCGCGAAACTAAACGTTTGCAACACGTTTTCGGATCCGTTCTCGACACTTTCTCGATAGCGAAAACGTATTGGAAACGGATTAGTTTTCGATCCGTTTTCGCTATCGAGAAAGTGTCGAGAACGGATCCGAAAACGGATATCGAGAACTTATGCTTTGCTGCCACAAACTGAGCGACAGGTAATAGTTTTTCAGACCGAGAACGGAACACATTCTCGATAGTTTTGTGAGAGAAACCTTCGAGAAAATGTCGAAAACGGATCCGTTCTCGATACCGGTTGTCGGGTGGGACCTCAAAGCCAGAGGAGCTCCATGATAGTGATGGTGGCAGCCCCCACAAGCACTTCGACAAACGCTGTGGTCACCATAATGTCTGCGAGCTGTATGTAGTTGTTATAGACCGGGTGGAGATGGTAGTGAATTAGCTAAGGCACAATACCCACCCCTGGGCTCGCCTCCAGGGTGATGCGTATCCGTCCATGCAAGAAGGTCTCCGAGATGAGCAAAATGTCAATGTTATGCTTATCCAGGAAGGCCTTTAGCTCGTTAGCGTTGGGAATAATGCTTCGGGCGTTCCAGTTTTTTGATTGAACAAAACTAAACGGCGAGTATGTGTGAGCAAGATGAACGCTTGATTGAAAAGACATGTATATTCGGGTGTTGATTATTTATGAACGAATTGCAATCACCCAAAGCCGTTCTCTGGTCGCTACATATCATTTTAAGACATTTTGCTCTCGAAAGTACACCTGCAATGTCTGCGAATTTTCAAGGATTTATAGACGGCGTGATCTCTGGCACCTTCTTCTCGCGAGTAGACACTCTTTTCTTGTGCGTTTGCTTAGCTTTAGTTATTTGAGTGAAATATCTAATAAAGGACCCTAAACTTGGCTTAGTCCTTAACAAGAAAACTAGTTTTGTTGCCTGCTTAAGCAATTAAATGATTCCCCCCGTTGGTCTAAACAACGGAAAAGTAAGACCCAAAATGTTTTCATAACTGTCCGCGGTTCTGTGTGATGCGATCTACTTTGGGTGGGAAACGACTACAACAACAATAAGTGTCAAGTCATTTAGGAATTAACCAGAATTTCTAGGCTAAGGCTCGTTAGGTGCTTTATGACTGAACCTTTATGTGCAAAAGCATAACTTACGTATTAATTATACAAATATTTTTATGTTTTATGTGTTAGTTTATTGCGTCTCTCCTGCTGCTGCTGCTGTTCGCACGTACATTCCCCCCGCTGAGTTTCACATTCGAAAATTGACTTTGAAAGCAACAGCTTCTGCTGCTGCTGTGTGACGATGGGAAATTAATGAATTAGACAAAAAAAAATCACAAAATGGAAATGGAAATGAGTAATGCTCACATTACAGAGAGGCGTCCAGACTTTAACTCATTTCCACGCCACTCAAATGAGCAAAAATTATTGCGGTTAAGTACGTAGCGAGCGAAAAGAGAAAGAAAAGTTCACTTTGCCTTGTTAGGAAGCTGAAAAATTGCCATCGTCGGGGAATCGTGAATTAAATTTAAACAGCAGAAAAATACAAAATAAATAAATGGGACAAGTGAGCGAACAGCGAACCGAGGAAATTATAGGGCCTCCGCCAACCAACAGCATCGTCTGCTTGTCACTGATACTCGGCTAAGAGAAAGAGAGGATCAAATTGGCACATTAGACAAATTGTAGCCATCGCCAGCTTCGGAGAGCGTGCTCCTCCTCCGAGTACATCTCAATAACCCGGGCCACCGCAGCAGAAATGCAAAACGAAAAACTTTTGCCTACAGGAGGATCATAAATCAAACCGCATCAACTCAATCAATCCCAGGTGCGATCAAATGTCAAAAGCCCACACCTCACACAGACAGACACCAACTTGCCCACAATTTAAGCCATCATTGACCCATTTTTCCTCACTGGGGAATTCTGTCTCTCTCTTGCCCCTATCTCCTACACTTGGATGTTGATAATGATGATGATGATGCCTTGGTCATGTTCTGTAACGTGTTGCCATTTAATTGGCTTCGTGTGAAGTTGAAGTAGCTTTTTGCCAAATACAACGAGTAGGGAGCATGTCCATGTCTGCCCCTAATCCCCTTCCCCCATTCCCGCCATTGATGACTTTGACACTTTGGTCTCGCCTGCCTCGTCTAGCCAAAAGAACAAACACAAGAGCGAAGGCTGCGTAACTTTTGTAGGAGTTTGTCGGCATTTTCTTTATATATTGTGTTTAGCATACACTTTGAAAAAGGGGTAACTAAAATTTTTAATGCAGCTGCTTGAATGGTTTTTCCAAGCGATTCAATGATTTTTGAATCTATTGATTAACTGTCGAATCAGAACCTTAGGTATCAGTATAGGAACACGTCAGCCTAGAAAACCGCGGGGTTAGACCGACTTTGCATCAACTATGACGGCAAATCCAAATATCCATATAAGCTCTAAGAGTAATAAGTTCTTGCTTCGTATTTGATCGCATGTAGTATTCTAGGACAAAATTTTTGAGATGGTTGCAGAGTTTGGGTTTAGTTTCGAAGAAAAACCAATTAGAACGTAGGTCAAGTCCGACTGTTATATACCTTTGCAACTCCGAGACGCAAAGCCTTTCCAAATAAATGAAATACTAACAACTTCCATCTATCAAATCTTCATGATAATCTAAACTCAATATAAAGTTCGACTTTATCATCCGTACCACCCCTGTGTCTTCATACTAATCTGAACTCATAGGAAAATACAGCCAATCGCTCGATTTTTTGAACCATTCAATATACTCCTCCTATTTCCCGCCTACAGTTGTCATCTGCTTTAAAATCCAATTTCTTATGTCAGTTTTGCAAAATTTTGCTATATTACGGACCGTTTGATCTACAAAATTTGTACATTTTCCCGTCTTGATGATAATTGAAACATAAATATATTTTTTGCAAATATCGTGATTTTTTGGACAGTTCGGTCTTTCTATTTGCCGCCCTTTCAGCAATAGCCTTTCTCCGAGCTTCAGCTTAAACTGCTGTCTAAGCAGCTCTTTGTGATGCGATGTGTCTAGCAAATTTCTGGCGTCGACTGCTCGCCTGCTGCGTTGATTCTGCAGATCTCAGCCTGTCGCCTAACTTGTGTATCACGCCGCGCCTGCGATTATTTCAGTGTCTCACAAGCACGCTGGGGTGCAATGCTTGACGGCTTATCTGTTGCATTCTCCTGAGCTTTTCTTGCGAAGTAGTTTGTTGACTTTTTAATACACTCATCCGTTTTGCTCTACTTGAAGTTCGTTACAAATGACTCCAACCAATCAGGCTTAAACTCATTTTGAAATATCTTAAAAAATTCAATAATGACTGCAAACCAATCTTCCGGAAAAGAATCAAACTTGGAAAAGCCGGAAAATTGATGAAAAATTGCTACAAAAAATATTTTTTCCTTTTCCATTTGATCGGATTCAAAATCAGGCAAATATGTGGTATAACCAAGGCTGCAAACCGATCCGGAACCGAACACCTGAGAACCGGTTCGGTTCGGGTTTCTTGGGTTTCGTAAACCTCACCATGATCATATTTTTGTCCCCTTAATCCTGAACACTTTTTCGAAAAATTAGGTACGGCTCACCAATTTAAGTACTTTTTTAACGATACATCTATGATAAGGTTCGTACTTTCTGGATATATTTAGTAATCGGGATTCTTTATCGATCCGCCAAAGAAGTGGTAAAGATCGGATGAACGATAGTCGAGTTATAAGGAAATCAAACAATTATGGGCAGCACCGGGCTGATGGGCAGCTCTTCACAGGTACAGAGTATATTATAGTCGGGTTTGATCGACTTTCTTACTTGTTATACTATGTACCAGAGGTACACAGAGAATATTAAGTTTGTGCAAAAGTATGTAACAGGCAGAAGGAAGCATCTCCGACCCTATGAAGTGTATATATTCTTGATCAGAATCAACAGGCGAGTCGATCTAGCCATGTCCCTCTGTCCGTACGTCTATCTGTCCGTCTATCCGTATGAACAAACAGATCTCAGAGCTGGTAAGAGATAGAGGATTGGCAGGTAATGGGACATATGCTTCTTATACTTGCAGGCAGATCAAGTTTATTTTCAATTTTTGCCACGCCCCTTCCCGCCCCGCAAATTGGAAAAAAACGTCATATCTGCGACACTTTTATAGATAGAAGGTTTGTTCCTTCTGGACATATTTAGTAATCGGGATTATTTATCGATCCGCCAAAGGAATGGTAAAGATCGGATGAACGGTAGTCGAGTTATAAGGAAAACAAACAATTATGGCCAGCACTTCACCGGTACTGAGTATGTTATAGTCGGGCTTGACCTACTTTCTTACTGGTTTTTTAATGGGCTCTGATAAGTAACGACCATAAATTTATATTATGTACAAATGTTACTGAGCGTTGGACTTGTGACATAACGTAGAGGTGCATTTCCTCATCCTAGCTTACACAATAGTAACACAGTCTACATAGTACATCCACTTGCAGTAGCAGTCTCATCACCCATATCAGTAGAAGAGTTGTACCCCCCCTATAAGTATAGTTACATTCTCTCTTAATCATCTGTGAGTTGAAACTTGGCATGTGAGTCCACGGACGCAGAAGCATCTTAACGAAAGAAGCCTCCTTAGTCATTAATGTGAGAGA
Organism: Lordiphosa collinella; assembly: GCA_018904265.1. NCBI lineage: Eukaryota > Metazoa > Arthropoda > Insecta > Diptera > Drosophilidae > Lordiphosa > Lordiphosa collinella. The sequence continues at coordinate 297,020 of JAEIFV010000353.1, read as the reverse complement.
AAAGTAGTCGGTTGGGTTCGTTGACTTGTTCTCCAACACACCCACAATACAAAATTAGAAAGAATCCCTAAAGCCTAGAAAATAAAGTTATCAATCTTAATATGGGTTTAACAAGGGAGCTTAAAAACAAGTAGAAATCTTGCTCTATTTGTGCACTTGGACTCTCAACTCTTTGGTCTTTGGGTGTACTGACGAGCGGGCGCCGAAACGGCCGTCTACAGCCTCGCTACTGATCTGTTCTTATGTATTCTCTGTTGAATTTTCTGGATGATTATTGAACTATAATCAAACCTTGACCTTGAGCCTGCTAATTCACTTTGACAAATTTAGCAATCATTAAACAAAGTAAGATAGGAAATAAACAGAGATAGCTATAGAAATTGGAAATCAGACCTAAAAAATCTGCTCGTTGGACTGTGCTTCGCTTCTGTCCCCCCTACCCTTTGATTTTCGTATAGCGGACATATTTGTGGAAAATCCCAAAATTTATTACCCGCCTTATCAAGCCGTTCACTTTGGTTGGGCAAAATATCCAGTATTTGGTCACTGTTTTATTTTTGTTTGCCCACTGTATTTCACCGTCCAATCCCCAACCAACGCAGCACACACACAATCCAACTGCTTCTATGGCAAATTGCAAAAGCAGCTAACATTGCAAAGTCAAAAGCGTTGCCACAAGGGCAAAACCTTTATCGTTTTGGTCCCCAGTCAAACATTCGTAAAAGAGCTTCCCTCTAAGAATTGGGAGTTGGAGCGAGTCCCACAAGATGCATTAAAAGGGGCACATGAAATCAGAGATCATTACAATGGTAAATAAAAAAATATTTATGGCCGATTTCACATCTTCTACATAGCACTATCTGTCACTTTTAAGCCACTGTTCGACTAGTCGAACAGTTAAATTGCCTATTTAAAAAATTTTTTTATCTGGGATCTCGTTTATTGTTGTAGTGATAACTCTATTCTTTAGTATTTTATTGGCAAAGTTTATTAAAAATATAGCCTAAAAAGCAGCCTAAAGGGTCAAAGCCCAGCTTATCTCAATCCTTATCATCATCTTATGTGAATATTGTTCTAAATTTCTAATTATTTGAGGCATTTTCTCTCTCCCTTTCGATCACAAGGCTGTGGAAGTTCAGTGACTCCTCCATCATACATCGAGTCAAATTTAAACAGATGCATAAAAGATTCTTTTGTTATATACAAAGCATATTTATTCTTCTAATATTCTCACCTGTACTGTCAACTAGGTCAATTACTATGGACTTCGACACACTTAAAATAAAGGACACTTTTTCAAAGTGCTCCCAGGTGGATGGGCTTCCGTCTGATGGTCCAACATTTCCAAGCTGCAACCTTTGAGACATAGTTTTAGTTCAATCATTTATTAGATTCTTTCGTTAACATACCTGTATATTCGGGTCATATCTGTTTTGGTATTGATCTAATGATGTCGGTCCGATCATTTTCAAATTTTTCCTTGCCCCACGGAGTCCACCAACATACTCCTCCCAAAGCTCCAGCACCGTAGCTGTGGACTCTGGAGTTCATGAAAATCTGGTGTCTCCTGTTGCCACAAAATTCCCAATCTTGTCATGCACTTAAATTGAAAAAATAGTTAATCTTACCTGCTCGTTTTGCCATGGGGACTTCCATTTTTTTGCGCTTAAGATTTTACAGCTGTTTTATGTTTTTGATAGTGGTAGCACTTGTAACGATACCCGTACGATAGGCAAAATTATCGATATCCTGTCAAGTCACTACTCGAAAAGTCACGAATACAACGGAATTCAAATTGGATGCAACTTGTTTGCTACCACTAGCCGCTATGCTTTTTGTATGGCGTAAAAGTAGCATCCGAAACAAGAATGAAGGGTACAGGGTATTTTGTAGTCAGAGCAGCGCTCTTAGTTGTTATTTATTTCAGTAGGACCATTTTCTATACTTCCTTTCGCCTGGTGCTCTCAGAATTTCCCCAGTTTGAATTAGCGCTTTTTCTCTAGGTGCATTATTAAGTAAATTCCGTGACACATTTCAAAACCATCAACCCCATATAAATTCCTATAAGAGTATCTAAGCTCTGTCCATATCAATGTCAGCAATTTTCTTTCTAAACATTTTTCATAGAATGTGTGTGTGTGTTTTTTTTTTCGTTTTTGTTTTGTTCGTTGTGTTTGTCTCTTGTCATGCGCTTTAATTAAATTTTGTCAGCTTCTTTTTTCCAAGTTTTGTGTTTTTGTGTAATGTCACGGCCCGGCCTGGGGATGAGACTTGACAATGTTGACAATAACTTTGTGTGTGATGTCACTCACTTCATGACCACCAGTGGAAACCGGCTTGGCCAACATTTTGAAGTTCATGGCAAATGGCGAATGGCATGCCGCAGACAAACCAAATACATAATTACAAATTCATTTGGCACAATTAACTATGCGGCACAAATGCAATGGCAATTGCAATTCCAATTGCAGCACGACACAGCACATTTAATTGCATTTGAAGCCACCTTTGAGCTCATCCAAAAGATAAAAGACGAAACACGCGACTCTGCGAGAGAAACGCATGCAGCTGCCGCCTCTTAGACACTAAATTAAAAACTTAGTGCCAGAATCCGGAGTTCCGAGTTCCAAATGCAACCAGTTTTGTGGTGCAGCAGCTTTTAATTTGTTTTTTTTTTTTTTTTAGAGCCGGGGATAATTCATTGCGAGGGACGCCCAATTAGTCGTGGGGGGTGTTCCAGCCTATGCCAACTGGTCCAACGCCTCCAGGAGGCGGCTTATCTAATGGACACATAAATAAATTTCATTGAGATAAGTTCAACAGGTTTTCGGAGGCAGCTTTCCACATGGGAAAATAAGTGAAATAAATACATATGCGATGCAAGTGGGCGAGTTGCAAGTGAATGGATTAATATGATAGATTTTGTGGTTAATCGTTTGCATCAATTATTATTCGAAATGTATGATTAAAAAAACCGGCTGGCGGAATCCGATGAAATGATCAGTGAGCAGGGATAGTTGATGGGAGATTAGTAATCTAAGATCAATGATCTCCTATTTACATGCGGAAGTTTTCTTCAGAATGCTTTGGTTTTTAGAGCTATGATTTGGGAACAGAAAACGGAAGTACTTAGATTATTATCTTGTTATCTCGGTAGTATTTTCTACTGACTAATAATGAAAGATGAGAGATTAGTTGCTTAGATGGCTTTACTTTCACTTCTGGAAATTCTCTCTTATTTGTATTTGGTTTTAGTTTTCAATTTTAATGCATTCAAAAGAGCAAAATGGTCAAAATAAAAATAAAATTTTAATCTACAAATAGTCCTTATTATGTTATAGGTAGTTTTTAGTTAGAGTAATCATGGGAGAAGCTGCAGGTACAAAGAAGAGGAGGAAACAGTAAAATAAAGCACCTCCTCTGCCATTGTCCCGCCCTGGTTAGAAGGAGACTGACGACACTAGGTCAACCTCTCCTACTTAACTCCTCGGAGACATCCGAGCTAGAGATCCCAGCTCTACTATAATTCATTCTGTCCACACAATAGTTCAGTAACGAGAACCCCCCTTATTAACAAAAAAGGGTTAACAGGGATATGGCATCGCAATGCGCCCAAAGAGGCCTAAGTGGGAGGACGACTTGTCGCTCTCAGCCATCGCAACATAACCTAACCTAAAACTGGGGGGGGGGGAAATACTCAAACACACATCCTTATTTTCAATACAGTTATAGGCTAATTTCACTGACACATATAATAACACTAGCATATATCCCGGAGCGCTTCGCTACGCCGCCGTCAGTCTATACTGACATTACATAAAACCGATATAGTTTTTCTTTTCCGACCGGCTTTGCATAACATTACCGTTAACGTTATTGCTATCGCTATCGTTATCGCTGCCGCTACTGTCATCGTTATTTCTTATACTATCCTTACAAACAAAGCTTAAAGCCAATCGGATGAAAATCGGTTTTTGGCTGATGAGTTTTCCATGAGTTTTCCGACCCTAAGTTCAAATTTTCCAACATCAGAAAATTACATTTCAATTCATTTCAGTTACTATCCTTACAAACCAAATTTCAAGTCAATCGGATGAAAAATAGATATTTGCTTATCGAATTTCCCGAGAATTTTCCTTGCGGGCAGATTTTCCGAAATCGGGAAAATACGTGTCGAATTATTTCGTACACTTCTCTTACCAATCCAGTTTCAAGTCAATCGGATGAAAAAAAATTACCCATTCAAACTTTCCCGACGCTTTTCCCGACGCTTTTCCGGAAATTTTCCGACCCTACTGTCGAATTTTCCAACTTTGGAGAATCGCATTTCAACTTATTTCTATTACTGTCCTCACAAACCGAATTTCAAGTCAATCGGATGAAAAATAGAGTTTTGATATTGAATTTTCCGAGAATTTGCCTTGTGGGCGGATTTTCCGAATTCGGAAAAATACGTGTCCAATTATTTTGCATAATGTGATTACAAACCGAATTTCAAGTCAATCCGATGAAAAATGAAATATCCCCATACAAACTTTCCGACGCTTTTCCGGCTTTTCCGGGTGGAATTTTCCAATTTTCCGTCTTAGTACGCACTTTCACCACATAAGGAAACTCCTGTCCAAATTTCAGCCCTCTAGCTCTTACCGTTTATGCTGTGCGATGGTCACCAGTCAGTCAGTCAGGTAGAACAGTTTTCTATATATAGACTTAACAGTTGTACACAAAAATAAATTATTACAAATAACAAAATTGGGGAAAGTTAACTTCGGCTCGGCCGAAGTTTTGTATACCCTTGCAGCTTCCATTGAAAGCATAAAAGTTTTTCTAACTAAGAACTAAGATTACTTTTTGGACCTTACTTTTCTATGGGATGTATACTATATAGATGTCTGATTTCGACCAAACTTGGTGAAATCGTGGAAAAGCATAATACACTGTTAATTACGAAAGGAGATCCCACTTAAAAAAAAAAAGTTTTCCTCACTAGAACTAGTTTGTCGACCGATCGTTCCTATGGGAGCTATATGGTATAGTCATCCGATTTTGAGCACACTTTGTAGAATTGTGTCAAAGTATATAAAATAAGTGTATGCCAATAAAAAGGACGATTTCATTAAAAACAAAAAAGTTTTCCTCACTAGAACTAGTTTTTCGACTGATCGTTTCTATGGCAGCTATATGCTATTGTCATCCGATTTCGACCAAACTTAGTGAAATCATGGGAAAGGATAGTAAACTAAGAAATACGCACTTTGGAGGCGTTTCCATTAAAAACAAAAAAGTTTTTCTCACTAAGACTAGTTTTTCGACCGATCGTTCCTATGGCAGCTATTTGCTATAGTCATCCGATCCGGCCGGTTCCGACAAATGTGCAGCGTATATGTACCAGAAGACTTCGTGCAAAGTTTGGTGAGGATAGCTTTAAAACTGTCGGAGAAGATAGCATAGAAACAGACAGACGGACGGAGGCTAAATGAACTCAGCTCGTCATGCCGATCAAGAATATATATACTTTATGTGGTGGGAGATGCTTTCTTCAATGCGTTACAAACATCCGGACATATTTATAATACAGAGGTTATAAAAAGTAAAACAACATATTCCGAATTTTCTGCGATATCGCTTGAAACAAGTTTATGACTAATTGGAAAGTCCACATGGATGTGCGGATACAAATTGAAGAAGAAATCTTAAGTTCTAGTTCTCCAGAAGAGAATATTCCTTCTGCAAGCGAGTCATCATTTGGTCAGCCGCCATACGTTTGGCCATCTTCTTGTTATAACCCTTGCCCAACTCACAGTAGTCGAAAACGGTGCAAGTCATAATAAACACAGGTTCCTCAGTTGTCAACTGGTACTTGGCTTGTGGCCAACCGCGTAGCACGCAGAGCTCCTGCAACGCACCAATTGGATTGTGTTCTGCAGCAGAATTCAAGCTCCTTTTTGGCGGCTCTGGCAATTGGATATTAAAGGCCGCTTCAACCAAAGCCCTGGCAGCTGCATGCTTGGCCTCTTTTTTCGAGAGTCCTGTACCCATGGCCTCACATGGTGCGAGTGAGTCTGGGTGCTTGAAACTGACCCGAAAACAGAAATTGCCCCACTCGGTCAGCCCCAGCTCATAGGTGGGAGTGAGGTTCCAGCGGTGGAGCAGCTCCTGAAGTACTCTGACCGGGGTCTTCCCAACAAATGTGGCAGCCTCAGGGTTAGTCACAATGGCCGAGGATTTACTTTCATCATCAGCGACTTCTGCGATCGCGTTAACTGTCGCAATCAAATTGTTTAATATAGGATATTGAATTCTAATCTACTGTTTCTTACTTGGTCCTGCCGGGGTTTCCATTTGACAATTTACAAATTGTACTTTTTCTTGAGTCACGAGTTGATTACTGCTAAAATATTTCAGTGTGACCAGAAGCGACTACTTTGACCAGAAGCTTATTTCAAGTAGTGTTGGGTAACGGTGGGTAACGGTTTAAATCAAAAACGTATCACAGCAAAAATTTTAAACGACTCGCAAAAGATACCGCCAAACGCTCGCTAACCACATTGCTTGCGACTATCGTAAACGAAACTTTAACTGCCACAAACTGAACGACACATGAATCATTTTACTATGCGAGAGTTTTGTCGGGTTAAGTCTCGCAATTCACTCGCATGCGATATCGTTTGCGAGCGTTTGGTTTGCTGGGATGTGGAAAATGGCCTCCCTAGTCAAGCTACAAGTCTACTGGCACATCTGAATAGCAGACTCAATGTGGCTTGATTTTACTGACAAGCCAGCAATATCAACGTAGCCAGGGACTTCCATGTCAAAAGTGCAGACAAATCAGATGACTATATTCAACGCGATTTAAAAATGATTCTATTTTAAAACTAGTGCAAATTAAAAACCTTTTCGGTTGTTACTTTAAGCCAAGCAAATTAAGGAAAGCAATTTTTGGCAGTTGTCATTTTAAGGGGTTGCCTTTGTCATAGGGTAGCCAAGTTAAAAAATATTTGTTATCAGTGTTATAAAATATTTGTTATCGTATCGATGGAGTTATCGATTTTTTCCCCTATGGGTACTACTTGGAGGCAATCGGTAGCATTGCCAAAATAGCACGTGTGATTGTTACTTTCTCTTGCTTTCTTATTGCCACAACCATAATTAAAAAATAATGTTTTCGTGCGACATGTGTGATTTTAAAACCGTTTATTCTTCGAACTTAAAAAGGCATAAGTTAAAGCACACTGCTGTTAGAGATCAGAAATGCCCAGTATGCCCAAAAGCATACAAATATAAGCAACAGCTGAAAAGGCATATGAATACAACTGGCCACACGCAGGACCCCTTGGAGCCACGGACGTCTAGTCCAACTAGCGTTAGGACGTCTAGGCGTAGCGCCTCGAAGCCACACTCGCCTACGACAGGTAGCACTGAAGACCGCTTTGCCAGGTTGGAGGCCAGGCTGGAGGCCAGGTTGGAGGCCAGGTTGGAGGCCAGGTTGGAGGCCAGGTTGGAGGCCAGGATGGAGGCCAGGTTGGAGGCCAGGTTGGAGGCCAGGATGCAGGCCAGGTTGGAGGCCAGGTTGGAGGCCAGGATGCAGGCCAGGTTGGAGGCCAGGATGCAGGCCAGGTTGGAGTCCAGGATGCAGGCATGGCAAAGATACCTGAGTCCAGAGCCCTCGCCCTCATTTCCAACAGTGGCGGAGCCTCGCTTCATGGCCACCTTTGCCTCCACGGTCTATTCGGCAACAGTCGGTGTTGCGCCTCTAGCAAGTCCTTTGCAAGAGTTACGAACCAGTGTCTCCACTTCGCCTACCGGAAACAGGACTACAGCAGAGACTGGATCTGAACACTCAATGGACCTAGAGCCCTCGCCCTCGTTTCCAACAGTGGCGGAGCCTCCCTTAAATGCAACCCTTGCCTCCACGATGAGCACTGCTGGCTCTGTAGCAGGTCTAGAAATCGTGGGCTTGACGGCAACCACAGCGAGTCCACTGCAGGTGGGCGATATCATATCAAACATATCAGCTGCATCGACTCCCGTCCAAAAATTGAGCGGCACTCCTTTGCGTAAGTACTAAGTGAAATTTTTAAAGAAAACTTAAATAATAATCAATCATTGACCTTGAGACTGCTAACAAACACTTTGATTAAATTATTTTTGTTGTTCATTCCAGAAATCGAACCGTTTGATCTGAGTCCCTCAGCCCCGTCCAGTGCAACCTCCGCCTCCACGATGAGCACTGCCGGCTCTGCAGCACTGTTTTTATGCGCTGTTCTCATTTTTATGTATATATTTAAAGCGGAAATATCCCGCTTCAGATAGTTTCAAGCTAAAATAATCATATTAATGCTACAAAAAAATTGTTTGTTATTTTTGTTCTTGTGTTTTTATACCCTCCCTCTAGTACTGCCGACCAACGCTGTATCAACGTTCCGTCGACGATTTTGTGACGGTCGTCGACCCACCCTTTTACCCCTTACAATGTGTTCGACTGACGTATTTTGCAAGGCGATGTCCGCTCAATACGTAAACGGCTTTCCAGGCACACTAGGTCGACGCAATGCCATGCAGGAACCGACATGAGCGACGCTCAATAGACGAAATGCCATGCAGAGAAGCGACATAAGCCTAAATCGTTATCGTCACGACGCATCACCGTACAAAGAGCAACGCTGGGTTGTCGCAAATACTGTGACTGACCCCAGCCGTACTAGAGGGCTTGCAGAGGGTATTATAAAATTGTCCGGATGTTTGTAACGCATAGAAGGAAGCATCTCCGACCACATAAAGTATATATATTCTTGATCAGCATGACAAGCTGAGTTGATTTGTCCCTGTCCGTCTGTTTCTATACTATCTCCTCCGTCAGTTTTAAAGCTATCCTAAACAAACTTTGCACGAAGTCTTTTGGTACAAATACGCTGCACATTTGTCGGAACCGGCCGGATCGGATGACTATAGCATATAGCTGTCATAGAAACGATCGGTCGAAAAACTAGTCTTAGTGAAAAAAACTTTTTTGTTTTTAATGGAAACGCCTCCAAAGTACGTATTTCTTAGTTTACTATCCTTTTCCATGATTTCACTAAGTTTGGTCGAAATCGGATGACTTTAGCATATAGCTGCCATAGGAACGATCGGTCGAAAAACTAGTTCTAGTGAGAAAAACTTTTTTGTTTTTAATGAAAACGTCCATATCATTGGCATTCACTTATTTTATATACTTTAACACAATTCTACAAAGTTTGGTCGCAGTATGAATGATAGGTCAAAAAAGAAGTTCTAGTGAGAAAAACTTTTTTGTTTTAAATGGGTCGCCTCCAAATTTCGTAATTAACAGTGTTTTTTATGCTTTTCCATGATTTCATCAGTTTTGGTCGAAATCAGACATCTATCTATACGATCTATACTATATCCCATAGAAAAGTAAGGTCAAAAAAGTAGTCTTAGTTAGAAAAACTTTTTTGTTTTCAATGGAAGCTGCAAGGGTATACAAAACTTCGTCCGAGCCGAAGTTAACTTTCCCCTATTTTTATACTCTGTACCAAAGGTACATAGAGTATAATAAGTTTGTGCAAAAGTATGTAGAAGAAAGCATCTCCGACAGAAGGAAGCATCTCCGACCCCATAATGTATTTGTATTCTTAATCAGCATTAACAGCCGAGTCGATATAGCCATGTCCGTCTGTCTGTCCGTATGAACACACAGATCTCAGAGATGGTATGAGCAAACGAAAATTCAATATATCTGGGCTGCTCCTGCATCAGCAAAACACATTCATATGTATGTAGATGTATGAATATATGAGTAACGACTAGACAGCAAAGTGATAGCCAACAATATTTTAGGACAAATTTTTATTTAACGATTCATATTGGATCGTTGTGGGTGTGATGACCCCGCCCCACCAAAAAATTCCACCTTTTAAACGAATTAAACCTGCAAATTTATTGTCTGAGTAATTCCAACAACGAAATCCTATACAAAACCTAACAGCTATGGCTAGCTCATTAGATCCAATTGGATTCTTGCAGCTAACTGGGACGCTCTCATTTTCCCCTTTCCCACATACACAATATTGAGAGAGAGAAATTAGAGATGGTCGCGGGACAAAAATCGCCCGATACCCATCTGACTACTAAGACGAGGATTGTTTAAATTGCAAATAATATAAAAATAGTCTAGTTCTTTAATTCTAACATAATATCAAGCAATCACAATGATGTTAAGTCATTCTGGGCACTCCGGAGTCCCGCGTAGTTTTCGATGTACGCCCATCTCTAGCTCTGGAAAATGCAAAGGTTTTTTTTGTCTGCGGCGCGTGCCAATCCTCTCTCTCTCCCTCTCTCTCCTAATTATACTCTGTATCAAAGGTACATAGAGTACAATAAGTTTGTGCAAAAGTATGTAACAGCACCTTAAATGATAATTATTTAAGCAACTCAAGTCGACTCGTAGGTCTTTATTCATATATCGACCCCATTGCTATTGCAATGGCCTTCTCGTGGTGTTCCCTGGATACCGATTTTATGTACCAACTGGTACAGAGTATAATATAGTCGGGCTTGACCGACTTTCTTCCTTGTTTTCTTTCTATTAATAAATCCTATGCTTGTCTTATAAGATAATTAGTTACTTTATACTTGAATTGCATTGCGTTCCCAATAGTCTTAATATTATACGGCAGGTCATTCCAATAGCGAGCAGATTAAAACAAAAAATGTTTTTCTGAAAGAGATATTGCGGCTCTTTAGTTGCTTAAATCCTGTGAAGCAATAACTCTGTATGTAGTCTGTAAACACATTAAAAAAGAATACTAGATAGCCAATGTTTGTTCAGAAAAACTTGAATAACTTCGACAAACGGTAACAAAATTTATCTAAACAACATTTGTCTAACAAAGAATTAAATTGACTATTATAAGAAAATCTCAGAAAAAATAGCTTGGAGCAATTTTGGTAAATCAGCAAGGGTTAAAGTTGGAATTTAAAAAAAAACGTTGTAAATACTAGATCTGTAACTCGCATTTATCAGCCATCGCGTTACATTTATGAAAGCATTGAATATAATATACGAGAATCATCTCGTCGCTATCAGAATTAACAAGTTTATAGAAAATCAGATGGTCCATTCGCGAGTTATTTTATGTTAAGTGAGCAAAATGGGCCATATCTTTAGATTTTGGGGGTCCCCGAGAGGAAGTGCTATACGCGACCTGCTCTTCAGCGTACGCTAGATCATTTCCCAGGTTTTTTCGCACTGTTGCACGGTGTGTTTGGTAAAAACCTTGACATTTACGAAATGGGTCGCTATTCGATTGAAAAAAGTTGGGAAATATTAAAAACATATTTCCAAAGTGGTGAGTCCTCGACTCAAGCTGTGCAAAATTTGAAAAAAAAAAAACATTTAACAAACAAATATTTTCCGAACACTCAATTTGTGGATCAATTCGTGAAGCGAGTTCGTGAAACTGGAATGTTGGTGGATGAACCAACCCGTGTACGTACTCGTCCGGTGCGCTCGACCAAAAACTTAGCTGCGGTTACTGAAAATGTGCGTGAACAACCATCGACGTCAAGTCAAACTACCGCTCAATGTTAAGGGATTGTTTCTTCGAGGAAATTGAAGCGGAAGACTTGGACGATATTTGGTTTCAACAAGACGACGCTACGTGCCATAAAGCGCACGCCACAATCGATCTTCTGCGCCCTATCTTCGAGAATCGAATAATCAGCAAATATGGAGATGTGAATTGGCCGCCAAGAAGCTGTGATCTGACACCGTATTATCTTTGAGGAGCGGTCAAGGACAAATGTTATGCAAACAATCCTGAAACAATTAATGAGTTAAAGAACGAGATTCGAGTTGCTATTGCTGACCTTAGCAAAACTTTAGGTTCGCTTTAGGTGGGCTCTACGGAAAAAAGAAAATGCATATTTGGTTGACTCTTACACTATTTGAGCGACTCATCCGAGAACTCACACAAGTGAAATAACAACATTAGCAAAGTTTCATTTTAAATGCAAATTTTATCAGAAACAATTGTCAACATCGACATCATCTTTCAGACCACACACACACCCACACGTTCCTGATGGCGTTCCGACATGCCATTGTAAGCCAGCTCAATTTTTAATGATTTTTATGAGTTCATTAAAAATGTATTTAAAAAAAAAAAAAGAAATGTTTATATTTATGAGCAACAATCTCGACGACACCTTAATGCAATTGTTATGGTGCATTTGCATTAAATTATTGAAACACTTTTCGCTGGGGGCCTGCCGGTGTAGATGTCTCTTTTCATTGTTCGGCGGCTTCATTAACTGCAGCAGCAGCAGCAAGCCTCACATGCCTGTCAGTCAGTCCGTCGTCCGTCAGTCACCGAGTGCGACAGGCTCACAGCAGCAGCAACACCCGCAACTTGGAAGCATTGGAAGCCGTTAAATCGGCTGATGATGATGATGATGCCTCTTGCGGCTGCCTCCGGAAGGCGATGATGATGATGATGGCTGCCAACGCGTATTCATCATCATTTCTGTCAGAGAGAAAAGACCTTTCCTTAGCGTGATTTTCTCTGCACTTAAATTATAATTTTGCTTAGTTTTTTTCTGTTTTTTTTTTTTTTTTGTTGTGACTTGTCAATGACTTTTTCTTGGGTATTAATTTGATTTTCCGTCAAAATTATTTGGAAATGGAAAGTTATATGCTTATAAGTTTGGCCAAAACCAAATTCAATTTCCCACCAAAATCATTAATTACTCAGCATGGCCACTTGGACACGACCAAGTGGCTTGACTCATGCCTGAGTAGCAGCTCGACGGGATTCTTGCCACTCGTACTTTCTTTCAAAATTCGCACAAATTGAAATCAAGTCCATTTGGGACGCCCTCAACTGATTTGAATGTTGACTTGGTTGTTGTGTTTTGGCTTTCCCATGGATCGTTTGTCTTTGAAGTTTAGCCAATTCTTCAACGGTGTTTTTTTTTTTTCTTTTTGGGGAAAAACAATCAACGCGCCTTGCCAATGGAATTCGCATGACCAAATAGAAATACAAGTTCAAAAGCAGCAAACGGGGTCGAATTGTGGCATACCTCAGATAACAAACCACCATTTAGATTTTCCATTCAGGAAATTTATCTGAAGGTTCGACGTTCTGCACGACTCGAGCATATAATCACTGTGCACATACTGATCCAGCAATGTATGAAATACAGATCAGACCTGTTATGGCTTTTATATACTTTTCTAAAGTCTTCGGCAGCTTAAGTAAGCGGTTGCGAAAAAGAAGAATAACGAAAAAACTCATTTCCCTCATCAGAGCATCCAGTGCTCTGTTTCCTACTGTCCCTGTCTACTCCCCGCAAGGGGCATGATGAATTTGGGACTTCATGACGGGCTTGACAACCCTGCGGACCCCAGTCGGTACTCTCAAGCCAAGACTGTCGGGTCTATTATCGCGGGTAGAGTCTCTTTTAGAGGATCGACGATTAAGTACGTAAATTACCTACGGTGCTGTGGCCGAGACTACAGCATAGATTGACCTCGCCCTTCACCAAGGCGGTAAAGTCACTCCCGACCAGTGTGCTTTTCAATTGGGACCAGGGGACTTCGGTCACCCTGGGGCGCTAGTCTGGAGTCACAACCCAGAACCCTTTTCAGGGCGTACAGGGCGTACATACCACTTAAAACAAAACCTGAGAGATCAGAATGGTTCTGTCACTGTCTACTTTGCATCTGGCTCACAACAACAGCAGCATCACAAGGCTACTGGCAAGAATCCTGCGGCATCTGGATTATAAAGACTATATTTGGATGCTTGCAAATAGGTTAAGCATCCTTGCAAACACTCTAGTCGCACGCGACCCTCAGCTACATCGGCAGACCTTAAAATCAATCTACAAGACGAAAACAAAGCCGCTCAGCATCCGTCCTGGACAATCCAAGGCTCTGGCTTTGGATGAACAGCCGATTGAACAAGTCCAGCAATTCAGCTGCCTAAAAAGAATAGTCAAAATAAACATTTGTAAACCAAAACCTGCGACGCATTATCTGTATATTCTGACCTGATAGAGTACGTAATTCCGCACTACCCCGACGTTAGTTATGAATCTCTTTTAAACCATCAAAAGAGCTCGAAAAAGACTCGTAAAGGTGATTTTTGTAAAATCGATCTTCCAAATGTACGATGGGTTAATTCAACTTCCGAATGTTCCTTCATTTCCTATATGAATATTGACATCTCGAATGTTAACATCCATGAGATTCTGCAAATGAAGTTAACAATGTGTTGGTATAACATAACACAACTTTATATAATCCTGACCTTCACCTTCCAAAATTGGAGGCCGTTTTTAGAAATATACAGTTGAACCTCGTTTATTGGGAAGTCTATTGACCGGGAGCATAATATAACATAAAAGAGATCATTTTGTGTTTCAGATACGTTTTCAGTGTGATCATACAATAGGTACACTTCATGTGTTGGTAAGAAAAAAATTTTAATTTCCATTTTGTGTTCTTTTTGTAGGTAAATTAGTATTTCCTAACTTAGTATACAGTGTATCAAACTCTATTTTTGGCCACTACTGCTATTCTTTTTGGCATACTTTTAATAAGAGCCTGGCAGGTCTCTACTGGTGTCTCATACCACAGTTTTTGGACACCTTCCCATAATTTTTGTTTATTTGAAAATGAATGCTTTGCCAATTTCTTTTTTAAGTCTCCCCACAAGTTTCCAATTGGGTTAAGGTCGGGGGATTGGCTTGGCCAATTTAGAACGTCAACTTTTTGGACCTATGCCGTACCAGGAGAAGCAACCCCATACGATTATATTGCCACCTCCATGTTTGACTGTTTTTTTTTGTAAACCGTGGATGGAATTCCTTTCCATTAGGGCGTCGAACATTCCTTTCACAGTCATTCCCAAACAAATTAATCTTGGTTTCATCGCTCCATAATATGTTTCTCCATTTTTTCTCCCCGGTGCATCCCACCCAGTCTTTGTGGTCCCTTGCAAAAGTTTGCCTCATGGTGATATTTTTTTTGCGCATAATTGGAACTTTTCTGACAATTCTTCCTGGTAGGTTGGCATCTTGTAGTCGTCTTCGGATAGTTGGAGCACTAACTGAATTCCCAATTTCGGCAGCAATAGCCTTCGATGACTTAAATGGGTCCTTTTTGCTCAAAGTAACTATGTAGTGGTCAAGGGTTTCTGCTTTTTTTTGTGGCCTTCCACGGGTTTCCTGTCTTGGTTTTCTATCTAATGCATTTTTAACAAAATTATGAGACCTGTTCATTAATTTGGCGATGGCATGTAAAGATTTGCCTTCTTTTTTAAGACTAAGAACCAATCGAGCTTCTTCTTTAGTACAATGGGAATTTCGACCCATTAATTTAGTTCTCTGTACTGACAGGAGCTATACTTAATTTACCTTTAGTTACCAAAAGATCACTGATTACAAAATTATTCACTTGATACTTGTGAGAAACGGAGACTGTACCTATTATATGATCTGGCGAAGTGTGTGGTGGACTCGCAATTTATAGAAAAGCTTTGATATACGGGGCAGCCCCTCTTTCAACTCTTTGTCACAGTGTGGCCAGACAACAACAAAAAACCAAAAATTAAGAAGTTGTCAAAACTAAAAGTACGAAAAAACCATCTATAGTTAAAAAATTCCGGTGTGTACCTATTAATATGATCAGGCGTGTATGTCGGAAGCGCGAAAATCGGATGGTCACTTCTTGTAGCTGCCATGCAAATTTTTTTTTTTAATTTTCCAATGTCACATGACATAAAGCTTATAAATTAAATCATTGGTCACAAAATTATGTCAGTGGTCAAAAAGTTTCTAGTGTATTTAAACTTCCGCACAGACGAAGTTAGCTTTGCTTTCTCGGTTTATTTTTAGGTTTAAGTACTTTTTAACAGAAATGTGGAAATCCTAAAGTGTCAATCGTTTCTAATATTTTATACCATAGATATTAAGTAATCCAAAAATTTTCTGCATGGAAACTGCCCAGGTGATATTTTCAGGCTTTCTTAAAATTGTGAATGAGTCGAATTTCAGCATATCCTATTCTGCAAATGGATTAGAATAGGCACTACCAATGATTCTTTCAGCTGTAATTGAAATGATTTCATTTAAAATCTCTTTAAGGTTCTTAAAAGGCTTTAGGAAATCACAATTTATCGATTAAGCGATATTTTGTTTACTCAATATATAAAAAACCGATTTTGTAAGTATACATTTTTTATATTATCGATTTTGAAGAAAAATATCCAGAACCCTAGAAAGAAGTTGCACGCCATTTGATATCTCCATCGAACTATGCTTCATTTTTTCAACTTCATCTAAGCTCAAAACTGAAGTTCGTTTTATTTAAGGATGCAAACCGATTGGGAATTGGGACTGGTTCCGTTCAGTGGATCATGAAATTGTTAAATCATTATGAAAGCAAGAATAATCGGTACGCTGCGGCTTGGTTCGGTTCCCAAAAAGTATGAAATGTGAAAAATCGAAAAATCATTTTTTCAGATGAAGCGCACTTCCTTTGCAGCGGCTTTGTGGACAAGCTTATGTATCGTATTTTGAGCTCTGAACAGCCATATGGAATCAGAGATTATCTCTTTGGTGAGGATTATGAAGTGGTGGCATAATTGGCCCATTTTTTTTAGAAGATGATGCTAAAAGCGAAGTTCCGTCAACCGCTGTAGAGCCATGTTGAACAACTTTATATGCCCCTAAATCGACGATGGTTATGTTGTCGACCTTTGGTTTCAACAGGCTGGCGCCACGAGCGAGACAAACCGATTAACAAACCATCTAATGAGCACCAAATTTCATGTCAATTGGCCACCGCTGAATTTGTCTAGTTTTCCCCACACTGTATATCAATGTCGAGACTGAAAAAGCTTACTGCACCCTGTTACTCATGGCACTGTTTGATTCAAGTACACAATTCTGTATATCTATTCCGAGTCTGCTCTATTTCGTCTGAGTCTCGCATACTGATATACCCAACCGACCAACACGGTATTAGCCGTTTGTCCATTGAATGCAAAAGTTTATTTGCCTTTTGTTAGTGGGTCCCAAGTAAATACTTAAATATAGCACACACCGACACACACACACACACACACACGCACACTCACACAATTTTAAATTGCTGTTGATATTGTGTAGCGAAAGTGAAATTTAGTGCTAAAAAGATCTATGTTTGCGGAAGTGCCAAATTTTTTAAGCGACTTTTGTGCTTTTGTGTGTGACCAATTGAATTCTCGAATTGCGGTGAGCCAGGAGAGTTCCACCTAATGAAAGTTAATTACAACATCAAAGCCAGATGGGGCATAAGTCTCGATTAGGCGCGGCCAAAACCAAAAAACAAAAAGGCAAACGGCATTTACCAGCTAAACTCTAAGTAGAGAAAGTACGACGAGTACCTCGTCGGTACATGTAAAAGTATCTGAAAGATGCGAATCTGCTGACTTTAGCAGAGGTCAAATCGCTAGCGACTTTTACTGTGGGCTTTCTCAGCTTCTTTTTTTTGAGGTTTTTTTTTTTTGGAAGGAGGACGGACGCCTACGATGATCATGTAAATATTACAACATTTGTAGCTTTGATTTGTTGTTGTCATTTGCGCACTTAACACCTTCACGAGATGTCAAATTGGAAAAGTCTCCTCTTGAGTGTGCACTACGTGTGTAAGCGCTGATGGATGGACGGATGGACTCAACGCCTGGTGAAGATTTGCTTTTGTAATTAGAAAATAATCGAGTGTGAGGAGAAGGAGAGTTGTTGTTACTTTCAATTTCATTGCAGTTCTCTCCCGCCAGTCCCCTCGGATGGCGGCCTCTTGGGTTTTGTTATGCATGATTTGTATCTTTGGCTTTCTTTTGAAGCCGCACCTCGACTACAGCTTGATGACTCGACAATGCACTATTACAATTATTGTTATTGTTATTGCTTTATGGCTTTATTGTTGCAGTTTATGGCAAGCTTCGTTATCGCATGCCCGGCAATAAAACCATTAATATATGTTTCTCAAGTTTTTCTCTCCCGCTTTACTTTTTTGCTCTTTGCATGTCATAAAAAAGTCTATGCGTCCTACCCCAATGACACTGGGCAACAAAGAACCGATAGGTTTTAGAACAAGGATATCCGCTGAGTGACCTACTTTTTTAGGTTTAGGCCTGCACGCCCTAGAGTGCAGACGTGTAAAATTTTTGCCCTGAAGACGGTTACCGAAATTTATGGCAAGGAAAAAACAAAACACTTTAGTTGTTTTAATTTCAACCTGACCTCGAGCCGGCTAACATTGATCAGAAAGGTCGCCCAAAAACGACACAGTTGAGCATTTCCTTTAGATTTCAATTTTAGATTAGGTCTAGCTTAGAGTCTAGTTAAGAAGTCGCGGTAGCAGGTCTAGGTTAGAGATCGAGCTTAGAGGTCCAGTTAAGAGGTCAAGGTTAGAGCTCTAGGTAATGTTTAGGGTTAGCTCAAGGGGTTGCTCTAAGGATTGCACTAGGGTTTGCTCTAGGTCTAGCTCTAGAGTTAGCTCAGATTTGCTCTAGGGTCAGATCTAGCTCTAAAGTGAGCTCTATGGTTTGCTCTAGGGTTTGCTTTAAGGTTGGCTCTAGGATTTGTTCTAGGGTAAGGTCTAGGGTTAGCTCTTAGATTAGCTCTAAGGTTAATTCTAAGTTTTGCTCTTGGGTTAGCTGAAGAGTTTGCTCTATGGTTAGCTCTAAGGTTTGCGCTAGGTTTAACTTCAGGGTTAGCTCAAGATTTGCTCTAGGGTTAGCTCTAGGGTTAGCGCTTGATTTGCTCCAGGGCTTGCTCGAGGGTTATTTCAAAGGTTAGATGTAAAGTTGGTTCTTGCGTTAGCCTTAGGGCTAGTTTTAGGTTAAGCTTAAGGGTTAGCTCTTTATGGTTAGCTCTTTGGCTAGCTTTAGGGTTTGCTTTAGGGTTAGCTTACAGGTTTGCTCTTGGGCTAGCTCTAGGCTTTGCTCAAGGGTTAGCTATTGGGTTAGCTTTAGGGTCAGCTCTAGGGTTAGCTCTTGTGTTACCTGTTGGGTAAGGTCTATTGTTAGGTCTAGGTTATGACTAGGATTGAGTCTAGGGTTGAGTCTGGGATTACTCCAAGGGTTAGGTCTAGAGTTAGGTCTATTATTAGGCTTAGGGTTAGGTCTAGGGTTAGGGCTAGGCTTAGGCTTAGGGTTAGGTCTTGGGTTTGGTCTTGAGCTAGGTTTATAGTTAGGTCTATTCTTAGGGCTAGGGTTAGGTCTAGGGTTATGTTTAGAGCGGATCCAGGGTTCGGTCTAAAGTTAGATCCAGTGTTAGCTCTACGTTTAGGGCTAGGGTTAGGCTTGGGGTTAGGTCGAGGGCTAGGTCTAGGGTTAGGTCTAAAGTTTGGTCTAGGGTTAGGGCTAGGCATAGGTATAAGGTTAGGTCTAGAGTTAAGTTCAGGGTTAGGTATAGGCTTAGGACTAGGGTAAGGGTTAGGCCAAGGGCTAGATCTAGGCCTAGGCTTAAGTTTAGGTCTGGGGATTGGTCTTGAGTTAGGTCCAGTGTTATCTCTAGGTTTAGGGCTAGGGTTAGGCTTAGGGTTAGGTCGATGATTAGGTCAAGGGCTAGGCCTTGGGTTAGATCTAGATTAGGTCTGGTGTTAGGTCTAGGGTTAGGCCTAGGGTTAGGTCTAGGGTTTGGTTTAGAGCGGGTCCATGGTTCGGTCTAGAGTTAGGTCTAGGGTTAGGCTTAGGGTTAGGTCTGGGGTTTGGTCTAGAGTTAGGTCCAGTGTTAGGTCTAGGTTTAGGGTTAGGGTTAGGCTTGGGGTTAGGTCGAGGGTTAAGTGTAGGGTTAGGTCTAGGGTCTGGCCTGGGTATAGGGCTAGGTATAGGTCTAGGGTTAGGCCTAGAGTTAGGTCCAGGGTTAGGTCTAGGTTTAGGGCTAGGGTTAGGCCTAGGGTTAGGTCTAGGCTTAGGCTTTGGGTTAGGTCTGGGGTTTGGTCTTGAGCTAGGTCCAGTGTTAGGTCTAGGCTTAGGGCTAGGTTTTGGCTTAGGGTTAGGTCGAGGATTATGTCTAGGGTTAGGTCCAGATTAGGTCAAGGGTTAGGTCTAGATTAGGTCCAGGGTTAGGTCTAGGTTTAGGGCTAGGGTTAGGTCTAGGCTGAGGTTAAGGGTTAGGTCTAGGGTTAGGTCTAGTGTTAAGTTTAGGGTAAGGTTAGGTCAAGGCTTAGGTTAAGGGCGAGGTTTAAGGTTAGGTCTGGGGTTTGGTCTAGAATTAGGTCTATGGTTAGGGCAAGGGTTATTTCTAGGGCAAGGACCATGGTTAGGCTTAGAGTTAGGTCTAGGCTTAGTGTTAGTTATAAGGTTCCGCTTCCACCTGGGGTTAGGTCTGGGGTTAGTTCGGAGTTTAAGTTTAGTATTAGGTCTTGGGTTACCCGTGATGTTATGTCTTGGGTTAGGTCTGGTTTTAGGTCTAGGGTTAGGTCTCGTGTTAAGGCAATGCTTAGGTTTACGGTTAGGTCTGGGACTTGGGCCAGAGTTAGGTCCAGGGTTAGGTAAAGGCTTAGGTCTAGGGTTAGGTTTAGTGCCAGGTCCAGGGTTTGGTCTAGAGTAAGTTCTAGGTTTAGGCTTAGTGTTAGGTATAGGGTTCAGCTTCCGCCTGGCGTTAGGTCTGGGGTTAGATGTGAGGTTAAGTTTAGTGTTGGGTCTAGGGTTTCCCTTCGGGTTATGACTTGGGTTAGGTCTGGTGTTAGGTCTAGGGTTAGGGTTTGGTTAGGGCCAGGGTTAGGTCTAGGGTTAGGGCTAAGTTTAGGCTTAGGTCTAGGTTAGGTCGGGCTTAGGTTAGGTCTAGGGGCTATGGTTAGGTCCAGGGCTAAGTCTTGGGCTAGGTCTAGGGTTAGGTCTGGGGTTACGGCTTGGCATAAGTCTTGGGTTAGGTCTAGAGTTAGGTCCAGGGTTAGGTCTATGTTAAGGGACGGGGTTAGGGTTAGGTCCAGGGTTAAGTCTTGGGTTAGTCCTTGGATTAAGTCTAGGCGCTAGGCTTAGGATTAGGTCTGGGGTTTAGTCTAATGTTAGGTCCAGTGTTAGGTCTAGGCTTAGGGTTAAGTTAGATCCAGGGTTAGGTCTAGGGTTACTCCTTGGGTTATGTCTGGGGTTAGGTCTAGGGTTAGGCCTGGGTTAGGCCCAGGGTTAGGTTTAGGGCTAGGGTTAGGTTTATGTTTATGACCAGGGCTAGGTCTAGGGCTAGGTCTTGAGTTACGTCTGGGGCTAGGTCTAGGCTTAGGGCTAGGGTTAGGTCTAGAGTTAGGTCCAGGGTAAGGTTAAGGGATGGGGTTAGGCTTAGGGCTAGGTCCAGGGCTAGGTGCAGGGATCGGCCTAGGCTTAGGTCTAGGCTTAGGCTTAGGGTTAGGTCTGTGGTTTGGTCTAGAGTAAGGTTTTGAGTAAGGTCTAGGCTTAGGGCTTGGGTTGGGTTTAGGGTTAGGTCCAGGGTAAGGTCTAGGCTTACGTCTAGGGTTTGGTCTTGGAAGGCTTAGTGTTTCGTATTGGGTTCCGCTTTCGTCTGGGGTTCGGTCTGGGGTTAGATCTAATGATAGGTCAAGGGTTAAGTCTAGGGTTACACCCACGGTAAGTTCTAGGTTAGGTCTAGGTTAGAGGTCTAGTTAAAGGTATAGGTTAGAGGCCTACGTTAGAGGTCTAGGTTCGCTTTAGGGTTACCTTTAGCGTTAGTTCTAAGGTTAGCTCTAGGGTTTGCTCTGTGGTTAGCTGCAAGGTTTTGCTTTGAAGCTAGCTCTAGGGTTAGTTTTATGTCTAGCACTTGGGTTCGCTCTGGGGTTAGCTCTGCGTTTCGCTCTAAAGTTAGCTTTTGGGTTAGCCATAAGGTTCCCTTTAGGGTTTGCTTTAGGGTTAGCTCTAAGCTAAGCTCCACGGTTTGCCCTAGGGTTAATTCTAGGGTTCTGCTCTAGGGCTAGCTTTCTAGGGTAAGCTCTTAGGGTAGCTGTAGGGTTTGCTTTTGGTTTAGCTTTAGGTTTAGTTTGCTCTATGGTTAGCTTTAGGGTTAGCTTTAGAGTTTCTTTAGAGTTTTAGAGTTTCTTCTAACTCTAGGGTTTGCATTAGGGATAGCTCCAGGGTTAGTATTTGAAAAGAACATCTCGTATTTATTATTTCTACAACTAGTCTACTTACAATTAACATTCACTCAACTCGAAGTAATTATTCATAATTATGCATAATTATTTTGCTGCCTAGTGTACTTAATGCTCTCCATAAACTTTCACCCCATTGCGCTGCTCTTCATTTCACATCAAATGTTTGTTATTTGCTTACATATTTATCAATCCAACATCTCATATGTGAGACCCTTCTAATGGCATTGATTAATGTCTCTCAGGGCATTAAAATTATCTCAATTCGGAGATTATCAAGAAAAATTGCCCAACGCACAGGTTTCACTTTCAAAGCCACAGCAACAGGTGAAATCTGTGTGGAACTTCCTGTTATAAAACTTTAAAACTACTTCAACTGAAGCCAAAATTAAATTTTAAGAATAATTATAGCTGAAGAGCCAAGAGAGAAATTGATAAGACCGACCCTCCTCCTACCGCCTTCTCTGGCCAATTATACTTACTCATGACCGGGGCATAAGCACCTCACAATTATGCAAATGTTTGGTCATTTAAAAAATAATACCGCTTCCCCTTATTTTCCTTATTGCATGTCAGTCAGAAGCAGCAGCAGCAGCAGCAGCCCCACCAAATCGCTGCTAATTAGTGACCAGCAAATGAAGAAATTTTCGGACAAGAAAGAAATTTTTCGGACATGCAACAAATTCTGAAAGATAGATGGCTTCGTTTTTGTTTTGTTCCAATGTCAGGCCGGCGGAGTTGGAGCTGGAATTGTCGTTTGTGTCTGCCCGTTGATTTTAATGATGTGAAAGAAAGTTGTATTTTCTAATGATGCTTATAAATCTTCTTTTTTTTTTTGTGTGTGAGACTGCAAGTTATATCGCTGAACATGCAAATCTTCGCCTGTGGCTAAACGAAACTGAGTCTAATCAATCAAATATTTCTCTAGCCGAGCACAGTAGCTGAAATCATAGTCTAAGGTGGCAAGTCAAAGAGTTATAATGGGTCATAAATATGGAGAATGTGGACACCTTAACAGTTTTTTGTTGTTGTAAGATGTGTTGGTAGGGTGTAAGTAATCAATTTTGAACACGAGAAGAGGTTTGTGTAAGTGAACCAAAAAGGGCAGATGAAGAGGAATTCATGCAGAAGGTTATTTTTCTTGAATGTTTTACCTAAGAGCAACGCTTTATCATCAGATAAAGTAACTGAACAATGAAGAGCTATTGAAGAAGAACCAATTTACTCATTTTTGTTCACTTACTCATGAGCATCGAAGCTTTTTCACGGATTTATCAAGAAAGTGAATAACTGAACAAAAAAAGCGATATTGAAGACGGACCAATTAGCTCATTTTTTGTTCACTCACTCATGATCAACGCCTTTTATCACCGACTTATATATAAAATGAGTAACTGAACAATAAAGAGTAGGTGAAGATAAGCCAATTTACTTGTTTTTGATTACTTACTCATGAGCAAAGCTTTTTTCATTGACTTATCTACTTATTTTGGTTCACTTACTCATTAGCAATGTTTTTTTTCACCCACTTATCAACAGATTGAGTAACTGAACCATAAAGAGTAATTGAAAAAGAATCAATTTACTTATTTTGGTTTACTTACTCAAGAGCAATGCTTTTTCTCACCGATTAATCAAGAGAGTGAGTAACAGAGCAAAAACTCTCATACTCAATGCTTTTGCTCACAGACTTTTCAAGCTGCCCTCTTCTAAACAATTAACTTTGAGTAACTATCGATCATAAGAAGAAGAAGCTTTAGTAGCACAGTTTGATGCGTTGCCAAAAACTTTCGCCAAAAAAATAATGACTACAGTCATTAATTGATAGATTAACTTGGTAAAGGTACTAAAATATTCTATATAAGCGAACAAAAACCATAAAACATTTTGCATTTGTCTGGGAATCGCAGCCATTTCTGGGTCACTTTGTTCTTCTTGGACAGTTATTGACCAAACAGTGAGAGAGGCTAAAGAACCAAGTCTGGGTACAAAAGTTGCAGCTAGCTGACCATTATAAAGGTGTCAAACGTTATGACCCACTACCAACCAACCAAGCCGCCAACCCAGCAGCTGTGGGGCCAAGAACAGCTTTTGTCTGGGCCTTATCTTTTGTGTGTACCCTGAAACGCATTTGCATTTCTTTTAAGTGTGCCATCCCAGCTCTTAGATCGAATACAATTTCTCAATCATAATTCAAACTCTTTAGATTTTCGGTCTGCATTCTTATGCTAACTAGGAAATGGCATTCAAAAGAAAGTGTTTTTCCTAACCTCAATTTCAATGAAGCTATTCAAATTCGTGTTAGATTTTTCGCATGTTTATCATATTTCATGATTTTACTTCAAACACATCCCACGCTCTTAATTACCCCCAAGCCAGACTTTAGTCTCAGTCGCAGTCTCTGCGTGGAAGTTGGAAAATCTTGTTGGTTTTCCTTTTCTTGCGGTTTCAACTGGTTTACATACAGCTGTCAAAAAAATTGTTAATTCAATTTTGTCAAACCAAAACCAAAGAGAAGGAGAATGTCTAATCCATAATACTCTGTGTGGCCATAAATTAATTAGTTTAGATTTCAACAAGTGGATAATTAAGGAATTTTATTTATTAGGGGATTAATATTTTAATATTGATAACAAATGAAGTTTTTATTCATGCTGCATACCATTAATTTGAGTCAGATTTATGTTAAGTGTGGTTTTTAGTTTAGAGCTGTTATGTTGCTTCTTACAATGCGGGTCAAAGCAAATAACAAAAAAATTCCAAAGTAATAATGTTTTGCCTTTAATTAAGCTTGTTTTATAAGTATGTTTAAAGCGCGGATCGGCAATGTGAGCAGAGAAGTCGGCAGAATTTCAAAAGAAAATTGTTAGTGAGCAGAGAAATGTTGTCAAATATTTAAAGAGCGAACTTGAAAGCTTTCTTTTCAATGATTGGGCTTTGTAGGTCTTCAGCGGCCGAGTATAAGTATCGAAGCAGAAAAGAGAAGCTTTTAAAAGCTAAAAGTTCGTATGTTGCATAATTTTATTTTATTTATTGGGAAAGTTTAACAATGTTTAGTTAAACATAATAAAAAAATTACATATGTACAATGAGAATCCAGAAATAACGATCTCTGACCCGGTGGGACTCTACCAACGATCCCCCCCCCCTACGTGTCATAAACAACAAAAAAAATTAAAAAACAAAACCAAAAAAACCCCCTCCTACCTTTTTCCCCTAAGTTGGTTAAAACCGTACAACTATATAGTAGAGTAGTAAGAAAAACTTATTTGTTTCGAATGGTTAGTTCTGCCAGTTTGGCTTTTCGTTATTTTATATGCCTTTGCACACTCCTGCAAAGTTTGGGATGGGAACAATCAGTCGCAAAACTAGTTTTAGAGGAAAAAAAGTTTTTGGTTGTCTCTAAACTACGTAATTACTAGTTTTCTATGCTCTTTGCAAAATCGGAAGAATGTAGTATAGCTGTTTGAGAAAAGTAGAGATCTCTCTAATAAGTCTTATTAGGAAAAACTTTATCGTTTTCATTGGTGTTGACTTCATATTTGGTATTTACTTATTTCAAATGCTTTTCGGGTGACTATAGCTTATAGCTGCCATAAGAACAATCGGTTTAAAAACTAATTTCGGTAAGGAAACGTTTCCAAACTTTTTCTGATTAGTTTCCTTTTCTTTTAAAAATCACCATCAAAATCGAACTACTATATAGTACAATCATAAAAAAGGGAGAATTTCATACTTGGATAAAGATTGTTTGATGTGAGAAGTTCGATAAGAATAAAAATTCTTGATCCAAGAGTGCAATTCTTGATCCATGAGCTTCAATTCGTAATCCAAGTACAAAACATTCTCAAACTAAGTAGACAAATTCTTGAATCGAGTCCTAAACGAACTCAAATCCTTGAATGCTCATTCTTGAACCAAGAGCATAGTGCAATGTCAGAACCAAGACTGTTCGTTCTTGTATCAAGAGCTCATCAGGTTGAAGAGAAAGATGCACATTTGTCGGAACTGGCCGGATCGGATGACTATAGCATATCGCTGTCATAGGAACGATCGGTTGAAAAACTAGTTCTAGTGAAAAAAACTTTTTTGTTTTTACTGTAATCGTCCTTTTCATTGGCATATACTTATTTTATATACTTTATACAACTCTACAAAGTTTTGTAAAAATCGGATGACTATAGTTAGCATATAGCTGCAGTACGAAAGATTGGTCGAAAAAGAAGTTCTAGTGAGAAAAACTTTTTTGTTTTCAATGGAATCGCCTCCAAATTTCGTAATGGTTAGTTTGTTATACTTTTCCATGATTCCATTAAGTTTGATCGAATTCGGAGATCTCCATAGTAGTTTAGCTCCCTTAAAAAAGTAAGGTCCGAAAAGAGGTCTTAGGTGTTAAGGGTATACAGAACTTCGGCTGAGCCTATTTTTTTTAAATTTATTTCATAAAACATTATTTGTCAAACTATGTAGCAAGCTTTAGCCGGCTCGTGAAACACAACACCACAATATGCATGCCAGCAATGCCATAACTGTTTCCCATAAAAAAAGAAACAATGACAGTGGTTGGAGTGCTTCGTGGCGCCTCTTGACGAGGGCTTTGTGGTGCCTCGGTTGAGGCTCTCGCCGAGGGCTTCGTGGTGCCTTGGTTGTGGGCTTTGTGGTACCTCGCTTTGAGGTGTTTGGTTTAGGAGCCTCAGTTGAGGTTGATGTAGTCTCTCGTCGAAGGCTTCGTGGAGCCTCGGTTGAGGAACCTCAGTTTAGATTGACGTTGCCTCTCGTCGTTGAGATGCCTCGGTTAAGGAGCCTTATTTGAGGTTGAAGTGGCCTCTCGTCGAGGGCTTTGCGGTGCCTTGGTTGGGGGCTTTGTGATGCCTCACTTTGAAAAGCTTGGCTTAGGAGCCTTAGTCGAGGTTAATGTTGCCTTTCCTCGAGGGTTTTAGGTGCCTTGCGTTGAGATGCCACGGTTGAGGTGCCTTATATGAGGTTCAAGTGGGCTCTCGGCGAGGGCTTTGTGGTGCCTCGGTTTGAGGTGCTTGGCTTAGGAGCCTCAGTTGAGGTTAATAATGCCTTTCGTCGAGGGCTTTATGGTGCCTCGCGTTGAGATGCCTCGGTTGAGGAGCCTTAGTGGAGGTTGATGTGGCCTCTCGTCGAAGGCCTTGTGGAGCCTTGGTCGAGGGCTTTGTGGTGCCTCGCTTTTTTGTGCTTGGTTGAGGAGCTTCAGCTGAGGTTGATGTGGCATCTCGTCGAGGGCTTTGTAGTGCCTCGGTTGAGGTTGATGTGGCCTTTCGTCGAGGGCTTTGTGCTTGGTTGAGGAGCCTCAGTTGTGGCTGATCTGGCCTCTCGTCGAGGGCTTTGTGGTGCCTTGGTTGAGGGGTTTGTGGTGCCTCGATTTGAGGTGCTTGGTTGAGGAGCCTCAGTTAAGGTTGATGTTGCCTCTCGTCGAGGGCTTTGTAGTGGCTCGGTTGAGGTTGATGTGGCCTCTCATCGAGAGCTTTATGGTGCCTCGCGTTGAGATGACTCGGTTGAGGAGCCTTAGTTGAGGTTGTTGTGGCCTCTCGTCGAGGGCTTTGTGGTGCCTTGGTTAAGGACTTTGTGGTGCCTCCGTTGAAGGACTTGTGGTGTCTCGTGTGAGGAGTTTGTGGTGCCTCGGCTGAGAGCTTTGTGGCTCAGATTCGTAAACGTAAGCGGTGTGCTGACTCAACTGAACCTTAGACGATGATGCGGTGATGCATTTGCGGGTTGACGTCCGGGGTCACCAATGTACTTACTTGGTTTAACACTTCAGTTAAATGGGTGTCTCTAACTTTATTTAATTTTTTAATATAAATTGAGAAATTTAATTTGTTCAGTCGACTAGCTCAGAGGTCGCTGTCGCACTTTTACTAATATTGATGCTCGAGATGACAGTTCATGAGCTACTATAGTCAGTGTGGCCAGAGCTGCCGTCTATTGGTTACTTTGTATAACAATTTATCTATGTAAACTAAGGGTATATAAACTTCGGCTCTACCGCAGCTTCCCTCTATTTTTTACCTTCAAGTCACCCACTTTCCTCGCTCCTGGCACAATTTGTTGTCAACGTTTTTTTTTGAACAAGATGATGATGGCCAGAAAATTGCTTCTTAACCCCAATCTAAAGGAGATGGCGACAATGAATTATTTTCCTAACAATTGCAATTTGGTGAGCGAATTTCTCATTTCCAACCTAATGAAAAATGTGTCGACTGCTGCTGCTGGGCTGCTGCTTAAACTCTAATTAACGTTTCATGTGTTGCTCGAGCTCGTCGTTGGGCTTGTTAAAGCCAAGTGGTTGGATGCTATAAACTGTCTGCTCAGTGTGCCCATTCTGTCTGTTGCAGTGCGGCTGTTGAAGAACAATTTTGGGTGAACAAGAAGATTTCCTTGTCGCCTAATTAGTCGCATACTAAGATTTTTATGATGAATAATTCCATATTTTAATGCATTTGTAAGTGCAGCTTTGCCGAAAAGCCCGCCCTGTTACTAGCTAACAGTTCTTTGGGCTTCCGGTTGTGTGTTGTTGGGAAGACATAAAAAGAAAATGCTCTTCTTTTTTACGATTTTCTTGTTTTTTTTCGCACATTACAGCGACTGCTGCTGCTGCTGCTGTGCTTTAACGCCTCATTTTTTTATGTTTGTGGATAATCATTTTTGTATGTTTGTTACTTATGATTTTGTTAATTTTTTGTTGGCCCCTCTGGGCGTTAATTGAATTTGTGGCCGGGCCTACTTTTGCCCAAGTTTGCGGCATTTATTTAATTATATTGTCGGCTGCCAACTGCCGACTTCGACCGCTTTCTAATCAACATTGCTCCAATGATTTGCATTTTCAGCTGCTTTAATTGTTTTTTTTTTTTGCTGTTTTTGCCTTTTTGCTTGAGCAGATCAGTTGAGGAAAATGCAAGAATTAGTTCTTTGCTTGAACAATTATGAGGGCAGAAAGGCGTGTGCCAAAGAAAATTTCAATGGCCATAATTGGCTCGTGGCATGGAGCTGAAAATGGAGAATTAGAGTACAAATTAATTGGCAATATTAACTTACTTTATAAATTTATGTAAATTTCTTAATTTTATGTAAATTTTAGGTGTTTTTTGTCATTTATAAAATCGGCTTAATTGCTTATTGAAATAGTTTTTCTTTTAGAGCTCGTCCCATAAGTAGGCAACACTTTTTTGTATAGTCCAAATAAGTGTGGCCTACCTTTAGGATTGCTTGGTAATGCATCCTCAGTTTGGAAAAAGAGCTTTTCAACAGACACAAAAATTATTGAATATTACTAACTTTTAAGTTTGATTTTCTTGATCTGCATTTTAGCTTACATTTTAGAGATCCCTGAGTTATATCACGATTTGTACCTAACAGGATAGGTTTCTCACTTCAAATAGGTCAAGTTTTCTGTTAGGTTCTGTTTAGGTTACTTTTGAGTTGTTATACCCCTTGCAGAGGGTATTTAAAATTGTGCGGATGTTTGTAACGCATTGAAGGAAGCATTTCCGACCACATAAAGTATATATATTCTTGATCAGCATGACGAGCTGAGTTGATTTAGCCGTGTCCGTCTGTTTCTATGCTATCTCCGTCGTCAGTTTTAAAGCTATCCTTAAAAGCTATCCTCACCAAACTTTGCACGAAATCTTTTTGTACAAATACGCTGCAGATTTGTAGGAACCGGCTGGATCGAATGACTATAGCATATAGCTCCCATAGGAACGATCGGTAAAAAAACTAGTCTTAGTGAGAAAAACTTTTTTGTTTTTTATTGGAAACGCCTCCAAAGTACGTATTTCTTAGTTTACTATCCTTTCCCATGATTTCACTAAGTATGGTCGAAATCGGATGACTATAGCATATAGCTGCCATAGGAACGATCGGTCGAAAAACTAGTCTTAGTGAGAAAAACTTTTTTTTTTTAATGGAAACGCCTCCAAAGTACGTATTTCTTAGTTTACTATCCTTTCCCATGATTTCACTAAGTATGGTCGAAATCGGATGACTATAGCATATAGCTGCCATAGGAACGATCGGTCGAAAAACTAGTCTTAGTGAGAAAAACTTTTTTATTTTTATTGGAAACGCCTCCAAAAGTACGTATTTCTTAGTTTACTATCCTTTCCCATGATTTCACTAAGTATGGTCGAAATCGGATGACTATAGCATATAGCTGCCATAGGAACGATCGGTCGAAAAACTAGTTTTAGTGAGAAAAACTTTTTTGTTTTTAATGGAAACGCCTCCAAAGTACGTATTTCTTAGTTTATATCCTTTCCCATGATTTCACAAAGTTTGGTCGAAATCGGATGAGTATAACATATAGCTGCCATAGGAACGATTGGTCGAAAAACTAGTCTTAGTGAGAAAAACTTTTTTTTTATTATTGGAAACGCCTCCAAAGTGCGTATTTCTTAGTTTACTATCCCTTCCCATGATTTCACTAAGTATGTTCGAAATCGGATGACTATAGCATATAGCTGCCATAGGAAAGATTGGTCGAAAAACTAGACTTAGTGAGAAAAACTTTTTTATTTTTATTGGAAACGCCTCCAAAGTGCGTATTCCTTAGTTTACTATCCCTTCCCATGATTTTACTAAGTATGGTCAAAATCGGATGACTATAGCATATAGCTGCCATAGGAACGATTGGTCGAAAAACTAGTCTTAGTGAGAAAAACTTTTTATTTTTATTGGAAACGCCTCCAAAGTACGTATTTCTTAGTTTACTATCCTTTCCCATGATTTCACTAAGTATGGTCGAAATCGGATGACTATAGCATATAGCTCCCATAGGAACGATTGGTCGAAAAACTAGTCTTTGTGAGAAAAACTTTTTTATTTTTATTGGAAACGCCTCCAAAGTACGTATTCCTTAGTTTCATCTTTTTCCCTGATTTCACTAAGTATGGTCGAAATCGGATGACATAGCATATAGCTGTCATAGGAACGATCGATCGGTAAAAACAGTCTCTTAGTGAGAAAAACTTTTTTATTTTTATTGGAAACGCCTCCAAAGTACGTATTTCTTAGTTTAGTATCTTTTCCCATGATTTCACTAAGTATGGTCGAAATCGGATGACTATAGAATATAGCTGTCATAGGAACGATCGGTCGAAAAACTAGTTCTAGTGGGAAAAACTTTTTTGTTTTAAATGAAAAAGTCCCTATCTTTGGCATACACTTATTTTAAATACTTTTACACAATTTTACAAAGTTTGGTTGATATCGGATGACTATAGCATAGGAACGATCGGTCGAGAAACTAGTTCGAGTGAGGAAAAGTTTTTTGTTTTAAATGAAAACGTCCTTTTTATTGACATATTCTTTATTTATATACTCAAACATATTTCTACAAAGTTTAATCAAAATCGGATGACTATAGTATATAGCTGCAGTATGAATGATCGGTCGTAAAAGAAGTTCTAGTGAGAAAAACTTTTTGCTTTAAATGGGATCGCCTCCAACTTTCATAATTAACAGTGTATTATGCTTTTCCATGATTTTAGCAAGTTTGGTCGAAATCAGACATCTATATGGTATAGATCTCTTAGAAAAGTAAGGTCCAAAAAGTAGTCTTAGTTAGAAAAACTTTTTTTGTTTTCAATGGAGCTTGCAAGGGTATAGAAAACTTGGGGGAAGTTAACTTTCCCCCTATTTTTAATTTTGTATTATTTTTAATGAATTGAACAACCAAATACAAACACGAAAGATAGTCGGTCAAGCCCGACTCTAACATTCTCTGTCCCTCTGAAGTGATGCCCATCACCGTTGCGACCTGTGCTACCCTTAATTGTTTGTTTTTTTATAACTCGAACGTCGTTCATCCGATCTTTAAAAAACTCCTTCAGCGCATCGATTAAGAATCCCGAACACTAAATATGCCCCGAAGGTTTGAACCTTCTATCTATAAAACTGTGGGAGATATTGCGGGGGCGGGAGGGGGCGTGGCAAAAATTGAAAATAAACTTGATCTGCCTGCAAGTATAAGAAACATATGTTTCACACATGTCAAACCTCTATCTCTTACCATCTCTGAGATCTGTTTGTTCATACGGACAGACAACACTTTTGCACAAACTTAATATACTCTGTGTACCTCTGGTACATAGTATAAAAACAGAATTATAAAATCTTTTCCCAAATTTTTTTCACGATTTAAAAAAAAAAAACTGGTCAAATTCAGTCATCTAGAACAAAAGAGGGCCTTAACCAAATGCCCTTTTAATAGTAAAACTTTTTCACAAAGGGGAATGGCTGTGTTAGGCTATCTTTTCGGTGTTTTGCGCACAGGCTGCCTTTGGAATTCCCAAACAGTTTTGCCGCCGGAACAGACTGCTGTTTGGACAGACATTTCAGGCTCAAGATCGCTGATGAGTGAGGTTGGTCCCTCATGAAACGTCGTCCGATCAACCTGATGCCTCCTTTGTTGTGTGCCTCTGTTTAAAGTTATGTCAATAACATAGCAAGACCTCGAGCCAGTAAAAACTGCAAGTTAACAGTATAAAGGTCGTTTAAACAGTCATAAAAGTAAAACTTTTTTGCTAAATGCTGCTGAGCTACTTCTGACTTCTTACTTATTAAAGCAGTTGCAACTCTTCAGCTGCCAGAGCCATATTAAAATTCGTTCTCCATAATTTCTTTCTCCATAATTTATATTTTTATTTGTTTGCCTTTTTACAAAATCTAAAACACAAATCGTCATCCATTTTTCGTTGTTCATTTAAATACAAAAAGTATTAAAAGTAAAAGTTGATACACATTAAGATACATTTATGTAAAGGAGGGGGGAAGTTGGTTTGGTTATTATTATTTAAATTAAAGAAATGTTTACATTTGGAAAAAAGCTATGCGCATTGCTTACTTATGGTTCATTAAAATGATAATTATGCTTAAATTTGTTTTGTTTTTGTTTTCGTTTAGTTCTTTCTCTTTTTTTTTGTAAAAATATTAAAGCAAACATTTCGATTTCGGGCGCATTTCCTTTCCGTAGAGAATTGCACTAAATACATCTGCCTGTGGAAACAGTTTCAAACTGTCTTCCCTAAAAACTGCACCCCAGTTTGGCACACATTGGGTAAAAGTTTACTTAAGTTTTGCTCTTTGAAGTTTGTGCTGCATTTTTAAATTAAAAACGAACCTGCCTTAGTGTGAAATATATACAATTTGATACATATTTTGTTTTTGTTTTTTGCTTTTCATAAATATTCATTACAAATTATTTGTATAACAAACTGCAAAAATGTCCTTAGAACTAATTAAATATTTATATTTAGGTTTTATGACCAAACTAAAAACAAATAATTACACACATGTTCGAAAGTTAGTGAATTTTGTGGTAGTTTTCCAAAATTTGTTTGTTTTTTTTTGTTTTTCTTTTGTTTAAATGGTAACTTGGCGAGACTCAATTGGCTCAGTCGATATGTAGTAGCTGCTTCCTGCTTTTCTGTGCTTCCTTTACAAGTTTTTTGTTTTGTTTTTCTGGAATTTTTGGAATGTTGTGCTTAGCCTAATCGTTGGCCATGCAGTAGCCGGAATAGGTTTGTATATTATCCTCTAGAAAACTTTCGCCAGCAATTACACTCGCTTGTGTATGATGACTGGGACAGCGATGTCCTTTGGGACATTGACACAGGGAATTAATGTTGACCTCATCGAGAAGCTCTTGACGTTTTCTCACTGTGAACAGCTTGCAGGGTTGCTTGCGTTGACAGCGTAGGCGCTAAGTAATAGAAAGAAATTGGAAATAAGTTAAGTTTACCCAACAAAAAAAAGAAAGAAAACTTACCGTCAGCGGAGAACAGGCAAAGAGATATCTATAGCCGGGACTACCATCGCCTATGGGCTCCCTTTTGGTTAGGTAGGTAACCGAATTCTTGGGACAACGACAATGCACTATTTGCTCGGTAACATTTAAGCTCTGCTGCTGTGGTTAGTGTCCAGGTATAGTCACGGAAATGTCTGCAAAAGATTTTTAAATTCAAATTAGTTTTTCTTTTATATTTTCTCAGTTGCCAGTGGCAACTTTTCTGCTACCACTGCCTACTTACTTGCATACGGGCAACAAATGCACCGGCTGGCACATTTTATAGTGTCTCGTCTTATCCGCTATGGTGTGTCCATCTTCCACACCCAAACTACTGGGGCAACCGCCTATAAAGCTGGCTGTCTCCTTTACACCACGATGTCCCGAGTGACGCATATGTGCCGAGCCTCTCGCTGCCGCATGTGGAAACTCATTGTCCGCCACTTCTTCATAGGTAACCACCGGCGGCAAGGCATCATTATAGTCCAAAGATTGCTGTGGATCCATATAATCACTTGCTGACACATGCAAATCATCCTCGTAGACAGCACCCAGTTTTTGCATCAACTTCTTCATATGCAAACTCTCAAACTTCTTATCCTGATATTCACCCAATAGCATACGTTTATGCTGTAACAGTTTCTCCTTTTCATAATAACTGCGATACTTTGATGGTGTATCCAAGGACTGATGACTGCTGTGATGATGTATGATGACATTGTTGGGCATACGATTTGATTCGGGACAACGACATTGACGCTCAATCCAAGGTGTTTCGTATAGATCGATTTTCGAACAGACCGCATTTGGGGCACAAATGGGCAGATCGTTTTCAGAGTCCTGTAAATAAAAGGGAAATGAATATTTTATTTAAAAAAATTATCAAAAATAATGCCAAAAATAAGTGTTTTTTTAAGAAAAAGTACTAACAACAAAAGGGAAAATATATGAAAATTCCTTATTTGGTATTTTTCACTGTTTACTTCAAAAGACTTTCAATGAAAGAAACAAAGATTTGCTATAAAATTTACTTAAGATTCTTCAAAGGTTCGCCGAAAGCTCGCTTACTCTTCGCTAAAGATACGCTTAATATCACAGAACTGAGGTTTTTGTTGGTCCGTAAAATGAGCTCTTGACATGTTTTTGGAAGACTTTAAAAATATTTTTAATGGGTGGTCACTGGTCACACAATATATCTAATTCGATACAAATTTGTTTCATGAAAAGTATATTATTTTAAGTCCTCATTCATTTTGCATATTTGACATATTTACTTAACTCTGATCTAAACACATATTTGATAATATTTCGACCTATTTTGGAATATGTCATATGCTTTTCCATACTTAGAGAGTATATACGCTACCAAGACCAAGACTCCTTTTTTCACATCTAAATATACCTTTTATGCAACGTTTAAATCAAAAGAATCAAACATAAAAAATATTATACACTGACAAGTACGCAAAATGCATAGAAATAATCCGACAGAGAAAAAAATCCTTTTTAGTCAGCCCGTGAGCGCTCAAAGGGTTTTTATTATTCACTTAAGGACGCAAATTGTAATATGATTTTATGTACGGACACTATTATATACCAATGGGAAAAACCAATGGGAATAAACAACATTAGAAGCTTTTCTGCTGATTAAGAGATAATTCATTTCAGATCTAATGCATGAGCATTATTATTAGCGTCGGGTTCTTCTTGGTATCTATATCGATAAATAAGTACTTAAGAAACTTCTTCTCTATTAACGGCATAACTATGACTATAATCAATGGTAATGAAAAGAGACCGGAGCTTACAGAATGTTTCAAACAAATTTACTGTTACTGACGAATCACTTAATCGCGTAAGAACATTCCCAATTTTGTATCGTCCGGTGTTGTCGTATAATGTGGGAATATCATGTTGCTTCTTCTTTATGACTTTTGTTAGTTTCCAAAAGGGAAAAGTATTTTTGTCTAGCGAGGAATATTTTGATAAATTTACACTAAAATATTTCGCATCAGCATCAAAATATGTTAAGAAACAAAGTATTTGGAAAAAAGGTTCGAGCTTCGATCATGTTTTTTAATCTTTTAGCCACACATTGATGCAGAATCGCCATACTTTTTCAAGACTTTATGAAGAATTGAAAAGAAGTAGCAAACGTTATGTTTGTAAAATGGAGATTCAAACCTCACAATGCAGAAGAGTTTAAGTTTGCTTACCATTTCCAATATACTCAATAATGTTGTTGATCAAAAAACTCATTCGACAATTAAGGTTCCCAACTTAAAGCTGCTCCAAATGAGGGCCTAAATATTTCAACGATCTTAAAAGTTGTGTACCAAAGTTTAAATTAAAACCTTTACTTTAGTCAGTTTTACAATGATTTGTTATATTGGTTCCAAGAGTTTGATATAGGTACATAATCATCACCTCATCTCTCATCTTATCCATGCGATTTAGATCTCATTTCAATTCACTTCATTAAGTCATTGCGAGATCACATTTCATGTCCATAAAATCTCAATTTACCGGACATGACAACAATTAAATTTGATTATAAAATCAATTTAAATGTTCCTAATACCATTTGCATATAAGATCCAAATAGTTTGCTCTTTGATGGGCAAAACAAAGTTCATAAATGTTTATTTTAGGTCACAGACGACTTTTGCCCATTTTCGGTAGACCATTTTACACACACGTCTGCTCTTCCAAAAAGACAAAAAAGCGACAGAATAAAACGTAGTTGATTAACATATCTCATCATGTTGTTTGTTTGCTCAGTTTGGGTCGTCTACCCACTTTGCATTAATTGAATTTTTGGGTAAAACTTCAACATGAATGTTTACTTAAATCCTTTGCAATAAAAATAAAAACTTATGTGTGATGTCCTTTGAATACACAAGACACATAAAAAGCAACTAGCAACTTGAGGGCTTCATCTTGCGCTGACATTTGTTTTTATGTTCAGAAAATCATCAACAGCAACAACAACAACAACAGGTTTCCAATGAAATGATCGAAAGCAATCAATTTTTTTTAAGTGGAAGTGTCGCTCGTTTTGTTTGGTTTCAATTTCATTCAAATCAATGAGGAATTTTTGGTCTAAGGTTCTCGGTTTTTTTTTTTTTGCACCTGCTGCCTACCTGCTGACAGCCAAACCGGAAGTCCGGAAGTGATTTAGTGCAAAGGAAGTAAATAAATAAGTGCACAAACAACATGCCAAGGGATTAGCCCAGGAGAAGCAGGAAGTGAGGCAAAGCCAGAAACAGGTTGACCTTTTACCTTTTGCCTCTGGTGCGGAAGTAGCGGAAGTAGTCTGCCGGCTGGTTCTGTTATTAGTTTTATTTACTTCCTCTTCCCGCAAATACAACAAATTTTTGACCTAGTTTTATAAAAGTATTTTAAGATCTTTTAACTAACACCTGCTCCTTTGGGGGTAGTTTGTGCCGCACTTGAACCCTTTTGTTGACAAGTTTTCATATTTCAAGCTTGAAATGCCTTTGTCAAGGCTCGACAGGATATGAAGGAGTTGTGTGTGTTGTAAGCAGCGTGAGAAATTCTTTGAAATTCGAGCATGTTTATTGAGCGCAGAGATTTTGTTCCCCCCCAATTGAAGTGTGTTTTTTTATGTTTTTTTTTTGAAGGGTAGATCAAAGACTTTAATTTTACATATTGATAAGCAAAATTTTAAGTAGAATTGGTTAGACTTTCCCCTCTCTCTGGCAAAAAGGGGAGAAAAGTTTACAGTAAAAGAAAAAAAACAACAACAAACAGACACCAACCGGATTTCCGGTTTAACAGCTTCGTTCTTGTTGGGAGGGAGGAGCTGAAGCTGAAGCTGCTGCCACACTTTGCTCCACACAATTAGCCTCATGTGTCAAAGTGCAAAGCAAACGGAAGTTGAGAACGCGCCAAAGACAATGAAAGAGTTACGAACTGGACGTGAGGCGGCAAGCATTGAAGAACTTTGGGTGCCGCTGGAGAAGCTCTCACTCTCTCTCTCTCTCTCTCTCTCACTCTCCTCTTTAATTGAATCAAATTAACCCCAGAGAGACTTCTTTATTGTTGTCATGCCTCATGTGGTTCGAGAAAGCCATGCTTGGAATTCTTGCTCCCTCTTCTGCTGTCTCAAGATGCTGCTGGCTGCTCTCAAACGGAAGTTTAACGCTTGACAATGACTTACAGAATTTCGCTAGGAAAGTGCAAAAGAGGAAGGGGGAAGATGAAGAGGAGGTGGGCTAACTGCATCTGTGGAATGCCAAGCCAATGTTGCTTTATGTCTTTTGTATGATGCGGCAGCTTCTTGTAGACTAAGTTAAGTGATATCAAAGACAAAAGAGATGCATGAGATTTTTCAAAGGTATAAAAAAAAGGGGGGTAGCAAAGATTCGCTAAATGTTCGCCAAAGGTTCGCTCTGTTACTTGGGTGTTAAGTCATCGATATTCAATTGTTAGTTCATAAATTTGTCCCTTAGACAAAATGTACTGAGTAGGATTGTGCTAAAATATGTTAGACTTTTTAAGAAAGTGAAAAATGGTAACTCTAAAAGTTAGAAATATAATTAGTGACCCTCGTTCTTTATAACCAGTTCATTAATAGAACTTATTACAAAATTAGCTAAGAAACTTGTCTTACTGGGCTTACATATTGAAGTATTTCATTGTAAAGCACGCTAACTAAATTAGTGTGACCAGCCTTAAGTGAAAAACGCCGCCATATGTTAATATTTTTTCGAGCTTGTCTGAGAGTCTTACTTGACTTTTAATTTTTCCAAAAATTTGGCAATGAACGAACCTTTAGCGAAACTTTAGCCGTAAATTTATTTTGTTTAGGTTTTTTCTACATGATTTGTCCTTCAACCTTTCCAGAAATAGACAAAACAAAACGTCGGAATAAAGATTAGCGAATTCCAAAGTGAAACGCATATTTACAGATCATTGAGTCGTTAACCAAAGTTTGCAATAGATTTAAAATATTCCAAACAAAGTTTTCAAACTTATAAAATTCCAAAAATAAAAGTCTGTAATAACACTGGTCGATAAAAAATTACTTTCTTTCTGATTCAAAGATCGGACTAAGATATTCTTTTAGGATTGTGATCGCTGAACATGAATCTAACATCCAAAAGTGACCATCACGTCGAGATTTAGAGAAAAATGGAACCAAAAAATCTTGTTATTGCCCTTTTTTGATCACATGTAGAGAATAATGCTAAGTTGCTAAAAGTCTCTTTTTAGGCTTAGGTTAAAACTTGAACTGTCGACCAACTGAATCAAATCGAAATCGTCTTGAATCAATCCAAAATTTTTCATATTCTACGTCAATGCTTGCAAAAAACCATGATATAAGATCAAGATTTAAAAAAAAAATAGTGGAAAGTTAACTTCGGCTCGGCCGAAGTTTTGTATACCCTTGCAGCTTCCATTGAAAACAAAAAAATTTTTCAAATTAAGACTACTTTTTGGACCTTACTTTTCTATGGTATCTATACTATATAGATGTCTGATTTCGACCAAACTTGGAAATTATGGACAAGCATAATACACTTTTAATTACGAAATTTAGAGGCGATCCCATTTAAAACAAAAAAGATTTTCTCACTAGAACTTCTTTTTCGACCGATCATTCATACTGCAGCTATATGCTATAGTCATCCCATTTTTATTAAACTTTGTAGAAATGTGTTAAAGTATATAAATTAAGAATATGCCAATAAAAAGGACGTTTTCATTAAAAACAAAAAAGTTTTCCTCACTCGAACTAGTTTTTCGACCGATCGTTCCTATGGCAGCTATATGCTATAGTTATCCGATCCGGCCGGTTCTGACAAATGTGCAGCGTATATGAACCAGAAGATTTCGTGCAAAGTTTCGTGAGGATAGCTTTAAAACTGACGGAGGAGATAGCATAGAAACAGACAGACGGACGGACGGACAGACGGGCAAGGCTAAATCAACTCAGCTCGTCATGCTGATCAAGAATATATATACTTTATGTGGTCGGAAATGCTTCCTTCAATGCGTTACAAACATCCGCACAATTTTATAATACCCTTTGCAAGGGTATCAAAAGTAAACACATTAGGTGTTCCGAGGCGGGATCGAACCCACGACCTCTTGCACAGCGGTCGCGCACACTAGCCGCATAGTACCAATTTCTTTTTGGCTAAGATCCCTTTAAATATTAAGTACGAAATGATCTCAATTTAATACTTTTTTTCTTGTAGTAGGAATTTTATTGCAATTTTTTTTTTAGTTCTTAACAATAAAATCGCTTCTTAGTTCGTTTCGTAGTCAAAGTAAGGACTTCCCAAAGCGAATCGTTCTTACAAATGTCTAGACCGAAACAGGATTAATTCAACATCGTTTTTTGAAGAGTGTAGCTTCCTGTCGCCTATTGCATCCTCCTGCTCTAAGTATCACCTGCTGCTGCTGCTGCGGCTCCATACTGCTATCAATAACCCAAAGGACAATTCATTCTACATTTTGCCAATCAGTGACATAAATTTCACTCAAAAAGAATCCCCGGAAGATGTCAGTTGTTGTAGTAGGCTCAACAGTTGGTCTTGGTTTGGGTGTGCGTTCTTCTCTTGTTATTATTTTTTTTTTTTTTTGGTTCCCATGAGGGCGTTGACGCACAAAAGACAACGACGCACGAACGTCGAACGACGACGACGACGTAGCAAGGGAGGGATCTCGACGATCCGTTAGATGAGTTGATGGCAGCCGCCTGGCACAAGTGTGTGCAGCAGGTAGTCCCTGCTCTTGCTGTTGTTGCTGCTGTTATCTTTTGTCTGTGCGTTAATGATTTTTCTATACATTTCCTTTTCTCATTGTTTTCCCCTCAAAAAAAAAAAAAAAAGGAAAAAAATGAGTAGAATTATGCAATCTGGCGTCGACTCGGCAGCAGGGCACATGTGGCCGAAAGGCGGAAGTATGCCGGCTCAGCCTCTGGACACCCAACCAATGTTCTCTCTCTGTTTACACGAAAATTCAATTAAAATTGAACAGTTTTTTCTTTTTCTGTGTGTTGCTGTTGGTAACGGAAGTAGAAGAAGCTCTTCGTGCGAAGCTGCTGCGGAAGTCACGCGGAAGTTGTTAGGTCAGGCGTAAGTAGCTGCCACATCTATGCAGCAGTTCCAGTGAAAACTCTTGAGCTGAGCTGAGCTAAGTTAAACCAAAGTGAGAGCCGGAAGTCCAAGAAAGATTTGCGAGTGTGTGAGCGTGTGTGTGTGTGTGTGTGCTGCTGTTCTCGGGGCATACTTTGCATAGCCCAAGATTTAAGAACTGGGACTGAGACTGAGACTGGCCGTGCCACTTTTGCGCGCCTTAACGGAAATATGCCAACCGCAACAGCAAACAAAAACAACAACAACAGCGGGCTAAAAATTTCATTCATAAAAGTGCAAAAATGCCAGAAAGGAAGCAACGGGTGCTGGGGGAAAGCGGAGTGTAGAGCGGAGGGGAAAAACAAGACAGCTAAGCTAGTTTAAGAAGTAAGGCCTTTTTAAGTATGTGTGTCTGGGGGGAGGCGAAAGACAGTAACGGTTCTTCTCAGAAGAAGCAAAATCGAAAGGAGAATGTAGAATAGCGGGGGGAAAAACAAGACAGCTAAGCTAGTTTTAAGAAGCTAAAATGAAGACTGAATACCCTTAAACAGGATTTTTAAAAAAGATATTTAAAAGAATTTAAAGCTTGTCGAGAGCTATTGACTATGGTTGGGTTTCAGCAAACTCAAGGCCGTGGAAAAGTGGGAGGAATATTGGGACAGACGAGAGCAAACGTGTTATATGGAGGGAGGATCTCGTATTCGTTCGGAGACCACCAAATAGGAGTACAGACCAGTACGACGGTGAGGGGGGTTATATTAGATAGGGCGTGCTTTTCGTATGTGGAGTAGGTCCGATCATTGGATTAAGACGATCATGGACGCGTCACGTGATATCCTGCAAGTAATGCACAAGCAGAGGATGAAAGCCATAGTTGGGACTTCCAGCAGGACAATGACCCCAAGAACGAGCAAGGCTGGGTGGGGACAAGTCATGGAAGGCCTCAAGTCGGTCTCAAATATGAGAATTGGGACTGAGTCGGCGTCAACTGCACCAACATCAAATGAAGCACTTTGGATGTTGTGAAAGAAAGTGGGAAAGGATCCTATTCTAGATGAGGGTTTAGTGATTCCGTGCGGCGCTGTGCGGGTTGCATGGATACTCAAATAAAACTAGTGATATCATGTTTTGAATTAAAGTTTTTAATAAGTTAATGTTGTTTCGCCATGTGACTGATAGTGCTTTTTACCGCCTTATTGACCTAGTGTGTTCAAAAAGTTATCAAAATTTTAAATGAACGTGTTGAAAGAAGATTCCGACGAATCTCGAATCTAAAACCGAACCGAACCACTACTCTTTGAAACAAGATTCAGCTCAATAATTCTCCGGGGGAATCTTACTCTGGACGGTGCGGGCTCTCGAACGTATCCTCGATTGCTCTGTTTCGAGTTCCAGTTCTGGGAAGGATAGGTTATCTAAGGGGCAGAGATGAGTAGAGGCACGACTGCTCCGTGGAGTATTGGAGGATTGGCTCTCCAAGATGTACAAGTGCAGGGCGGATGCACTACGGCTCCGTAGAGTCTGGGGGGGATTGGCAATCCAAGATACTCAAGAAATACGGGGAATGCACTACGTCTCAGTGAAGTATTGGAACTCTGGGGAGGATTGGCTCTCCAAGATATACG
Source organism: Lordiphosa collinella (assembly GCA_018904265.1). Taxonomy (NCBI): domain Eukaryota; kingdom Metazoa; phylum Arthropoda; class Insecta; order Diptera; family Drosophilidae; genus Lordiphosa; species Lordiphosa collinella. The sequence goes on along the minus strand of JAEIFV010000353.1, from coordinate 254,336 downwards.
AAAACTAGAGGGATGCACTACGGTTCCGTAGAGTATTATAACTCTGGGAAGGATTGGCAATCCAAACTACACAAACCAAGGTGGATGCCCTACGGCTCCATACCTAAGGGGAGGCTAAGTACCTTTGCGGACTTCCCTGTTTTCTTCGAGCACTGGTGACTTAGTGACATCCTCAGAGTCGATGACGGTTTTTTTATATGCCACCATGAGCTTTTTTAGGGTTGCCATCGATAACTATCGGATTGCTTGGATCCCCTCTGTCGTCTGAAAATGCTCTGCCTTTCATCGGCCGATCATACTCGTCACCTGTGATTACGTTATTCAAAAATTGGGGGTCACTTTCACAATGTTCAAATTTTCTTGCCACACTTCCACTCGCCGCAATTTCTGGTCGTCAGTGAGCACTTTTGGGCATGTTCAAATGCTCCGTCACAATGTGATGAAGCACATTGTGCTTTGCTTTTTGCAGTTTGGATGTTGGCAAAACGGGAGTCTTTCTCTTCAGTAGGTGACCGTTTCGACATACCAAAAAGCCCTCAATGGAGTAGCCAATGTTCTTAATCCAGGTGCCCACACCCACGCACACTGCGTCCCATTCACTGCGTCCCACTTGCAGCTTTAAATACGTATCGCTGTCTGCCACGCCACCGGCACCCGCTTGCACAACTCTGCCCTAAAGATGACTCGCTTCACCGAGGTGTATATGACTTGTACTTCCTCCGGTATGGCCTGCAGCACCTCCAGCATGATCCAGAGCTGCACATCTTCACTAACATTTGGTACGGTGCTGCTGGAACTTATTGATCACCTCAATGGCACACGGCCAATCCTGCTGCAGCATGTGCACTATTTAAGCTCCCAGGGCAATGCATACACGATGCAGCACAATCTTGGGTCCTCCCGTTCGTGCTCTGCATCTCATCCAAATCTGTTGGGAGAGACCTTTCCTCCGAGTCTATCATGGAGCTGCAAGAAGGCCCCCAGTTGATTCCTCAAACCTGGCCGCATGAAACTCCTCAATGGAGAGCATCTGCAAGGCGTTCTCCTCTTCGCTAACAAGTAGCCAATCTGGGTCAGCCAGAAACAACCAAGTCGCCACCAAAAAGGTCGAAATTTCGCCATATCGGCGTTTTTGACAACAGTCAAAAGGCCTGGTGCCACCGAAACACACCACTTGTTGCTAAAGCAACATCTTTGTAAGCCTGCTTGATCATATCAAACGTCTCTGTCGCAGATTTCCCGAGTTACAGAATTTAATCGCGTACCTCTGCTCTAACGAACGCACTCACAGAAACATGTCGCGCGAAAATGTCTGTCCTGACTCTTCAGTTGCTCGGAGACAACTGACCAGCCTTTCGTTCGTTAGCTAGGAACGCCCTCTACTGAATCCAGTGGATGCGCGCACGCTCCGAAGTACAGTCCCGGCGGAAGAAAATTAGTCCTATTACTTTCGGGACAAACCCTGTACAACCTCTTCAATATTTTGATCTACTAATATATGACCTTAAAAGACATATAGCTCACTTTGCACAAATATCAATTTTCTATAAGAAGCATGACTGGGTTGCCTTCTTCAAATCACGGTATCATAGTCCTTGTTATTTCGGGGTATGGAAAAAGTGACTAAAACTAAAGCATTTTGTTTGCCCTAAGTGGGAACACCAAATAGTTTGCGCACAAACACTAGTCAATGAGTCATTTGGCCCTGTTCCGGTTTACGAGTCGACTTTTGTGTAAACGTTAACATTTGAATATCTTTGTATAGAAGGTGAAAAATATGTCTACGGTTACTAGATCTAAAATGAAAAAACTCAAATTCGTTGGAGCAGCCGAAACCGATTGCTCTATGCCAAGTAGTAACCACAGATTGTCTTGTTACTTACATACAAATAGTAAAAAAAAAGTAAAATCGGCTTGTCAAGATGACAACAGCCCCAAGGGGCCAAAGCCGAGCCTCTCTCAATCTCTTGGCTTGTGCGCTTCTAATTTTAGCACAAGAGAAAGGGACCTACAGTTTAACGCTGAATCCGAACGGCAGTTTTTGAGAGGCTTTTCATGGCTAATTACTGCAATGCTGGCGCCAACAGCAAGAGGTGTGGCCGGGTGTAAAGTTTTATTCAAAGAAAAAAACTTTTCATTAGATGTTCCGAGGCGGGATCGAACCCACGACCTCATGCTCAGCAGTCGCGCACACTAACCGCTGAGCCACTCCGGCCACTTACATACAAATTAAACTAACTTAAAAGCGAAACATTAACGTTTACACGAAAATCGAGTCGAAAACCGGAACAGGGCCCATAGCCTATGTTTGTGGATCTATAATTTGGAACAAATATTTGCTTAGTGGGAGCACCTCTGAGCAAATTTGTTTGCGTGTTTGCTCGATGTTCTTACAAGCAAATTTGAAGAGCAAACACAACAAATATTAAAAAACAAAAAACAAAAAATTAAAGAAATGTTATGCATTTGAACCGGTTATTTCTGAAATGTCAAAAAATTTGGCCCCTAGCCTAACAATTTGATCCTAGCGCAAATTATTAGCGGAGATGAAAAGTTAGTGCAAATTTTTTAAGACAAAATATTTGCTGATGTGGGAACAACAAATTTGTTTTAAGCTAACATTTACAGTTTCAGACTAACTTTGTTTGCACAATGAGTAAACATTTTGTTTGCGTGCTGAACACATTTCAATACTTAAACAAGTAAGAAAGTTGGTCATGATCGACTTTAATATACTCTGAACCTGTAAAGTGCTGCCCATCACCGACCGGTGCTGCCCATAATCTCATACCATCTCTGAGATCTTTTTGTTCATACGGACAGACTGACAGACAGACGGACATGGCTAGATCGACTCGGCTGTTGGTGCTGATTAAGAATCTATATACTCTATAGGGTCAGAGATGCTTCCTTCTGCCTGTTACATACTTTTGCACAAACTTATTATACTCTGTTTACCTCTGGTACAGAGTATAAAAAAGACTTGCAAATTTATCCTAAGTTCTCAAGCATTTAGTTAGTTCCGCTTAATAGTTAATCATAGTTTGCTGTGTACAAACTTTAGCTAAAAGTGAGCCAACTTTGTTAGTTAAGGGCATACAAATTGAAGAAGTAGAAGCCGCTTCAAGGGGGAGGGGAATAGCTGCATTGGCTGGGTAAACTGGTTTTTATATATATTTATGCCCCCCCAACGGCCAATTGCAGCTGAAGCAGCTTTGGCATGTCCATTGTTGTTGTTGCTGCTGCTGGTGGCTGGTTGATTTTTGCGTAGCTTGTTGATCGTCACAATTAATGAACGTCTACGCACACGGACATCCACTAACCACATCCACATCCTCTCATCCTCGCAACGGAAAAAAGCAATTCATTCATTCATTCAGCAAACAGCAACAACGTGGCCGCTTTTGTAATTGTTGCTTTGACCAAAAAAAAATACAAAAAAAAAAAAACCGCAAAATGTTGCTGATGGCGGCAGCAGCAGCAGCAACAGTTGCTGTCTCCTTTTACGCGCCAGCCGCCAAATAAATAAATCTTGACTACAATGCCGACGTCTGGTCGATGTTGCTGATGTTGCTGCTGCTGCTGCTGCTGGTAGATGTTGCTGTTGGTGGGGTGGGGGTCTGTTTTTTTATGAATGGCAGCAACCGACACATAAAAACGCGCGCAAAACGCCAAGAAAACGCTCGAAACTGTTTTTGTATCTTGTTGCTGCTAATTACGAGCTGCTGTTTACGCGCGTGAGTTTTATGAATGAATCGACTGCAGAGCGCTTTTCTTTATTTATAGTTAATTTACGTTTACGTATTTTTTTGTGTTGTAAACAAATTGCGCCTCTGGGCACGTAATTAGCACAAATTGGAACGTGTCCGTCAATAACTGTAACAAGGTCTTTGAAAAACGGAAAAACATTTCCGTCACAGTTGGGGCAAAAAAAAAAATGTAAGTTAAAAGCTATCGATTGATTGTTAAATTTATTTCCAACAACAACAACAAAATCTATAAAAGTTGACTTGGCGCGCGCGCCAGAAAAAAAAAATCATATAAAAAAAAGTGGGCAAACTAGTTTTTCGGTATCCAAGCATCCGTTGGCTGCTGCTGCTGCTGCTTTGAGGTATTTTTCTGAATGGAGCTCTCTGAATTCTATTTTTTTTTACCCCCCACACCCCGCTCCTTCTCACCCATTTGGGTGTATAATTGTAGAATGTTGCCGTTGTTGTTGTTGCTGTTGCTGTTGTGCTGCCTATGCTAATATCCCAGACATACTTAACCGATATTGCTGTCTACTCTCTTCGAAGCATTTCGTTTGGTTTATTTATTTGTTTGTTTGTTTTTGTATTCAGCAAGTTGAATAATTTCTAAATTTAGCATAAAAATTCCATCGCAACACAAGAAGGGAAAGGCACAAATATAACAACAACAAAATGTTTGATGATCAAAAAAAGTGATTGATTTTGCATGATTATTGAATGCCCTATAAAGGGAAAGGTGGCATGTAAATTGAGCTTTATTATGTGTTTATAAGTATTAATATCAAAGTTTTAACAAAAGATTTGATCAACCATAAATGCATCCATAAATACTTATGGCAGGACAGACAACTATACCACAATATAGAGTTGTGTGTGTTCGTATGTCTGGCCGGTATCCGGCTAGCAACAGCAAAGTTTATGGATATAGCACTAAAAATTGGGCTGTTGATATTTGCCAAAATATCAAAATCAACATTTACAAAATCCATAAATCGTTATTTCTTAAAGCCTTTGAAAATGCCTGAAAAAAATTTTATATAAAATCGCTACAATTACGTTTGAAAAAACCCTTAGTAAGGTGCATTTTTATCTATTTGTGGAAAATAATATGCTGAAATTATACAGAAAAAAGGCGAACTAAAATCAAGCTTAAAAAGATTGACTTGTTTTCGACCTTTGTAATTGAATTTTAAGTACAAGTCGTACTAGATCAAGCTAGATAAAAGCTCAAAAGTGTTGATACAATCCTGAAAAGCGTATATCAATCCGAATAGGCTAATTACCTGACTCGAGATTGAAGTTATTCCGGATGTCATATGTCAAAGCGCAAAAGCGAAAGAAACTGAGAGCAAGAATATCTCTCTCACCAATTCTATGAGCCTAAACGCAAAGGTTTCTATCAACTTTTCGATTTTTTGCACTTATAATGCCTTGGAATTCCCAAACAGTCATAGCAGTGCTGGCATGAGCAGGAATCTGAAGTTAACTAAAAAAAATATCTAATGATTTCGAGCCAGCAAGAACCTGTTGGTTTGAAAATTGAAGAGCTCGTAAAAAAAGATAGATGGGAATTTTTTTTTCGAAAGGAAAGATTTTTTTTTTGGGCTAACATAAAGTGTGAATATCGAGATTAAGTCATTCTCGGTCATTTTTGAAGCAATCAATGTTTGGACTAAGTGCAGTTTGAATAACGAGCAAATCTCGGGTAAATTTACACACGAATCTCTTTTGGAATCTCGTCCAGAAGACGATTGAACGCTTTTGACTTTGCAAAGTCAGCAGCTTTGGTCTTTGCAAGACATGCATAGCAGCAGGTGGGTTGTGAGTGAATGGGTGGTGGGTTAGCGGTGACCAATTAGTGACCGAAACAGTGCCAAAAACAGTAAAAAAAAAACTTGCTACAACAGTGACTACAACAGTAACCAAAACAGTGACTAAAAACTGACCGAAACAGTGACCAAAAAAGTGACCGAAACAGTGACCAAAACAGTGACTAAAACAGTGACCAAAACAGTCATCAAAACAGTGACCAAAACAGTGACCAAAACAGTGACCGAAACAGTCATCAAAACAGTAATCAAACAGTGACTAAAACAGTGACCAAAACAGTGACCAAACAGTGACCACAAAAATGTAGGACAAACTTCAAAGCTTCTACTAATTATTTTCGATATTTCACTTTGTTAATAAGTCGCTGATATCCAAGAGGCCAATGTTGCTCTAATTCAGTTGCTGGTCAAAAAGCCAAGTGTAATTTTGTTGAATCTAAAAACACAATTCGGTTTTTTTTAACCCTTGCAGAGGGTATTATAAAATTTTCCGGATGCTTGTAACGCATAGAAGGAAGCATCTCCGACCACATAAAATATATATATATTCTTGAACAGCATGACGAGCTGAGTTGATTTAGCCCTGTCCGTCTGTCCGTCCGTCTGTGTTCATTTGTTCTTGTTCACTCACTCTTTTTCTGTGAGTTGTTCACTCAGAGTTGTTCACTTGCTCTTGTCCAACCGCTTTGTTCTGTGAGTTGTTCATTGAGAGTTGTTCAATGAGTTTTTCAGTGACTTGTTCCCCCATTTTGGTGCTTCTTTAGCTGTTTTTTGTCCGTGTGTCTGATTGTTCAATGTAAGCAAAATGCTGGCGTAACCATTTTACCTACCAAATAGGCAACATTCCGCAATGTGGCCAGCAACGAAGGATTAAAATTAGTTTGAATGATCGCTAATCGTCACAATGCCCAGGTGCATAGATCCAACGAAACGGCCTACAATTCAAACTAACTCTGAACAACTGCACAGCTGAACAACTGAACAAGTGAACAACTAAACAACTCAACTAGAACAACTTGAGTGAGTTGACTCACTTTGAAAAAAAGAACAAGTGAACATGTTCAGTGAAATGAACAACCTTTACCCAACACTAGTTTACATTATTTTAATATAGTTACATTTATGTTAATGCTCTGTTAGTCAACATAAGGCATGGTTATTTAACACTTCTTTCCTTGAGTAACGGGTATATCGAAGTCGGGCTGGACCGCAACATCGCACCATAGAAGGTGAATATGCGGAGTATATACATACAACCATCGAGCTCGACAGGGATGCCTATGGCTGCCTACAAGTTTTACACAAAAAAGATGAAACACTAAGTCTCTCTACGGATAGGTGGAAAACGTTTCCTCCTGTGCGGTAGCGAGACTTCCGTGGCCTTTTTTTAAGCTATGACATATATTTCGCAGAAAAATAATGTAATGCTAAAACTAGAATTTGTGAAGTATATTCAAACCAAATAGATGTTACACTGTATGAAAAGAAAAAGGAAGAATCGGCATTGGGCTCAAGGCAAAATTGCCATGTCCGCAATATGCCAAAATATGCCAATATGTGGTCATCCAATTCTAATCAACCACTCTAAAACCTGCGAGCTAGAGATCACAGGTCAACTTAAGGGGGTCTTCTCATTCAAAACCCGTTTTTTGGTCCCTTTTTAAAAAAATTCTTATTTGAAAACGCAAAGAATAATTGAAAATTTTTTTTATTTATTGTATTTCAAAAGGTTCAAAGTAAATAAAAAAATTTTTTTTTGCCTCGATTCGAGGGCTGTTCAAAAAGTAATGAGACTTCAAAGTTGGTGGTGAAAAAAAAGGTGTCGTCACGGCGGCCACGATTCCGGGTCTCCGGAGCGTCCGAAATGAAAAAAAAAACGGGGTTATAATCAGTATAGATGTAATTCTCGGCTGAACCTCAAACTTAATTTTGTGATTTTTTTGACAAAATGGCGGCCATTCAAAAAAAAAAATTTCAATTTCGGGCTTTTTTTTTAGTTTAGTGTAAAAAAAAATAGTAAAAAATTTTTTAAAATTATGGTCGAGGTTCAGCCGAGAATGGTGACAATTCTGTGTCGATTCCACTTTGTTTCATGAAAATCGGTTCAGTTGAACTGGAGATATCATGGCCGCCAGTTCGAAAAACGTGGTTTCGAAATTAAAAATGTTTAAATGCAGTTTTAAAGAGCTGACAATTCTCCGTCGAATTCACTTTGTTTCATCAAAATCGGTCCGGTAGAACCGGAGAAAACTTAACGCATAGGTCAAAATACGAGGGTTTAAAAAAAAGTTGCTCAATGAGAAGACCCCCTTAAGTTTGCAGTTGCTTGGGAATTTAGGTCACATTGGGTCACTAAAAGGACTATATCTCCTAAACTAATTCAAGTTTTCGAAAATCCTTTTGGGGGGATATTTTTGAATATCCAAGCTATAAATAAATGCAAAAAAAAAAAGTCGAAAAAAAAGTTGCTCAATGAGAAGACCCCCTTAAGTTGATGAGTCTGAAACCAGGACCCCCTCGGGTTTCATAGGGTTTAAACAGGGAGGCCTTATGGCATCGCAATGGGCCTATAAGGCCTAAGTGGTAGAGTGACTTGTCGCTGTCAATTATCGCAACCTAATCTTACCTATCAGAAGGTAAGGGCTAGTGTCTTAAGTGTCTCGGCTTGCATTCCTTATCAACACAATAAACAAAAATAAAGAGTATAAACCTGAACTCCTATCAAAAAGAATATTACCTTAGACTAACTCCCTTTGACTAACTTTAATATTCCCATTTGTTGTAAAAATCGAACCATTTAAAAGTGATTTCAGAGAATATTAAATATTGTTTATTTGAATGGTGAAATGTGCACAGAAAAGAAGTGTCGGAGCTTACAAAATCTCATAAGTACCAATCTACCCTTAGAAAAACAAACCCAAAACCCACTCAATAATCTGTTGTTTTCTCGAAAACAAAAAAACCCATCAGTGTGGCTCATAAATTTTGAAATCCCAAATGTCTGCAATAAATTTTGAACACATAAAAAACACACACAACACAAAAATACACAACAACAACACCTAAAATAGAAAAATTCAGAATTCCTGTTGTGTTTTTTTTTTTTTTTTTTGGGAACTTGCAATAAAAACTAAGCCAAAGGCAAGGGACAGACAGAGAGAGAAAAGTTTTTCAGAAGAAAACAAAAAAGTTCCCATGCTTAAAAGCGCTAAACATTCAGTTCCGGTATTTAAAACCCAGGCAAAAGAGAGAGAGAGGGAGTGGGGAGGGGGGAAGAGACCATGAATGAAAGAAAATTCATGAATGAAATACGACCACGACGACGAGCGAGTGGAGAGAGAGAAGTGTGGAATGAATGAAAACGTAAAATGTGCGGATGAGCAGAGGCAGCGACAGCGACGGCGACCGAGGCAGCGACAGCGGCGTCGCAATGACGACTTCAACTTGGAACTTCTCGCTTCGCTTGGCTGGGCAAGTCAATCTATGAATGAATGCCAAAGCGACAGACCGTCCAAAATGTATGAATGGTTTGAAGCCAAGCAACATCAGCAATTTGTTGGCCATATACAAACAGATCAGCTACGCATATTTGGCCTAAACATCTCTCAGACGTGCGCGTGGCATGGCCAAAAGCGGAGGAGTGGCTGTCTGAATGAAATCAAAGAAGAAGAGAAGCTGCTGCTGCTGCTGCTAGAAATTCAAATTGACTGAGAAATGCATAAACAAATCAAGCATAAACAATGCGCGTTGTCTTTGCCAACTGAAGTTGGAATTCTGACTGCTTGCAGCCAGGTGTGAAAATCTGTTGTTTTTTAGGCCAAGCAACAGAAAAGGGTTATCATTTCTGTGGGCGTACGCTGCGTATGCTTAATGTCAAACTTGCAATATTTGATGGGGCCACGCCCTTAATAAATATTTATTGTTGTTGTTGTGTGGATTTTTATTATAATTTTATGTTAATTAAAAACTGTCAGCATGGAATTTATGAGTTTTGCTTTAAGTATTCTTCCTGTCTTTTGTTGTTAGTTTTTGCCATTTGATGCTCTAAACCAAGGTTGATCTTGTAATTTTAATATAGCCACTTGAAAGATGAGTAGAAGTGCCCAGGCTTAAGCAGAAATCTGCTTGTTTTACAAAAACAAATGTGCTTGAAATTTAAACTCTACTTGTGAAGTTCTTGTGTTTGACCTTAGTTCAATATTTCTATAACTAGTTGGGAATTCCAAGCGAAAAACTTGAAAATTAAGTTATACAATTAAGCCTTTCCCTTGTTCAGCTATCGTTTCCAGCTCACTAGTTCTATCATCAGTAGACTTCGCCTTCGGTTTACTTGAATTCAGTGAAATTTTTATGATAAAATTCCCCAAAAAAATACTCAAATATTGCCTATTTAAAGGGTATATCCCAAGTCGACTTTCTAACAGTTTTAACTCCATTTCGGTTTTTGTTTAAATTGTCAATATTTTCATTTTGATTGTTGTTAATATATCACGCCTCACGGTCTCACAACAACAACAGCAACAACTTTAGCATTTTGTTGCTAAGATCAGGGCGTGTTTTATGATATGTTGTTACACCTCCTCTCCCCCCTACAATTATTTTATAGTCACTTGATTTATGACTCAAACAATAAGACTTGACCTATGATTGTAATACTCGTATGTTTCATTGGAAAGATCTTATCTCCCCTTCCTCCACCCATTAGCCAAAGTCTCTCTCTTAGTCATCGTGCTCACAGTTCGTGAATGAACTTTTGACCCATGCGGCCAGGCTAATTGGTTTAGATATCACTCAGGCTGACTTTAATTGATCAAATGCGAGCTCTGAGCTGAGCTGAGCCAAGAGCTGCTGCGGCTGAGAGCTGCTGTAAACAACTTTCATTTTTTTTTTCCTGCAATTAAATGTGCCATATGCGTTCGATTTGTGGGTGTCAAGTGTAATATCTATAGGGCGGCAGCTAAATATAGCCAAGCCTCAGAGCCACAGCCCAAATCGTTGGTTGCATTGCAAAACCTGATGCTGCTGTTGTTGCTGACGCACAGTGGTTCGAAATGGCTTAAACTTGGCACTAAAAATGGTCAAGTTCGAAAATGCAACTTAAAAATATGTCGACTTTCTTAAGTTCATGAAATATTTTTTGATAGGTTAGCTACAAAATGGTGAGAATGAATAAAGATAAACGTACTGAATACTGCTGAAGTGAGTCAAAATTGCTATCTGGTCACATCGGTTTGAAAATACTACTTTAATAGCCCTCTAAGCCAAATTTCCATCATCTTCTTTATGTCTTTTTGTCAATCAACAAAAGAGACCTTTACTTGTTTATCAAATTAATTCCAGAAAAATCCCAAAAATATATTAACGTAATATATTACCGTATTTAAAATATCTGCTTACACTTGATGCAAGATGCCGTTTCCATTGTGTACACTGGAAGACCAAACTAAGCTAGGTTGACAAAAAAATTTCTTTTTTTGAAATTGCATTCATTCGCATTCATTTGAACGCTTTCATACTGAAAGAACTCAATAATAAATCAAATTAAATAAGGCGACCTTGAGGTGATCGTCCAAATATCCACAAATCCGCTGGGTAGATTCTGTTCAGCCTACGCCGACGAATGGGCCTTGCTAGAATTGTGGCAAGTCGATTATTGTGAGAAACTAACCGCTCCCTGTATCGATTTGAATATTTCTCAATGGTTTCCCATAAAGTGGGAATGCCTAAGTCCCGGAATATGGTGGATTATATTCATAACGGTGCGCGTTTCAAATTCATCAAAGAGCCTTACTTACACAAACATCAACTCTCTTAATGGTGGTGGTGCAGGCCGTTCCCCAACATGTAATACCCCAGTTAAGAGTAGGGAGGACTATGGTCTTAAAAAAGCCTGACTTTAGCTTTAAGGGAAAGGCCACTCTCTGGCCATAGTAACCAGTCCATCTTCCGGAGCTTTAAGCGGGCAGAGCCACACATCCGGTTAACGTGGGGCCTCCAAGTGAGCCTCCTGTCCAGTGTAACACCTAGATACGTTATGGTGTTCCTTTGGGCAATTCGAGCTAACAAAATTTCAATGTTTCTTAGTTTTTCGGCCTCTGCCGAGCAGCCTATTTAATCTTACCTAGCCTAACCTAATTTTTCGGAGGATTTAAGTCTTGTAGTTAGGAATGAAGTCTAATGGGATAAGGGAGAAGAAAGAAAATAAATAAATGCTTAGTATCGAGCTTAAAGTGATCCTGTTTTGGGATTAAGTTGGGCTCTAATTTCATCGCTTAAGGGGGTCTCCTCATTGAGCAACTTTTTTTTTCGACTTTTTTTTTTTGCATTTATTTATAGCTTGGATATTCAAAAATATCCCCCCAAAAGGATTTTCGAAAACTCGAATTAGTTTAGGAAATATAGTCCTTTTAGTGACCCAATGTGACCTAAATTCCCAAGCAACTGCAAACTTAAGGGGGTCTTCTCATTGAGCAACTTTTTTTAAACCCTCGTATTTTGACCTATGCGTTAAGTTTTCTCCGGTTCTACCGGACCGATTTTGATGAAACAAAGTGAATTCGACGGAGAATTGTCAGCTCTTTAAAACTGCATTTAAACATTTTTGATTTTTTTTTTCCAAAAAATTACTTCGAACTTTAAACGCGTTTATCTCGAAACCACGTTTTTCGAACTGGCGGCCATGATATCTCCAGTTCAACTGAACCGATTTTCATGAAACAAAGTGGAATCGACGCAGAATTGTCACCATTCTCGGCTGAACCTCGACCATAATTTTAAAAAATTTTTTACTATTTTTTTTTTACACTAAACTACAAAAAAAAAGCCCGAAATTGAAATTTTTTTTTTGAATGGCCGCCATTTTGTCAAAAAAAATCCCAAAATTAAGTTTGAGGTTCAGCCGAGAATTACATCTATACTGATTATAACCCCGTTTTTTTTTTTCATTTCGGACGCTCCGGAGACCCGGAATCGTGGCCGCCGTGACGACACCTTTTTTTTTCACCACCAACTTTGAAGTCTCATTACTTTTTGAACAGCCCTCGTATCGAGGCAAAAAAATTTTTTTATTTACTTTGAACCTTTTGTAATACAATAAATAAAAAAAGTTTTCAATTATTCTTTGCGTTTTCAAATAAGAATTTTTTTAAAAATGGTCCAAAAAACGGGTTTTGAATGAGAAGACCCCCTTAATTCAATCTTAATCGGGGGTGTCCCGGAAATTTCTAGAGATCTTCGAATTTAAACTGCTTGCTTTTATATGTGAAGTGTCTCATAAATTCTACTTTACTAGTTTAGATTACAAAAGCTAATTTACTTCAAACCGACTGCTTAAAGCCAATTAGATACAAGGTAAAGTTTACATATAAAGTACTCCTCGATTATACACATATCTTTAGAAATTTCTGGGACACCCCTCTATGAGACAGTCCTGGATATCAGTTGGCTGGCTAAGCACACCCACCCAGCCACCCACCCGCACACACACACACATCACACACAAAAGCAAAACACAGAAACTAACACAAAAGCAAAGACAAAAACAAACACAAAAACAAAGGCAAAGTCAATAACAAAGACAAAAACAAAGACAAAAACAAACACAAACACATACACAAAAACAATGACAAAAACCAACCCAGTCGGACTTTACTGCATGCCAGAAGCACATCCTGTATACAACTTTTGCCACTTAGAAGTAGTTTCAAAAACCTGCAATCTTCCTTTCGCTTTTGTATAGGGGCGAAGCGCAGCAGAAACTGTTCTATTAGAAGCGACGTTTGAATGGGTTGTTGTTGTTGTCGCTGCCTCATGCTGCACGCGTGCCTTTAGAAGGGACGTTTGCATGCTATGATGCAGATTTTATGCCTTCCAACATACGGCAAAAAGAACATATTTTGAAAAAACAAACGTTCGTCAATCGTTCGGGCCTCATTTCTCATATTGGTTTCCATAAGCACGGGTGCTGCATGCGTGCCATAAGAAGGGACGTTTGCATGTTGTGCAGACTTCTTCGCTTCTAACCTACTGCCAAAAGGAACGTGCATCAGTTTTCATACAGATTATTCTTCCTAGTGAAAAGAAGTGTGCCAAAAGGCATTCTTTTGGGAACCACGTATCGAGTGGTTGGTATTGAGTAATAAGTATCGAGTACTTAGAATCGGGTACTGAGTATTAAATTCTGAGTATTGAGTACTTATTATTGAGTACTTAGTATCGACTACTTAGAATGGAGTACTTCGAGAACTTGGTATCGAGTACTTAGTATCAAATACTGAGTATCGAGTACTTAATATCGAGAACTTAGTATCAAATACTTAAAATCGAGTACTATTATCGATTACTGAGTATCGAGCTTTGAATATGGAGTATAAAGTAGCGCACAACCGCAAGAATGTGAAAGGCGGAGCATATCGTAGTGTTAGCCACACTCACACACTTTTTTTTTAGTAAATACTTGATTGAAGACTTTTTCTGAATAGCTAAGTCGGGACTTACACGAGCTTACTTCATCATGAAGTTTTCTCAGTAGGCGAGGGAATCCAATAGAATCACATTGGCGAGTTGCAAGCCCTTGCTCCCATTGATCTTTCAAAATTGCTCTCAAAATCAAATATCGTACCTATTAAGTATAATTCCTATTAATTTTCCTTAGAACTATTTTAAAATCTTAAGTAAAAGCCGTTTAACTTTTCACATAAGTTTTGTTGAAATCAAAAAAAGAGTACATCAGATTTGAAAGCCATTCCCAAATTGTTTTTGAAACAAGGTTCCCTTTTTATACCCTTGCAGAGGGTATTATAAAATTGTCCGGATGTTTGTAACGCATAGAAAAAAGCATCTCCGACCACATAAAGTATATATATTCTTGATCAGCACGACGAGCTGAGTTGATTTAGCCTTGTCCGTCTGTCCGTCTGTCCGTCTGTTTCTATGCTATCTCCTCCGTCAGTTTTAAAGCTATCCTCACCAAACTTTGCACAAAGTCTTTTGGTACAAATACGCTGCACATTTGTGGAACCCGGCGGATCGGATGACTATAGCATATAGCTGCCATAGAAGATCGGTTGAAAAACAAGTCTTAAAGAGAAAAACTTTTTTGTTTTTAATGGAAACGCCTCCAAAGTACGTAGTTTCCCAGATTTACTAAGTTTCAATATACCATCGATCGTGATCAGTGAGAAAATTTTTTTAAGAAAACGTCCTTATCATGCATAATACTTTTACACAATTCACAAAGATTGGTCGAAATCGGATGACTATAGCATATAGCTCCCATAGGAACGATCGGTCGAAAAACTAGTTCTAGTGAGAAAAACTTTTTTGTTTTTAATGAAAACGTCCTTATCATTGGCATACACTTATTTTATATACTTTTACACTATTCTACAAAGATTGGTCGAAATCGGATGACTATAGCATATAGCTCCCATAGGAACGATCGGTCGAAAAACTAGTTCTAGTGAGAAAAACTTTTTTTTTTTAGTGGAAACGTCCTTATCATTCAATATATACTCTTTACACAATTCTACAAAGAGTGGTCGAAATCGGATGACTATAGCATATAGCTCCCATAGGAACGATCGGTCGAAAAACTAGTTCTAGTGAGAAAAACTTTTTTGTTTTTTAATGAAAACGTCCTTATCATTGGCATACACTTATTTTATTTACTTTGGACACATTTCTACAAAGATTGGTCAAAATCGGATGACTATAGGACATATAGCTGCAGTATGAATGATCGGTCGAAAAAGAAGTTCAAGTTAGAAAAACTTTTTGTCTTAAATGACATCGCCTCCAAATTTCGCAATTAACAGTGTATTATGCCTTTCCATGATTTCACCAAGTTTAATAGAAATCAGACATCTTTATAGTATAAATCCCATAGAAAAGTTATGTCCAAAAAGTAGTCTTAGAAAAACTTTTTTGTTATCAATGGAAGCTGCAAGGGTATACAAAACTTCGGCCGAGCCGAAGTTAACTTTCCCCTATTTTTAAATCAAAGAAGGCTGGTCCATTAGTTAACCAGTTGGGTCGGTCAGATATCTACCATCAATCCATAAGAAAAGTGTTAGAGAACCAATTGGGAATTTTACATGATTCACATTTCCAACATATTTTGTGTTTGAATTAAGAACTCGTTTTTCTTAAATTTTCCGGTTAAGATGGTTCCGGGTGGTCAAGATCGGATGAACGGTTGTCGAGTTATAAGGGAAACAAACAATTATGGGCAGCACCGGTCGCTACGGTGATGGTATGTTATAGTCGGGCTTGACCGACTTTCTTTTTATTTTTTTGAGTGTTGGCTTAAAAAAAGTGCCCCGGCCTGTCTGCCGCTGGCGCCATGTCCCGATACGCAATCGATTTCTTGTTGTTTTCGCTTCGAAGCGAGAAAATTGTGCTTGTTATTCTGTCTAGCTTGTGTGGTTAGGGGGCAATTTTTAATGCATCTGCGTGGCTCCAGTTTCCTTAAAATAAATCTCGGGGGCATTGGGATCAATGGCTTGCCCATCGCTGATTTAGAAGATCATTTAAAAAGCATATGCTCAACTCGTAAAAGACTCTTCAAGAAGAGTCCCGGCTAAGGTAAAATTTCTCCCGGCAAAAGTATCATCTATGGTTGGAAACGAGCACAGTCGTTAATAACAGAGTACTCGAAGAAGAATCGAATGTGATGAGAAATTTCATAAAATGTTGTCTGGGTTGAGACTACTGCATCTTTATACAGCAAATCTTACATTATCTAGAAAACAAAGGTTTTCGATTAAAAGATCACCTTGCTTAACAGAACAAGGTGACTGCATATAGACGATAGCGCGATGTGGAAAACTTGTACTAGAAAATCTTTCTATAAATGAGATATTTTGAAGAATCCCTAAGAAGCTCAGAGCGACTGTTTCTGTTTATCCAATTCGATCTAGGAGAGAATAACTAGTTTTCCATTGAATGAATAAGAAGCATTAAGAACTGTTGAAATTACGGTTGTCAGTTTTTCGAAGTGTACCTTATTGAAGAAATATTAGTAGAGCGAGGACTGAACTGAGCTAACCTTTTCGTTTTCTTTGACTAAGTAATCTTAGAAAGTTTGTACTGTCCGATCCTAAACCAGAGGGAAATAAAGATTGGTCCGGTTGGAAATCTGTGAATATCGCAAAGAAGGCTGGTAATTTTAGAAGACTTTACCCTAATGTATAGAAACTTTTCACATATCAAGCTGGAAGATTGAGATCTGAGCTTGGCATAGGTTCACAAATGAATATAATTAAGTCTTTTGATGCAAGATTGAAGATGTTTGCCACTTTACGACCACTGTGACTGCTGTTGTTGCTGGCGTGGGCAAAGTTGCCAGGCAAGCCGTTGAGCAGGTGTCGACTACATTATGCAACCTGCCATTGGCAAGCTGTTTGCATAGATCAAATATAGAAAAAAAGCAAGCTTAGCTTGTAATTAGCTCAATTACTCACCCCCACTTGATAGAGTATGCGTAAATCCCGCTGTCCATGTCCCTGCTGCTGCTGCTGTTGCTTGTTGCTGTTGCCGAGGGCAAAGCGATGTTGTTGTTGTTGCTGCTGCAACATTTGCCGTGATCTACGTCCCGATTCATTCATCTCCTCGGAGATGCTTACCACACTAAGCTGTTCTGTTGTGGTGGGCTTTGTTGTAGAAGTGGAAGAAGTTGCTGTTGCCGTTGCCGTTGCTGCACCTGCAACATCTTTGGCCTGCTCATAGATGGAGTAAGCCAGACTCTTGTGCTTATCTGACGTTGTGGTTGTTGCCGCCGTTGGCGTTAGTTCGTATACCTCCAAAGGTAAACGCGTGCTGTGAGCTCTTAGAATTAACACCAGCAGCAGCAGCGTTTGTATGATTTGTGGCGAAGTCATGTTGCTAATGTGGACACTTGATTATTTGTTTTGCAAATGGAAAATGAAAAATTGTAATATTATCAGGGTCTCCGCCGCCTCCTCTCCTTCAGTGTGAGCCCATGATCGAACAACAACAAACACTCTTATAATCTTATAACAGAAATCAGGTTTCCGATATACGAATTCTGGTGAATGTAATTTACAACACTTTTACACACGCGCAACACGTTCGTGGTTTTTGGTCTTCCTCGGGTGGGTTTTTAGCGTACGTTAACGTCGTCGTCTGCGCTCGACCAACTCACTTTTCGAACTGATCAAACAGAAAAACGAACGAGAGCCAACTTCAGTCGACGTCGCCGTCGTGTTGCTGCCTGCATGCGCTTGTCTGGGTGTGTGCGTGCGTGTGTGAGCGAGATGGCTTCAGTGGAGTGACGTAGGCAACGTTGCGGCCGCTATGAATGAATGAACATGTTCGTTAACGTACAGCATCCATTTGTCGAACCTATTTGCGGTGTGAGTGAGTATCTATGTGAGCCGAGAGGGTGTGTGTGTGTGCAAGGTAAGGTGTATGCTGGCTGGCAGGGGTACGCGTGCTTCCGTTGCATCCTTTGGTTACCTTTTTTATTCTCCTTTAAGCCGATGTTGTTTATTTTGTTTGACCGGAAACTAATTCCTGCCTCTTCGCGCACGCCAAAAAACAAACCTGCGGAAAAGAGCAGCAAAAAAATACACAATAAAACCCTGGAGCTCCAGTGCGGAGTCTCCAACTTCCAGCGAAGCTCGTTTCAGCAGAAAGCGCGCCAATTTTGTATACCCTTCAAGCTAAGGGTACTTACATTTTTGTGTCAAATTTAAGCCTAAAGATTTAGATTTGCTGGGATTACGGTTATTGATTATTTTAGCAAAGTAACGCGCATGTATTTATTTTGTCGGTCCATAATTTTGAACGAACGATTCGCTCTTGAAAATTCTTACTTTGAGTACGACTTCTTTGAGTACTGTTAAAAATAAAACAAATCTCCAGTTCTTGATTCAAGATCCATTCGGCATAGATTTTAGAGCAAATCGGTATAGATTGGTATAGAATTTTTGCGCTTCAAAACCTTACTAAGTCAGGATATACTTGATTTAAGTACGAAATTGTTGATTCGAAAACAAATTGACACAAATTTGAGATTAAATCGGTATTGGTAAATCGGAATAAAGTACAAAAAGGGATTGGTTGAAGAACACATTTAAAGAATTAAGTTAAGTATGATTACTCTATTTTTTTTTTTTTTTTTTTGATTAATATAATTGGAACGCCTTCCATGGATCCAAAGATCGGAGGGATGTCGTCGGTTAAGTCTTCTTCTGAGCCTGTTTGTCGCCAGATCAGAAGCAAGTCTATTGGAGTGGGCCACCAGACGGTCATGGTATCTGCTGGTATGCATGTTTATCTGGGCGCATAATGGGAAAATGTCCAGATCATGGTAAAGAGTTGAATGCCTCACATAGAATGGAGCATCAGTGATGCGTTGGAGGACTCGGCTTATAGAAGACTCCAGTTTCTTCGAGTTGTGGAGCATGCCGTACCCCTCAGCGTAATCCCCCATGTCCAGGAAGGCATGATTATAGCCTTGTACACAAGGACTTTACAGCGCAACGAAAGACCGCTACGAGGCTTGAGAAGCCAGTCAAGTTCCTTCGCCTTAGCTGTAACAGTAGCTGCTGCTCGAGTCACATGGGCCTTCCAGGTCAAGCGGCGATCCAGAGACTCTTCAAGGTACTTAACAGAAGAGTCCAGATGCGGGATTCTAGACCCTTGGAGTCGCACTCGAGCAACTTTCCCGGGTCTCAGGGAAAACGTGCGGTGTTGGCTTTTTGAGCCATTTATGGCTATGTTCCAGCGGTTTGCCCATCGACCAAAGCCATTCAGAAACTGCTGGACATTAGCTGATGCCCTGTTGCGGCTATTACTAGAAGCCAGAAAAGCGGTATCATCAGCGTAAGTGGCGATTAGGGTGCGATGAGAGACTGGATATGGCAGATCCGCGGTGAAGAGGGTATAGAGTACTGGTCCGAGAACACTACCATGTGGTACACCCGCACAAATAGGACGGATGGTTGATCGCTCGCCTCTGAGCTCAACCATAAAGCGGCAGATATTGTTCAGCAGGAAGGAGGGACTCCCAACGCAGGACCGAGGCTTCTCTCTTTAGAAATGCACTCGACGTGTCAAGAGGCAGCCCCTTCAGAGATTCGTAATTCCGAGGGACGATGGATCTTAGGCTCGGTCTGATCAGGAGATAGTTCAGGAGTTTGCTAGCAACTTGGAGGGACGATTCACCCCCTTCAGCTTAACGTCGCCGGAGGATGTTGCCTCCACTCAGGATGCTCTCTCAACTGATACTGGCCCACTATCTCCCACTAGACCTATCTCGCTGAACGAAGTGCGTGTTCAAATCCGGCAGCTAAAGCCCACTAAGGCCCCAGGTTTTGACGATGTTGACGGCAAAACAGTCAAGGCACTTCCGGATGTGGGAGTAATGTTTCTGCTAATGTTATTTAACGCCATGACTCGTTTGCAATACTTCTTTTCCTCATGGAAGTGTGCTGTAATCGTCATGGTTCCCAAGAAGGGCAAGGATCCTACCAAGCCCGACTCCTACCGACCAATTAGTCTGCTACCAACCTTCTCCAAAATGTTTGAAAGAATATTTCTTTGTAGAATGTTCGCAGTCAGCTCGGTTGAAGATGCTTTACCAGACCACCAGTTCGGCTTTCGTAGAGGACACTGTGCGCCTCAGCAGGTTCATAGAATCTCTAACCACATTTTAAAAGTTTTTTATTCAATTATTATTCGTTCTAAAACTAAGGTAATAAAGAACTTGATTACAGATCATGCTAATGTTGAGCTCTCGAAGTACTTAAATCCCGAATTATGCATATCATACAATCCGTTCTTGAAAGTTGTATTTTGTCATACTATGTTATGACTGAAATCAGTTTTAGTTTTTATAATCCTCCATCATGTGAGCATTCCAGTGACCCTGGTAACGTTCCTCCATAGGTCGAATGTTTTGATGGAACCGTACTTCTTGTTCTTTACTCAGATCACCAAGATTTTCAAGGAAACGGTCCAAAGGACTGTGGAGGAAGTGTATCTTGATGCTTATATTACAACAAAGCTGCTGGAAGTGTGACAACATCAGTTTAATTTGCTCCGCACAGCTTTCATCCTTTTACGATACTTGGAAATTCTTTTTTCTGGAGTTAAAAGATTTCTTTGCTTTAATCGAAAAGCAAGAATCTTTTAAAAAGGCAATACTTAAGAGACTTTTTTTTAAGACTACAGTTATATGCATAACTTTTATACTGATATTACTAAGCCGTGAATGACCAATGATAAAGAAAATAAACTAAAACATCTTAAAAACTTTATAATTGTGAAAGTTGTATGTTTGTTCCCCAATCACACAGGAATGAGTGAACATATGTGAACAAAATTTTGCACTCAGATATTTGATTAGTAATCAATAGGCTATTCTACTTTCTTTTAATGGTAAAAAAACCGCGAAATTTACAAAATTGTGTGTTGTTTATTTGAGCATTGGAGGCGGAATCCAACGGCTCCAACTGTAAAATATTAAAAAGAAATAAACTTCAAACATTCTTAAATTGTCTTAATTGTGATATTCTAAAACATGCCAGGTAATGAGAAGTCAAAAAAGTCATGTGAGTGCAACAGTTAAGCAGCTCATCAGAGACGTCAGAACAGGCGAGCAATCGACGGCAGTAATTTGCTGCACACTTGGCATCCCAGCGTGCTTCTGAGACTCCAGAACAATTGCAAGTGCGGCGCGTTGAACAATTTTAGCGACAGACCAGTTTAAGATCTGCAGAAACGTCGAAGCAGGCGGGCAATCGACGCCAGCAATTTGCTTTGCAAATCGCTTACCAGAGAGCTGCTGAGACAGCGCAACAATCTCAATTGCGGCGTGATTAGCAAGTGGAGAGAGGCAGACTGGGTTGAGATCTGCAAAAATGCCGGAGCAGGCGAGGAATCGATGACAGCAACTTGCTATTAACATCGCATCCCATAGAGCTGCTGAGACGGTTTTGAAAGCAGGTAGGCTGTGAAGGCTGCTGCTGAAAGCAACAAATAGAAGGACAAAACTTGCAAAAAAATCTCGAAATTGCAGAAATTATATTTGAGTTTTGATTAAGAAAACGATTTAATTGTTGACCTATTTGATCTAGTTTAACCTATTTCAGCACATGCTTTTACCTAAAAAAATCACATTTTGGATATGGTCTTCTTAAAAAACTACCAATATTAGTTCTTGTTCAACTTCGATTGTTCCTAGAACTTTCGAAATATTGAGTTTATAGTTTAGTTGAATCTTTATTT
Organism: Lordiphosa collinella; assembly: GCA_018904265.1. Taxonomy (NCBI): domain Eukaryota; kingdom Metazoa; phylum Arthropoda; class Insecta; order Diptera; family Drosophilidae; genus Lordiphosa; species Lordiphosa collinella. The sequence continues at coordinate 232,504 of JAEIFV010000353.1, read as the reverse complement.
TTATTTAAATGAGAATATACAAAGTGAAAGTGTGTACAGTTTAATTAGGCTGAGAAGTAACGATATTGCAAATGACATTCAAGTGCTGAAAGTGAGCAAAAGCTTTGCGTAGTCAGAAAAGCTTCGAGTAGACCAAAAAGTTCGCTACTTCAGGGACTGATTCAGTGATGAAATTGGTAATTGGGTTTACACTGTTTTCAGTCGCAATAACTTCCATAGAACCAATCTGTTCTAAATTCCGTTCCAATGCTTTTTTTCGCCAGGGCATCAAAACTTCGGCGAGGCCAAAGTTAACCTGCTCCGCTTCTGTTTTTTTTTTTTTTTGCGTCTTCTCTACTTTTATGGGCCACAACCGATAAGATTTCTGTAGTTTACGAGTTTTACCTTGGAGTCTTAAGTTATAAAAGGGCCTCCATTGTGTTTTATGCCAATATGATTTCCAACTAAAAATCAGCTGATATTTCTTATTCTTTTCTCTCTCTCTTTCTATTCCAGGCAAAATGTATGCCGTAATTGGTCGTAGACATGGCAAAATCTTATCTGGTGACTTGACCCAAGGTAGTGGCAACTTTTCGGTCACCTGCCTGCTGCCGGTGATCGAATCATTCAACTTTGCCCAGGAGATGCGCAAACAAACATCTGGTCTGGCCTGTCCCCAGTTGATGTTCAGCCATTGGGAGGTAAGTGGCAGCGGTCCAGCTGTTGTTAGCACAAGTGCCATGTGCGTGCTCGTGCTTTGCTCTCTCTCTTTCTCTCTGACTCCCTTGCCCCTGCTTGTGGTCAAAATCTCAGCTTACCTTCTGTTGCCTTTTGGTTGGAAGTCTTATAAGCAAAAACCACAACCAGCAGCAGCAGCAACAGCAGCAGCAGTCGCAGCCAGCAACAGTTGGACTGAAAGTTATCTGGTCCATTTGCGGCTTGCAGCTGTGTGCAATATTTCTTCTCAACCAAGTCGCGTCGAGACGGCCTTTTTTTTCGTTTTCTGACCTTGTCTTAACGTCTCTCGGCGCGGGCCACAATTAAGATTGGAGTCATCTTTTTTGGGCGACACTAAAAACTTAACTGAAAACATAAAACCTAAAACGCTTTTAGCTTTAAGCCAAAACGGATGAGCTGAGGAGACAAGAGCGGATGAGCCGGCTCAAAAATAAAAAAAAAAACTTTAAAAAATGATTAATATTGTGGTCCAGGCGACAAATGTGGCCATTAACATTTGAGAAATTCTACTGGTAATTAAAGCTGTTTCAAATGAAACTCCCACATTTCGAACTCTAAGTATGGAGTACTGAGTATTGAATATTGATTATCGAGTAAAGAGTTTCGAGTACTCAGTACTCCACACTGCGTTCTGAGTTTAGAGCAGCGATGTTCAAGAAGAGCGAGGCCAAAAAGTGAGAGTGTATTGGTGTGCGATATTAAAGCGACACAGCCCAGCTTTGAACTGCCCTCAACGATGGCTGGGCAGCGAATGAAGGCAAAGAGAGGTCTGCTTACGCTCGGCATGCGTTCGGCTCGTGTGCGTGCAAATAGCAGATTTCGCTCGGCCCCTGGGGGCTATGGAGGAACATCGCTGGTTTAGAGAATAGTGTAATAGTATGAAGTATTAAGTATCGCGTACTGAGTATCGAGTACTAAGTATCTAGTAAAGAGTTTCTAGTACTGAGTATCGAGTATTGAGTATTGAATACTAAGTAAGAAATACTAAGTGTTGTTGGGTTGATGGTGTTGTTGGGAAGTTTGAAAGTCTTCTTAATATAAAAGGTTAGAAGACGCTCAATGTCCGGATTCCGTGAAAAACCTTAAATCACCGCCGCATATCTCTGTATAGTCCGCACGGCAGCAAGAAAGAGGGCATACTTGGTACTAGGCTTTAAGTTCTCTCTACACAACAACGCTTTCCATGAACAGTTGATAGCTATTTTTGACTCTTTCAGTTTCTCCTTGACATGTTCCTTAAAAGACATTTTTGTTGGCAAAAGAACTCCCAGGTACTTGTAACTTCTGACTGTTTTTAGTGTGATACCCTCCATGCTTTAGTTTTCATTATTTGCCAAGCGACCTCCCAACGCCCTGAAGATCATTATCTGCGATTTCTCTGTATTGATTTGTAGACTTCACTGCTGGCAGTATTCCGTGACTTAGTTTATCATTTGCTGAAGCATATGAGGCAGCCCTGACTTACTCCAGTGTTTGTTTCAAACCAATCCGACATTGTAGAACCATCCCACACTGCGGCTCTATTGTCTGCATACAGATTTAGCAAAGTCCGCAAAACTTTGGTGAATAGGCCTAAGTTGCAAAGCTTATAGAAAAGACTTCTCCGGTTCACCGTATCGAATGCAGCCTTAAAATCGATGAAGACTACCTTTTTGCAAGTAGGCATTTGCCTACTATTTTGTCCCGTTCTTATGCTGGGCTTATACTGCGTCACAGAGTGTCACACTTCAGTGTGACAATGTCACAGCTCCTTTCGAATTTGACATTGTGACACTAAAATGTGACACTCTGTGACGCAGTATAAACCCAGCATTATACCCGTTACTCGTAGAGTAAAAAGGGTATACTAATGTCGTGCAAATGTATGTAACAGGCACAAGGAAGCATCTCCGACCCCATAAAGTATATATATTCTTGATTAGCATCAACAGCCGAGTCGATATAGCCATGTCCATCAGTCCGTCTGTCTGTTTGAACTCCTAGATCTCGGAGACTAGAAAAGCTAGAGCGACCAAATTTTGTTTGTAGACTCCTATAGTCCCTACGCAAATCAAGTTTATTTCAAATTTTGGCCACGTCCCTTTCCGCCCCTCAATAAAAATTGTTGATAACTCCTTCAATTTGAAAGATTTCAAGCTCTTTTGCAGTGTAGTGTATGTGCCCCATATCTACAATCTCTGAAAGTTTCATAAAGATCGGAAAAAAACGACAAAGTTATAGAATTTATAAAAAAATGTTGCATACTTTTTGGCGCCACATGCTCTGTTTGTTTACATAATGTTGAAATGTTCTTATTATTGTTAATGCTCTGTTAACTAACATAAGGGAAGGCAATACTACATTAATTTCCCTGAGTAACGGGTATATCGAAGTCGTGCAGGACCGTCTTTAACTTACGCTTTAGTTTGGACATGGGGATAATGATGCTTTTCTTGAAGGAAGAAGGAAAAGTGCCTTTTATGAAAGATAGTCATAAGCCTTCGTTTACAGTGCAGAACATTATTCCCTTTCATAGAACTAATGGCATCCGTTCATTCAGTTGCTTTAAAACTTCTGTCCAATTCCTCTGAGTGAACAAGCGGCGGCGCTAATTGGATTTGGACTCCAGGGCTTTGTACTCTAAGCACAGCCTCAAAGCCGATCCTCTCTCAATCTCTTGGCTTGTGCGCTTCTAATTTTCGCACAACAGAAAGAGACCTACAGTTTAACGCCGAATCCAAACGGCAGTTTGAAAAGCTTTTGCATGGCTTATTACTACAAAGCTGGCGCCAACAGCAGAGAGGGGTGACCGGGTGTAAAGGTTTTATTCAAAGAAAAAACTTTTCATTAGATGTTCCGAGGCGGGATCGAACCCACGACCTCTTACACAGCGGTCGCACAAACTAGCCGCTGAGCCACCCGGCAAAGCCGTACTGAGTATTGAATACCGAGTATGGAGTACTAATTATAGATTACTGAGTATGGAGTACGGAGTCCCATTTCGGGTCCCATTTGGCATTTTGGTTTTCAATACCATGCGTGCTATTGGAAGGGACGTTTGCATGTTGTGCAGACGTCATCGCTTCTAACCTACTGCCAAAAGGAACGTGCATCAGCTTTTATACAGATTATATGCCTTCTATCATACTGCAAAAGTTGGTAGTGCATTCTTCCTAGTAAAAAAAAAGGGTGCCAGGAGGCATTTTTTTTGGGAACCACATTCTAGTCTCACATTTCGTAAGGAACAGTCCAAGGACATATTTGTTTGAATATTTCCGCCTTCGACAGTCGCCATTAGATGATGGTTAAAATAAAAATAAAATAAAATAAAAAAAAGTATTGGAGAAAAATAAACATCCGGGAGCTACCTTTCAAGCAGGCAGCCGGAATGCAAGTGAAGAAATCTCTACCACAACCGAAGGCTCCAATATCACTATTGACGCTGAGATTCATCGATTGCACGACTTATCGATAAATTTCCAGAGTTGTTTTTTGGCATTGCAGGCGCCATGTTTAACATTTGACTAGGGTTGCCAAGTTATACTTCATGATTGGCGCGGAAAAAAATATTTTAAAATTTTTCATTTCAGTTTTGGAGACCTGACATTAATTTGAATAATAGCACAACTTTGTTAGGTGGAACCTTCTGTGGAGAAATTATGACAAATCTAAGTTTAATGACTCCCGGTGCCCAAACCCCATTAACCAACATTGCCACATCCGGACCATCTGTTAAACCTATATGAGGGGTTGCACCAAGAAGAAATGTACCCACATCAGGCATGGCTCCCATAAAAGCCAAGTTCGTGTCGTTTTTAAATCCAAACACGACTGCAAACGATATGAAGTCCCACTTAGGCAACAGGCTGAATGTTTCTGATACTGAATTCATCGTCAAAAAGTTCGTTTTTTAAGGCCTGCTCTCAGAAACAATAAATTTTATTTTTATCACAATGCTTCATATGAAGTACTGTGACAAAAATAATTTTTAGTTGATCTGAGAATAGGCCTTCCTAGAATGCTTGAGCCTCCTCTTTGGCCTGCTGCGCTGCGTTGATGGGCCGGATACCAATACCAATGTGATCCGTACATCTGTTCATCCTTCTTTATTCGTTATCAAAATGTGCGCAGTCTATTAGGCAAGCTTAATAGGTTATACTGATTTTAGTAAGGCTTCTGATTCTGTTAATCACTCCTTGCGGCTTCTAAGTGGATTCTAAGTGCATCCAGATTACTTTTAGAGTTCCCCAAGGAAGTCACTTGGGCCCATTGCTTTTTACTATCTTTATCAATGATCTTCTTTCATTCTTGCCTCACTCTCGGGTGCTTATGGACGCCGATGATGTGAAAATTTGTTTAACATATAATGATTTAATTTCCTGCTATAATTTGCAAGCATTTCGCTCTTGGTGTCGAGATAATCTTCTAAACCTTAACAGTTTAAAGTGTAAGGTTATGACATTTTACAGAAGCTTACCACAATTTGTTTTTATTCTTGACCATCAACTTAAATTTAACTCTCATGTAACTGCTACTGTTAATAAGGTCAGAAGTGTTCTTAGGTTTATTAAGCGGTGGTCGAAAGAATTGGACGATCCCTACACTACCAAGATTCTTTACACTTCTCTTGTCCGTCGTACACTTGAGTATGGTTCATGTGGGTGGTCTCCGCAATATTCGACCCATCAAGAAAGAATAGAATCTGTGCAATAGCAATTCTTATTGTTTGCCCTTCGTGGCTTGAACTGGAATCCTGAGGTCCGTTTACCTTGTTACTCTATTAGACTACTTTTAATTAAACTTCCTTCCTTACTTAACCGTAGAGTTATGCTTGGTGTAATCTTCATACATAGACTAATTAATGGCGAAATCGACTCATCGGAGTTGGTTAGCCAAATTAATCTTAATGTTCCTTGTAGACTGTCCCGTAACTTTGTCCCTTATCTCTGAAACATTGTACTACTAACTATGCCTTGCATGATCCGTTTCGTGTCCTCTGTGCTGATTACAACAAACTCTACCGCTTAATCAATTCGGAACTTTCTCTTCCTGCTTTAAAAACCTATATTTTAACTCATTTGTCCCGTACTTAACAAATTTTTTGTACTTTTCGATCCGGCTTTCGTGTCGCACGTTGGCGGCTGCGCCTCTCGGTCGGTTGGGCGGGAGGTGGGCTGCTATTTTGACTGAGTTTCGTAACAGGCTTCGGCTTGGTGTCGCAGGGGCCACTTAAACGTACTGTCCATACACAAATAGTGTCTCCTTTGATGCCAGTGTTATAACCTTCTCAGAAACGTGGCTGAATTCTTCAGTGTCGGTTTGTGAAATTTTTTCTAAAGACTATCAAGCCTGTTCCCGTTTCCGATTTCGATCAGATCATGCGAAATCGGAATTGGTAGCTGTTCCCGTTTCCGAAAAACGATTAAGTTACTCGGTTTCAAAAGTTTTGCCTAAGAGTCAGTGGAATGAAAAGTAAATGACAATTTTCTTGGCACCGGGGATTTTTTTCATCTTGCAAATATTTTTTTTGTAACATGTCTAATATTGTAGAGATTTTTAAGTATTCATTGATATATCGTGCGTACAAATTTTCCGTCCGTCCGTTTGTCCGTCCGTGTGTTTCTATGCTATCTCCTCCGTCAGTTTTAAAGCTATCCTCACCAAACTTTGCACGAAGTCTTTTGGTACAAATACGTTGCACATTTGTCGGAACCGGCCAGATCGGATGACTATAGCATATAGCTGTCATAGGAACGATCGGTCGAAAAACTAGTCTTAGTGAGAAAAAATTTTTTTTTTTTTTTGTTTTTAAAGCAAGCGTCCTTATCATTGGCATACACTTATTTTATATATTTTTACACAATTCCACAAAGTTTGGTCAAAATCGGGTGACTATAGCATATAGCTGCCATAGGACTGATAGGTCGAAAAACTAGTTCGAGTGAGGAAAACTTTTTGGTTTCTAATGAAAACGTCCTTTATATTGACATATTCTTATTTTATATACTTTAACACATTTCTCCAAAGTTCTATCAAATTCAGATGAATATAGTTGCAGGATGAATGATCGGTCAAAAAAGAAGTTCTAGTAAGAAAAACTTTTTTGTTTTAAATGGGATCGCCTCCAAATTTCGTAACTAACAGTGTATTATGCTTTTCCATGATTTCACCGAGTTTGGTCGAAATCTGACATCTATTTAGTATTGATCCCATAGAAAAGTAAGGTCCAAAAAGAAGACTTAGAAAAACTTTTTTGTTTTCAATGGAAGCTGCAAGGGTATACAAAACTTCGAGCCGAAGTTAACTTTCCCCTATTTGTTTTCTTAAACTAAACGAAAATCATTTTTCGCTAAAAGTCATCAACACTTTCGGGTCTTCTGCAAAAATACAATGTCTATCGGACACAATAAGCAAAGGGAGACAAAAACACTTTTTTGATGTTTAAAAAGTTAATTCAGTATTTTTTGGTCCAATTCCCAAACGGTTCGGGCTGTTTTTTCTAGAATTTTTTAAAATTCTACATTTTTGTGGTAAATATTTATAAATTATTTCTTTTAATCTAGCAAATCTTATCGAAAATCACTCATTCCTTTTTGTGTGGTGTTTAAAATATTTTCTAAGTGCATGTGTGTGTGTGTGTGTGTGTTAGTGTCTGGTGTAGGCTATATCGCCCAACCAATCGATAACAACAAGTTTTTGTATAATGACTTCCGGCGATTTTCTATTTCTCAGCTGAAGTTTGCCGGCGTCGTCGTCGTCGTCGACAATGTTGTCTGTCGTCGTTGGCTTTTTGCTGCTTCGTATAATTTCATACGCATTTCCAGAGCCGGACACCAACCGGGGGAAATGGGAGCCAGTCCAAGTCTCTGCTTTTGTGTGTGTGTGTAGAAATCTTAAACGGAAACTAGTTTAGTAAGCATCAAAGTATTCATTTCTTATTTCTCTTCATATTTTATTTCCAAAGCAATTAGGATTCGATATAGCAAAACAATTAAAACAGTTAGGTTTCCTCTACTCTGTCCACGCCCACCACCAAACAACAACAACAACATCAACTGGCATGCGTGTGCCGTAGCCGTGGGCGCAGTTGTCACGTGCCCATAATAACAAAACGAAGGCGTCAAGCTCAAGTGGCTGGGGGTTGGCCTGGGGTAACGGACAGAGGAATTTAAATTTTCTTGCTGCATCATGGCCTACAATAAGTTCGTTAAGCTGCAGCAGCAGCAACAGCAAGAAATCATCTCTGAAAATGACCCAAAAGCCAAAAAAACCGAACTTCAACAAATTATAATCATTTTTAGTTCGCCTATAAAAGTATTTGATTGATAGTAAATACAGATTTATAATAAAATAGCCATAGAATCCTTTGACTCCACGGTTGTATGTTACTTCTTAGTATTATGAAATACCAGCACATCAAAGAATATTCCATATATCAATTAGATTTTAAACTTTTCCAAGCAATTTGATGCTACATTAAAGTCTTAATATTTGTATGCTTAGCTCTGCCTTAACTAAAGACTTGCTGAATGTTCTTTAAGGTCCTTTCTTGTGAGTAATAAGAAAATTATCTAGGCCCTTAAGAAAGTTTAGTTAGCCTAAGCCACATTTATAGGGCACTTTCATTTGGTGTTTTGCTTCAGAGGGTATTTAATTTAAACTCTTTGGTACAAGTAAAACTGAACCGAATCAGAAAAGTTCGATCCAGGTATGTGTAAGCCTCTGCAAGCCTGCGGAAAGTGACTTCCGGTGGCGGATTGTGTCTGAAGAGGTATCGATAATCGAATATTGTGCAAAACACGTACATACAACCTGGTGCGTGTGCGTGTACTAAACCACCCAAACCAAATTACCTGGATGAGTTTTTTAGAGCCCTTTTGATGGTTAATAATAAGGATAACAATCATGTGCGATTAAAAGAAGACTCATCCATTTGCTCTACATGTGATTTGTTGAAATATGATTTGAAAAAGACTCGCAAATAACTCAAAATGAGTCGAAATTGATCAAAAGCGAGAGCATTTATGACTATTTTCTCAGACCGAGGACTCGAAAAAGGCTCGAATGTGTTCAAAAATTGTGTAAAATGTTTGCTGGAATATTGATAATCGAGTATCAATTACAGTACACACCTTGATGAGTCTTTTTCCAGCCCTTTTGATGAGACCAATTTCATGTTCGACTTAAACAAGACTCGAGAATGGCTCATTCAAACTATGCTCAACTCGAAAAAGACTCTCAAGTAATTGGAAATATGACTCGAAAATGAATCGAAACTGATCAGAAAAAGGGTTAAAAACGAATCTTTCGGGGGTGGCTTAAAAATCTCTAAAGATTTTGCCGTCGTTTGGTTTGCAAATCTCTTAAATAATCCGTCGTTGCCACAGAACTTCTAGAGATTTCGTTTTCATTTTGGAAAATCGAGTTAAAAGGTGAGTGTATAAGATTATGGTCCAACTACAAAAACAGTGCTAAATCGCTTTGGTTCTCGAAGTCGATTTGGTCGGATTTGTGTATTGGTTGGTTTGCCAAAATCTCTCAACAAAATACGAGAGGTTAAAAACCAACCAAAAGAGATTTCTGTGGCTCCTAAGAATTGGTTTTCGATTAGAATGAGGTTGGAAGAGGTTTCTGTTTTACCCCCGCTTAAGAAGAGCTGTAACGTACGAGTTCCTCGGGAGGAAAGAAAGTGAGATGTCGAGCTGCTGCCGGGAATTCTTACTATGGACGGGGAGAGCTCTCAGACTTATCCAAGAGTAAGGAGGCGACTCGATTGCTCCGTACCGTATTCCAATTCTGGCGAGGATTGGCTATCTAGAAATCAGAGATGAGTAAGGACAAGACTTCTCTGTAGAGTATTATAACTCTGGAGAGCTTTTGGAGGGGTTGCCATCGATAACTATCGATATCAACCGAAGGCGCCAATAAGTTGCATTCGAAATTCAAACTAGCCGTTATTTCGATTGTGTGCGCGCTCGTACAGTGGCTCACAGAGTCGCAGAAAGTGCACCATTTCTTTTCGACAAAAGCATCATCAAAGTGCTTGTTCGGAGCAGAACACCTGCGCATCGCCGCCAATGTAAAGTTCTTTACTTTGCCAATCTAAATCTATTGTTAATAAAATCAAAGGCCATCCGCCACCAAATTATGTTTGTTTGTTCGCTCTCTTAAGCTCACTCGCAGCGGAGCAGTCGCCAGCGCCGCTTTGGCCGCATTAAAAACTTTTGTAAAGAGGAGACGAGTCACTTGCATACGAGAACTCAATTAAACAAGACTTGTTAAATTATTTGCGCGCCGTGTTAATTTTATTTCGTTCGGTTAACTTGGCCAATTGTGGAGGCAAACCAGTCTCTCCACAGTTTAATCAAACCGTGGACTCAAAATTCAAAAAAATGCTGGCTGGGATTACTGACTATCAAGTACTAAGTATCGATTACAAAACATTGAATACTGAACTTCGAGTACTGAGTAGCGACTACAGAGAATCGAGTACTATTATTGTATCAGGTGCTGAGTATCGAGTACTGAGAACCAAGTACTGATTGTTTAGTTTATTTAGTACTTAGCGACAGTTTGTTGTTGGCATTCAGGAGCCTGCTTATCCTTGCCGCCTTGCTACGCCACTTTCCAGCTATTTGGGCGGTATGTTGCTTCAATTTCAGTCTCTTGTCCAAGGTCACTCATAGGTACTTATGTCCCGGAAAGGTCTCTCCATGCAGGAACACGCCAGAACTAAAGTCCCATCTGAGAGTGTGAGTAACGCTGGCACACTTTTCTAGATATACTAAGATATTTCATCTGCAGGCCCAGTTCTCGAATATCTTGAGGCTCTCTTGGAGTGCATCTGTTGCCAAATACACACACATGTACCTTGCCATAGTCGCAGTGCCGTCTGCAAAGCTGGCGAAAAGAAGGTTCTTTGGGTCCTTGATAGGAATGTCACACGCTGAGTGCATGTCTGAGTTGAAAAGGCTATACAGCAGTGGTGGCCAAGCTCACACAATCAAGTTTTGCGCTTGTGCGCGAAGTAAATGTTACAACAACAGGCAAACGAACAAATGCCTCGTTAGAGAACAAAAAGCCGACAGCACGCGTAGTGAGAGAGCAAGCCGCCGAGCGGGCTATTTATAGAACAGCGATGCTCTAAAAAAGCGATGCCAAAAAGTGAGATATTAAAGCGACACAGTCCAGCTTTGAACTGCCCTCAACGACGGCTGGGCATCGAATGATGGCAAAGAGAGCTCTGCTTACGCTCATATGCCCGACTTCGGCATGCCCTCGGTTCGTTCAAGGCTACCGCCGACACTTGCTCTTCTCACCGCCTCATATATATATATAGTAATATGTCAAAATGAGCGAGAGCGCTGTTGTCAAACAAAATTAAGAAGCAGAACACCAAAAATTCGTCCGCGGAGAAGCTTCGCTCACGACTGTTGTTCACAGACTGACACTTAAGCGGTGAGCAAAGAGGGCTAGAGCGCCTGTGCGGCTACCTTGTTAAGTATACCTTGGGCTCGTGTGCGTGTAAATAACCGATTGCGCTCGGCCCCTGGGGGCAATGGGTGAACATCGCTGTTTTAGAACACACGTATTTTCTCTCTCTATGCGGCAGAATTATGAGTTCCTATCCCATGGGATAGGATTTTGGCATTTTGGGCACCACTGCTTTACACTTTTTTTTTGTTTTCTCGTGCTCGAATCCTCTTTTTCTGTGATGCAAGGCCATCCTGGATAACACTCAAGGTCTTTGTCACTGAGGAATGATTTCACCATTAGGATGATTTGAGCGTCCCCTTAATTTTAGCCAGAAGGCCATCGTTCAGACTCGAACAAATGCTTGTTGGATATCCAACGTACTACTTGGACAAAGTTGACCACTCTGTGTAGTTGTGTTCTAGTGTGCCATGTCCCAGCCGAAAGCCAAAGTGGAACTATGGGGATCTTCCGTTTGATTGCTGGAGTTTCCAGGATTCTTCGTAGTAGACATCTCTCCAGCAGTTTGCCAAATGCTGGAAGGAGGCTCATGGGACTGTATGACTTCATTTCATCTGGAGGCTTCCCGGGTTTGTGAAGCATCACAATATTGCCATTTTGCCATGCAATGGGAAAGTAGCTGAGGCGTAGAGCTGCATTAAAGTTGAGCAATAGAAACAATAACGCCTTGCGAGGGAGTAGCTTTCGTTTTTTCCGGGAGCCTTGTGGCTTTTTAGCGAGCCTATTTCACTTTTGACCTCCTCAAAAGTGATTTGTTTGGCTGGCAGCTCCATTTGTAGAGGGACGTCCAGTGAGTCCTGAACCAATTGCAGCCAATTGGTCGAAGCAGTGCTAAAAGGCTGGAATCGTTCCTCGAGGTTGCAGGAAAAGGCTTCAGCTCGGTGCTGTGGGTGTTTAGCCCATGCTCCATCAGGATTCCTGACCGGAATGTCAATATCATTTTGATATGGGCTGGTCAATTTGATATTTTTTCTTCATCATCTTGACCATTAATAGAAAGGGACGTATAGAAATTGTGAAGAAGGAAAGAGACAAATAGTGCAACCTAAAACGATATATTTAAGTAGGCTCTGCGGCGCGTGAGCACACACGTGCTCATAGAGGGAAGAGGTTCCGTAGAACTTTCCAAAAGGTTGGGAACTACTAAAAATATTTGCAAATTTTTAAAATATGATAAGGGTTTGAATTGAATATCTTCTGTTCTGCGCCCACCTCTATTCTCTCCTCACATTAGCTGCAAACATTTAAACCTTGCCAATTCGCACTTAATCTGGCTTTCGTCTCTTAGTCTTTCACTTCACGTAGCATATTAAAGCCGCTCGCACATGCATACATATCGAAGCGATATATGTATACTGGGGGACAGCATAAATATCTCTTGTGGCTACTGTCTTGTGCGCTTTTGTTATTATTTAATTTTGTGCTTCCTTTTGTTTTTTTTTTATTCTCCAGCACTTCTTCACTTGATGATGAGGCTGTGGCTGAAGATTGTTATTAGTGAGTGAGTGAGTGAGGCAGGAAAAGGTTCAAGCCAGCGACCCCGACCTCAAACACACACAGAGACAAACAAAACCCTAAAAAATAAAGCAGAACCCGGGCAACAATGTTGGCTACTGGTCTTACATTTGAGGAACTTTCGGCTTGTTCTTGTTTGGAGTGTTTATCATTAACGCGTTGCATATGATTGTTGTTGCTGTTGTTGTTGTTGTTGACGCACTTTTGCATGCAAGGCATAACTTCAGAAAACTACTTCAAAAGCATAACAACAACAACAAACAACAACAGCGAAGAACAAATAATCTGATAACTCGTTTTGTACCTGAGAAGAGAAGAGAGCGTGCCCCGCGCCCAAAGGGAAAGTCCCAATGGATGGTAGTGGGATATGATGGAAAGGGGAGAGCGTAGAGTAGAGTCCAAGGGGGGGAAGTTAGTGCCCTAAAGTCTGCCTGGTGTCGGGGTACATACACTAGTGTTCATTCAAATAGAGTTGAGGGAATTTACAAGAAAGCCAAGAAATTGTGTTTAAATAATTTAGGCTAAGATAAGTTAAGAAATTCATCATTCCGAGGGTTTCGAGCAGAGCAAAAGCGGCACAAAAAAGACCAAAGAGTCGAAAAGAGGTAATAAATTGCATTTTGGGCATCGATTGTTCGTCGGGAAGTCACTACGAGTGCTTTTTCAGAGCAGAGCATAAGCGGCACATGAAAAAACTGCCAAGAAAGCCGTATAATTGCTCATAGTATTGACCTCTTTTGGCTTAATATGTAAGCAAATAGCGCGTATCTTTGTGTTTAGCCTCGTGTCAAATTCAGAGAGCGTTTCACTAGGCAACATTTGAGCAAAATAAACCGCATAATGGCTCATAGTATTGCTCTCTTTTGGAGTAGTTTGAAAACGAAACGCTTTTATTTGTTTCTTTGAACTCTTGTAGCTTGCAGAGTAAATGCTGAGAGCGCAAAAGAGAAAGAGAGCTGTTTGATAGGCAATTTTTGAGCAGAAAAAACTTTATAGCTCTATATTTGTCGTCTTTCCTCCAAATTATCTGTATTTAGGATCCAAAATCTCTTTATACCAAAAAAGTTTCGGTCAATCTTGGAATGGGCATGGTCACACCAAAACTCAAGAGACGAAAAGCCGAATCTAAACGCTTTGTTGCTATAGCTTTCGTATAATAGACTACTTTTTCTAACTTTTGCATACTTAAGCATGCTCAATTGCTGCCTTAAGCACACTATCCTCATTTCCCAACATTTCCCTAATCTATTGACCCGCATTGTAGTTTCAAAGTGTTTATCCAAGTGGCTATACTAAAGGATTTCTGTTGTTGTCTCTTAAGTGGAACGTGGTTTGCATTGTGCGCGCGCTGTCAAAATGACGCTCGTCCGTTGTTGTTGTTGCTGTTGTTGCTTGTTGCCCCCGAGGCTCCAGACGACGACGACGACGACGACTCCAACAACTCTCAGCTCAACTCGACTCGACTCTGCGCATGCGCAACGCCCAAGCGGACGGCCATTTGTGGTTTGGCTCTGTTTCTGGCGCGCGATAATAATCTCAACTTCGTCTTGGTCTTCGGACGGACGCAGCGTATTTCGGTAGCTGCCGCGTAAATTACCTGCATACAAACCGCGCACGGCTGGACAGGTAAACACACACACACACACACACATACATAGTAAGCCTCTCGACCACTATCCACACTCCACACACTCGCGGGCACATGTGTGTGTGTGTTTATGTCACGTCGTTTTGCTTTTGGATTTTGTTTTGGTAATATTTTTTTCCTTTTTAATATTTTTCTTTCTCTCGGTTGCTCGTCGAAGTCTCTCGACTTGTCTGCAATCTAGAGCGTGGTGTGGATAACAACCTTTGGAGGGAGTCCACCTTTTGGGGTAAGGACACTGCCAGGAAAAATGTTGTAGAAATTGAATGAGCTGTAGCAGGCAGAGTAGCAACTCAACTACCGTCCAACTCACCTGATCGTCACGGTCGCCAATGCGTTTTTAATCTTTACCAATATCAAAGTTTTCTACTGGCTGTCCTTGTTTCACAAATCGGTTGATCACAATTGCTTAGTGTTGTGATTTTTAAGAAACGATTTCCACTCAAGTATTTCGAATAGGAATAAATGCAAACGTGGCATAGCCGGTGTCGTAGACGAACCGTCCCACTCCTTTACTGTCCTGTTTCCATTCGCACTTTCACAGCAATATCGCTGTATTCCATAGTTTCTAACATATTGCGGAACATATTCAATCGAACATTTTTATAATTTGCTGGATAAATATCGTAATCTCAACTGTTTTTGATGTTCCCAATCAATAATCCTTCTGTCATATCCGGAAAGTCCATTTTATTTTCGGAAATTCAGTGTGGTCTCCTGCTGTGCTTTTGGGATGTTTTGAGAGCCATCGATGTGGATCAGTACTCCCGTCCCCGTCAAGGTTTTTCCTGCATTCACTTGGTGACTGGTCTATGCTATCCGTAAACAGCCGATAGTTGCGCCGCATGTAGTACTTGAGTTTCATCCTCAAAGCCTTCTTTTTCGCGGTGAGTGGTCTTGTATTCAGAGCGCATTTTGTTCAACAGAGCTTAATTTGTCTCGTTTCCTGTAATGGAACCGTGACCGGGGTAGGCTCTTTCTTCTTCGTTGGTTCATCGTTGAATCTAAACTCATCATTTTCAACCTATGATTCCAAATCCACCCCATCTTGACGATGAATTGAACAGTTACTGTGACCATATTTATGTTCAAAGCAGAGATATTTGTTTTATGTAGATTTGGCAATGCACAGCCCAAAGGGCCAATGCCGAGCTTCTCTCAATTTCTTGGCTTGTTTGTTTCTAATTTTCGCACAAGAAAAAGGGGCCTACAGCTTAACGTTGATTCACAACTGCAGATTTGAGAAGTTTTTTCATGGCTTGTTTCTTCAAAGCTGTCGCCAACAGCTATAAAGTCACCGGATGTGTAAGTTTTTCAAACAAAAAAACCTTTTTATTATATGTTCTGAGGCGGGATCAAACCCACGACCACTTGCACAGCGGGTGCACACACTAGCCAGGCCTGTACGGCGGATGACACATCAATTCGATGTTTTGGACGGTCAAAAAGTCGCTTGTGTGACGTGATGTGCTCGCTCGATGGAGAATTTCTACGTACACTTCCATCAAACAAATGGTCATGTACCACTCAGAATTGACAGTCCTAAGTTGCTGAAGCGGAATAGTGGCCACATGATCCATTCGACCGGATAAACAGGAGACCATTTGCTTCGGCGTGCGTCGTCCGCGAACAACTATTTTGGGATTTGGCTCGTCTTGGAACACTCACACGGGTCGATTGCTCATTTGTTTCCGGCTTATGATCCATGATTCGTCACCTGTGACAATCTTATAAAAGTATCTTGAAGTAAAGCGATCGTATTTTTTCAGCATTTCTTTGCACCAATCCAGATGAGCCATTTTTTGAACCATTGTCAAATTATGCGGAATTCAACACGAACAAACCTTTTTTACGGCAAGGAGTAACTGGGAAATCTTACATCTGCTGGTGGAACTAATGTTTAGAGATGCCTCAATCTCACTGAATGTCACTTGACGATCTTGCATTATCAGTTCAAGCACTGAATCGATGTTTTCTGACACAACAACCAATATTGGACGGAATTCGTCGCTGAGCGAACTACGATCACGATTGTATTCACTATACCTGCGGTTAACAGTGGTTTTTTGATGGTGCTTTATTGCCGAACAAAGTTCATGGACGCACTCTTGTTGAGTTAGTCCATGTCGAAAGTTGTGGAAAATTATCCAACGAAAACCTTCTCTTGGAAATTTGTTTTTTTCAACTCACTGTAAACAACACAGATAGCGCAAGTACATCAAAACGTTGTGAGACCATTTATGCTAAATAATGTCAAACTTTATTTTGGTATTACTAGGCTTTAACTATTGACATTAGTTTTAACCAGGGATGCAAACCGCTTATTCCAGCTGATGAACCGAACCGCAAACCGAACCGGCTTCCTTTCAAAAATGCTGAACCGAACCGAAAACCACAAAGAAACACGGTTCGGTTCGGTTCAGTTCTCCGACGAGTTTTAGGACGAGAATCGCTTTCATCTAGCCAATGATACTTATTAATTTGGGAACTTGAATCGTTTCTCTAAGATAATTTTTATACGATATTCCTTTCTATGTTCTATAAGGGAGATCATCAATAGACCGAATTGATCCTTAGCGATGACTTAAGGATGACTTGCCACATCCCACCCAGTATTTGGAAGATAGTTTTTACCAAAATCACCTTAATGTGACTTTTTCAAGCCCTTTTAATGATTAAATTGGTATAAGTACCTAACGATTAAAAGAAGACTCAAAAATTATTCATGAATATGCTCAAAATGTGATATATTGAATTATGACTCAAAATAGACTCTCAAAATGATTCGAAAATGAGTCAAAACTGATCAGAAGAACGGGTTAAAAAACGACTTTTCATGAAGTGTCGCGGGTAGGGTACCATTTTCTCCCGACATAAGTATAATTTATGAAACGAAGACGAGCGCATTTGTGACTATTTTAATCAGAGTTCGAAAATGTTTCGAATTTGATCAAAAATGTCTGCTGGGGAGCTTACACCAAAAACGCTCTTAAGCTCGCCTCTTTTCAGAGCGCTCCGAACTTTGCTTGCAGGGTGTCATGTGCGTCATGTGCGATTAAAAGAAGACCCGAAACTTAATCATGCATTTTCTGAAAATGTGATTTATTCAAATACACCTCAAAAAAAGACTTGCAAATAAGTTATAACTGATCAGAAGAAAGGGTTAAAAATGACTCTTGCAGAAGAGTTGCGGCTAATGTAACATTTTCTACCGACAAAAGTATCATATATGATCAGAAAACAGTCGCATTTATAACTAATTACATCAGTCCGAGGACTCAAAAAGCCTCGAATTTGATCCGAAATTTTATAAAATGTTTGCTGGGATATAATACAACATGTAGTCATATAAGTCTTCACCAATCGCCCTCCGATCTCTTAATACACCTGTTATCAATCTGCATTCTTTTCTTAAAAGTTGATTATTGATTTTTCGTCCTCTGGTGAACAATATTTTAAATTTTCTGTAGTTATTCATTACCATAACTCAATCTAAGCCAGGAGAGTTAAAATACGATAAATAGGGTCTTGTAAGATGCATGGTACGAATTCTTTTCTAGCCGATATTCTCTGTTTCCGAAGGGCATTTATCTAGAAACTTATAGACGAATCTGCAAGACAAATTCAAATGGTTTATTGGAATTCGATTTCCAAAGTTTGCGAAAGAAATCATAATATTGCATAATGTGCAATTATGAACCACTGAACCGAACCGAAACCGCGGTTCAGTTAGCTCCAAAAACCATGTAATGAACTGAATCGGCGGTTCAGAAACAGTCAGAACCACTCAACCGAACCAGTACTTATTTCCGGGTGGTTTGCATCCCTGGTTTTAACAGTGTCCGAAATATAAATAGTACCTTTCTTTGAAGCAATCTTCTGCGCTTCTATCCTGTTGCAGAAAGATTCGCAAATTCATACTCAATGGATTGGTTTTCACTTATCGCTACAAATAAGATGACTTGAAACATACGTTAGATTCATCCACCGTTGTTGATTATGGAATCACGGGAAGTGTTGGTCGGAAGTCATCCACTGCTGTTGATGGGTTATCACGCCACCAAAACGACGATTATTGTTGCGTAGATCTTGCAAAGTTCGATGGAGTGCTTCTAATGATCGTTTGCGCACCATCGTTCACTCATCCCATATGATGAATTTACAATTTTTCAGCACTATTGCTATGACTGACTGGTTTGAAATGTTGCAAACATAAATTTTGCAGGTTTAATGAAAGCTTTAGTGCTGAATGTGGCGCAGTAGGCGGTCATTTCATTTGACAGCTCAGCATATATTCTTTCTGATTTGTCTTTAATTTCCGGTTTTCCGGAACGGAAGAGGAGCTTACTATAGAAAGGGAATCGGCGCCTACAGCGCCACCTGTAAAGAATTTTCCAACTTTTCTACTTATTTTCCTGAACTTACTCCTACGGAACTCGACTATGCTAATTATAGAGAGATGTGCAAACTTTTGTTTTTCGATTTTGCCAATTGTCTTGTAATATCTTATTGATCCAATTGGTTTATAAGAACTATATAGGTTGAGATAAAGTTCAAATCAGGTTCGTAAAGTCAAAACCTAGTTTCTAAAAGACAATATATATACTCGAACGGTTTACAGCCCCGCTTAATACTTCCGCTCAGACGAAACAAGGATTCGTTTAATTAAGTTAAAACGCTCCATATATTTCCCATATAAGAATCAGAGAATTTCTCTCGACTGAATCACTGTGAGGGCAGTATAACTTGAGACTTGGAACAGACACGGGCAAGCAAATAAAGAGGACAGAAAAATGCGCTTGTGTTGGTGAGCACTAAAGACAGCAGTCGACTTTTCTGTGCTTCTCTCTCAAAAAGTCGCAAGTTCGTCTGTGTTAAAAGCACGAGCGAAGTCACTCCCCCTTGTGATGGGCTGGCCATGTCTGACCTGGACCAGTCGCAAAACAATGACATGGAAGTTGCCGAACTGTTTCCTTCTCTTCCTCATACTTTGCCAAGAGTATAAGTTTAGTGTTCATCTACTGCCTTGTCCTTCTTTTCTCTCAGTGTCTGCCTGGCTAGCTGCTCATTTGTCTGGACTGGCTCAGACGCAAGCTTTGCGCACTTATGGAGCACTTCAGCTGCCAAGGGTTCCTGTTGTAGTTGCTGCTGCTGTTGTTGTTGTTGTTGTGGTTGACGCGAACCGTTGTTGTGCGTAGTAGGGCCCGACCAGTCAGTCCAAGCAAGAGACGAGCACTTTTTGCCAGTGGAGCAAAAGGATAGCGCAACCTCAGCCCCTGTTTTGGGATTGGTTAGCATTGTTAGTTGTTGTTAAACAAGCGAAACGTTGTGCTCGATAATGATCTACATACTTGAAGGGGGGAGAGGGGGGGGGGGCAGCGACCCGCAGTTTAGCGTAGTGCGAACAGATGGCTTACACAGAAGAGACAAACAAACAAAAACAACAACAAAACAAAAAAAGTTTCTACGCAGAAACAGCATCCTGCAAAGGGCAACTCAATCAAGAATCGTGCTTTGCCCATTGAAGGTTTCCAGTGAACACCTCAACACACACCCGCCCGCTGTTCGTGTCTCAAGTGGAAAACAATGGAGGGTGGAAAATCATCAATCACTGAGAATTTGCCGCTTCTTCACGCCATTCACGAAAAACCCGAAATTCTAGGTATCCTGGCGTGCCTTATCACGCAACATGAAAGTCATTAAAATGTCCTCTTGAGTCCTCACAATGAAGATGTGAAAATGCACGCTTTCCCCTGTCGCTGAGGCGCAGGCGCATAGACCCAGCGACGCCGCCTCTATTGTCTCTGCTCAAGTGGATGGTCCTTGTAATGATTTCCAGGAAAGGTCACGTCTCACTTGCCTCTCTCTCTCTTTTTGTCCTTTACAGGTGATTGATATAGATCCCTTCTGGCTGCCCACAACCGAGGAGGAATTACTGCACTTTGGCGAAAAGGCTGACTCGGCGAACCGTGCCAAGGTGTATATGGATAGCGTGCGCCGTCGCAAAGGACTCTTCGTGGACGAGCAAGTGGTCGAGCATGCTGAAAAGCAGAGAACCCTTTCCAAGAACAAATGAACTGGCATTCCATTCGGTTTGTATAAAATTTATCAAAAATAAAATATGTATAAAATTGTATCCATTAAATGTGACCATGTTGCTGCTGCTGTTGCGCTTCTTCTGTCGCTTCCGTATGCACGGGTACCTGCAATACAGCCACCTCGTTGCTAATTAAGCCACTTTCCTTTTCGGGCACCTCCGGCACGGCCAACGAGTTGTTGCCCAATATAAGATGTATGGATCTAAGTAGTATAAGATTTGTTATTAGTATTTCGGTTGGGGAAAGGGAAGATGAGGCTACTCACAGTATCAACACAAATACCACCATCTGGGTGGCTATGGTTAGCATGAAGACGCTGCCGCCATGATTAATATTCAGGGTAGCTCGATAGATTTGCGAATAGCAAACTCCGCTGATAAATGGCACCGCATTGTCGCACACCGACAGCAAGGCAAACACCTTGCCCCGCTCCGAAGTGGGCACAATTTTCGAAGTCATCGCTCGTATCATGGGACCCACAATGGGACCCAAACTACATACCACCGCTCCGGCATAGAGCAACTTGGGTGTGGGGGCAAAGTAGAAGAACAAACGTGCTATGGAATGCGCCCAAGCTCCTATGAAGATGATGGTCTGGGAAAAAGTTGGGGAATTAGTTGGCAATCGATTTCGAAATATATCGTAAGAAAAAACAAAATGAAAATTGGTTGTTTTCAACTCAACCTGACCTTGAGCCTGCTAGCTTCATTCTGCGATTAGAAAAGACGACTAAACTAATGTATTGAAAGATAATGTCTTACAAAATATACCAAGATTCATTTTGAATGGTCAGCCTTTAAACTATATCTGACCTAAAGCTTTCTAGATTTTGTTTATTTTTGAAAGCTTATTGCCTACATCCAACTTAACAGCCCTTTTCGTAAGACCGTAGTGCTCCTTTTCTAAAATGCTGTCCTTTATTTGATCCCACAATCGACGACCTCTATATAAAAGAGTGTGACCTGACTGATTCACTGATTCACTTATTGATTTATTGGGCATTTACGCACAGCCTGAACGGTAAAGGCTGAAAATATGAACAAGAGTTTCGATTTGTAGTGAAAGTAGTTTGCAAAATTCCACCGCAAGGGTTTAAAAATCGCCCAAAAACTTTCCATGGGAACATTTGTTTTTTCATCCGTTCGACTTAAAAAACGGTTTGTAAGAAATCTACGCAAAATACTTGGACATGCAATTCCCCGATTTCGAAAAATGCGCCCTCAAGAAAATGCCCGGAAAATTCTGCATTCAATGAACTATTTTTCATCCGACTGACTTTGAGAATTGAGTTTGGGAATTAGTTTGTGGTGACTTTCCGAAAAATTTTGCTTGCAAATAAACTTGTTCATGCGATTGGCTTAAACCGTGGCTTGGCAAATAATTAAAATAAACTTTTCTTCAATATTGGAAAACCCACTAGCAAAGTGGGAAACTGGAGAGCGTGGGTTTGTCCAAGACCATGTTTGACTTTTAGCCTTATGTGCGAAATAAATTTAAAATATTACCTTACAATATTGGGAATCCACTTTCATGTTTCGGAAAAAAGGGGCTTTAATTTTAAAAAGTTCACCATCAAGATCGGGAAAGTCAGGTTCAAGGTCAGAGCTTATTTATAACCTCAGTCGGGGCATATGACTAAGTTGCATGGTGAAACTAACAAGGTGAAGCCGTCCGAGACAGCACTCTCTCTGTTTGTAGGGCCAAAGGGCCTGTATGCTGTGAGTGCTTGAAGCGAAAGGTAGGCTACGGATAAATTTTTTTATAGTTTTGTTTGTATGCGTAATAGTCTTATTCGTGCTGTCTCCTCTAGTACGGCTGGGGTTAGTCACAGTATTTGCGTCAACCCAGCGTTGCTCTTTTTACGGTGATGCGTCGTGACGACAACGATTGAGGCTTATGTCGCTTTTCTGCATGGCATTTCGTCTATCCAGCGTCGCTCATGTCGCTTCTCTGCGTGGCATTTCGTCTATCGAGCGTCGCTCTTGTCGGTTCCTGCATGGCATTTCGTCGACCTAGCGTGCCTGGAGAGTCGTTAACGTATTGAGCGGACATCGCCTTGCAAAATACGTCAGTCGAACACATTGTAAGTGGTATAAGGGTGGGTCGACGAAAGTCACAAAATCATCGACGGAACATTGATACAGCGTTGGCAGTACTAGCAGTACTAGAGGGACATTACTGTTTTTAGGAAACGAAAACATATTAGAGTCTCTACCAAATAGGATATTTTTCGATTCTTACACAAGTGCCTAAAGAGGTATATCTCCATTGAAAAAAATCGCAGAATTGCTTGGGATAGTTCATTTCAAAGCTAAGGGGTGGTACCTTCCGATGGTATCAAAGAGAGTCCAAACAAAAGAATGGATTTCCCGAAAAACGCTCCTAAAAAGGGTCTAAACAGGCACTTTTAGCTCAAATTATACAAAATCTCGACGTGATGGACAATTTCCGAAAACGTAGTCTTGCTTAGCACACGAAAATCATCTAGAATCACTACCAACCCTTCAATATTCGCACTACTTAGACTAGAATATAACCTAGAATTTCTTACACATTTCAATAATACTTGTCCTTGAAAATACCCCCGTTCTTCACCATCCTTGTGGGTGGTCTTCCAAAATTTGTAGAATTATTTTCACTTATTTTTTACCCATATAGCTTACAAATCGAATTTCGCACAGATTGGAGCATCTCATCTGAAATTATTTCGCATACATCCTCATAAAACAAGTTTCAAGTCAATTAGATGAAAGATTTTCACATCATACGGATTTTTCAGACAGATTTTTCAACATTGGAAAATCACTTACAAATTAATTCGAATGCTATCTTTTCAAACCGAGTTTCAAGTCAATCGGATGAAAAATAAAATTTGCATGCTAAATTTTCCGGAAATTTTTTTCTCCCTAAAGCTAAAGCTTAACACAATCAAGGTTTGCGCATGTATGCGTTGCAGAGAATCACGAAGTTAATGTCACAACAACAAGCAAAAGAAATAAATGCCTCTTGAGAGAACAAAAAGTCGAAAGCATGCTTCGTGAGAGGGCAAGCCGCCGAGCGCTCCCTCTATGCGTGTGTCTGCTGCGACGCCGACTGAATTATGAGTTTCTATCCCATGGGATAGGCTTTTGGCTTTTTGGGCACATCTGAATTTTCCATAATTCCATATCTCGGGATTCACAACATCTGACTTTTTCCATTTTCTGAACATATCTGTCATCATTCTAACATTTTTCAGTTCTTAAGTTGTTTGCAGTATCTACTGCATTCCTGATTTCAAAGATAACCCTGAAGTTTGTGAAAAACTTATAAACGACCCCACTTTCTTACATCCGAAATAATCAGAGAATATGGTCACAAGAGTTTGATAAGGTTTGAGCTCCTTTCAGCGGCAACTTGAAAGATGGTGTAAGTGGAAGATTGGAGTATAGTGAGAAACAGAATAGTGCTTTCACTCTTCACTACACAGAGTCTGCACGTGCCACGGATAGCGCGGTGTGCATCCAGTCAAACGAGAATTTACGAATACCTCGACCATATAGCGGCCCCTAAAATAACCACCAGCAAGTCTCATGGACAATGAAACCGCTTCTTGTCCTTATAAATTGTTCGTCAAGTACGTACAGCAGCTCGCTAAATATGCATTGTCCCCTTTGTATTGCCGATGAAAAATAGGATTTGACTCACTTTTTAGTAAGATATTCTATTCTAAAAGATGACAGATGGGTGATATTTTCTCTTGCTTCTTTCTACAGTTGTATTTTCACTTGTCTAATATCTCATAAAATTTTCCCATTTGAGAAGTCAAAAAAGTGAAATAATCAATCTGAGAAGCACAAAAATATATGAAAAGCTGGATGAGAAGTAGGCTATCTGAGTTTTCAAATGAGTTTTTTAACAGTAAACTGATGTATTTTCACCCAACTCATATGAGTTCTCGACAAGTTTAAATACAAGTTAAGTTAGTAAATATCTTAAATCGCAACGCGAAAATATTAAAAAAATTAAGTTTTGTATGAGTTTTGAGATTTTCAGAAAGTCGGTTTGTTTGGAAAGTGAATTCCGAACTTTAGTTAGTTACTTTTAGTTTAGTTATTCACTTATAGCATCTTCTTACTTACCGTATCACGCCATCCCAGCAGTTTGTTCATCAATGGCACCGCCAACAGCATGGCTATCACATAGGCTGAAGACTTGAAGGTCTTAAAACTGCTGTACGAGCTCACCTCCCAGGTGAACTTATCCATGGTGTACAAATACAGGTAATTGCCTTCGTCTCGTTGGAATGTATACAATGTCATGCTGATCAACAACATGATTAGAAAACTTCTGCGGTGACCCTTGCGGGGTTTGAGCAGCACACTAAATGAATCCTTCACATGCTGCTTGTCAAAGAAATCTCCCCAAAATCCACACCAGCCCAGCTCCCTCAGAGAACGCTGACGGGGCGTGGTTTGCCACTAAAAAAATAGTCCCAAATATATAGACTTTCAATAACCTTCATCCCATCCCCGCCTACCTTCAAGGCAAACACCGTATAGATGATGGCCAAAGCCAGGAGCGAGGCATTCACCGCAAACATATCCGCATACGACTGATTGAAGGCATTATAGAACAAATACGAGCCCAAGGCCACTCCCGTGGGCATGGCACTTAGATAGACCACATCCAGTATGGTCACCCTCATGGTACGCTCCTGCAGCGTGGAAATATCCGAGATGTAGGCAAAGCACGAGGCAAATATGGCCACATCTGCACCCGTCATTGCCGACGGCAAGGTGGCCGTATAAATCACATACTCCACTGGCCACGATGGCATCTTGGCATTCACCACAATCATCAGCGAGTAGATCAGCTTACCCACCAAACCCATGAGCAACGGCAACTTGCGTCCACGACGATCTGAGAAGGAGCCCAGAAATAAGGCCAAAAAAATGGGAAAGATGTGCGCCGAGATGTTCTCCCATTGATAGAACCAGGCGGTGGTGATCAACACCTGCTTCTTGTACTCTTCATTCTCGGGCTGGTTGATATTCTTGCAAATCTCGTGACTGAAATTGTTGTTCACCGTGCAGGCCTTGTAAACGTAGAAGCTTTGCTCCACCACCGATGTGTTCATGAAGGCAAACATATAGAGGAACATGGTGGGCTCCACGGAGATGGAGGAGATCATGTGGCAGAACCATTGCCAGGCTGTGGATGGCGGTTGCTCTTCGAGTATGGCACCCGCATCGCTGCTACCTTGGCTGGAACGACGTGGCTGCTCATTTACAACAGCTGCCTGAAAGTAGGCAACGGTTTGTGTTTGATTTGTCCGTTAGGCGGTTGTGAGATAAATTTAGTAGGGTTTTTTAGTTTCCGTGGCTGGCAATGCTGGGAGCTTTTTTGAATTAAACAGGTTTGCTCAACGGGAAAGTACTCTAACTGAAGAGGGTATGTGTATTTTTGGAAAGTTTTAAATTCAGTTTTAAATATCAAATTACTTTGAGTTAAATTTCGTTTAAAATTTTAACGAAACTTTTATCAAAATGGAAGATTTATTTGAATCGAAATTAGATAAAACAGGGTTTATCAAATAGCAAATAATGGGATTTTCAGAATGAAGAAACTTTATATGGTTAAGAAGCTCTTTAAGAGCGGATAGAAAAGCTAAGACACTGATAATTTTCCTTTCATGAAGGACTGACTTTACCACTAAACTTCTCTACTCTTTCCTACCAAAACCTTTTTCAAAAGCTTTTCCAACTTGTTGTATTTCGTTGACCGAAAAGCTTTGCGTAGACTGAAAAGCTCTACAAACTTTTGAGCACTATGTTTGACCATACTTGTAGCTGTAAAATGCATATTCACATTTTAGGAAATAGTTGATAGGCGTTATATCATTTGCGGAAATCCGTCCTTCTAGATTGGAAGATTGGAAGGAGGGCTATGACCAAACCTACTTTTACAACCTTAGAATTCTGATTAGAATCATTTTCCAAATTGGGTAAATCCCTCCCAAGATTGAAAAATGCCTGGCTTAAGATCAAAACTTAATTCGCAAATTGACTTATAGGATATTAGGATTGGAAGAGAGAGGTTTCTTTGCTTTGATTGCTCTTTGAGCGAAACAATTTTTGAAGATATCGCAGAGCTAGCAAATAACAATTGACCATTTTTCGTTGTCCAAAAATAACAGTTACTTACGGACCCTTTAAGCAAAGAGTCAGAGATGAGCCGTTCTCATCGGCTCTTGAGCATTTTGCTCTTTGCTTAACGAACAACCAATGGTTTTGATTCGATTTTGCTCTGTTCATTCGCTGAACGAATCGTTGGGAGCGAAAATTATAAAAGTCATTTGCGTTTGTGTGAGTGTATGTGAGAGTGGGGTGTCCGTTTGGCACACACAAACACAAAAAACAAAAACAAATTCAGAAAAAAAGACCATTTGAGACGATCAGCAGCTCATCTACTGACTCTTAATGTGAGAGCGCTCAGTTGGACCGCTCTCTATAAATTGTTATTAAACGAGCAAAACGAGAACAGGTCAGCTGATAACAGTCAACTGAAAACAAAAACAAAGAGAAACGAAGTGCTCTGCTCAGAGCGAGAGCAAGCGTGCATGGATTTTTCCGGTTTCGTTATTGAGCAGACCGCAAAAGGGAAAAACGATCAATTGTTATTTAAGAGCTCTAAAATATCGAGCTGAAATTTTTCATATTCCACGTTGCTAATCTCAAAAAGTCCGCATGCTGACCACGCAGCGACTGCCTTGTCGTCCCCTAAATTCTTTGTAATTCATTTTAAATATTTATCATCTGGTCACTCTGAGCGATTACAAAAGAATTGCCTCTGTTAGTATTTTTGTTTTGGGAGCTCCTTTGTTGAGTTGTATACTGACCTTAAGGAGCAAATGAATACCCAAAATATCAACTTGACAATTTCCAGTATTAATTAGATAGCAAACAACTGATCCGGTTTTTGGTTTAAATGTGTGAAAACGCGTATGAAATCGATAATAACACATATTTTTGGGTGTATGTCCGTTTCCCAAAACATAGCCATAACCGAAATATAGCTATGGCCCGAGATAGACGGCCCGACCTTTTCCTAAAATCGTTTTGGTTGTTTACCCTGCTCGATTATGGGATATTGGGTTTTGAAGAGAGAGTTCCTTTTGGGATTGTTGCGAAATAGTGTTAATTTTTTTATCAAACTTCTTGGCGAACACTTGAAATTGTCCCGTCACAAAACTTCTAAAGACGAACCCCCATATGGGTTCGAATTATATAAGGAGAATTCAAAGAAAAATACTGTTTGTAATCCTTTTTGCATGAACGGCACCAAACAGTTTCAAAACCTATTTCTTGGACGTAAAAGTCAATCAAATTTGTTCGATATTCCGCAAACTCCAAAAGTGTCATCATCATCGGATGTGTCCCAGAAATCTCTTCCAACCAAATTCCAACCCAAAACCAATTTTCGGTGTCCTAGAAATCTCTTTCGGTTGGTTTCAAACCTCTTGTATTTTGTTAAGAGATTTGGAAAAACCAACCAAATCCCATACACAAACCAACCAATGCGACTTCGCTAACCTACGCAATCTTAGCGAACTTAGCTAAGACACAAACAGGGCTGGCAAGTCTGAAACCATCAATATAGCTATGAACCAAATCTGTTATCAATTATTTGCTAGAGACGCAGCCCTGTTTTTGTAGTTGGTCAATAATCTTATACACACACCTTCTAACTAGACTTTTTAATAAGAAAATGAAATCTCTCGAAGTTCTGGGACACCGACGGATTTTTCGAGCGTTTTGCAAACCAACCGAAGACAAAATCTCTAGAGATTTCCAGGACATCCCCGCATGTAACAGTAGATTCGGCTTTAATAACTTTTGTGTATTCAGCTTTGTGCTAGTTTATGACTCAGGGATGAAAATTATAAAATGTAGTTGCCGGTTTTTTTTTGTTTTATTATCCATTCCAGACGATTTACGAGCATTCGAAGTGCCGTCTTTTAATTAAATCAAAGCACTCAGCTGTTAACGTCAACAAAACTATCTTTTGTTAAAGGAAACGACAAAATGGCTATAGTAATCTTGACTTGTGAAAGGGCAACTGTAATTTACAATTTTAAATCATCGACAAAGGAATTGGAATAAGAATACATTTTTATTTCAAGAATAAAGTTGAAAGTCTGTTTCTGTTTTGGAAGGTTTAGTAGATTTCCTTTCAAAGAGGAATTGATTAATTTTAAAATTTAAATTGTGACTTAACTGTTAACTTTGTCATCAGCTGTTGGAGGTGCCGTATATCCTCATTTTTATCCGAGACGGAATAGCTCTGCGATTGATTGAGTTCCTCCGTCTATTCAAAAAAAAAAAAAAAAAACAATTCGAAGAAAAGGTGTTTGAAAATAAGTGTTCTGAGCCATATTTATTCTGTGTCAGTTTTGTCTTTACAAAGTAAATTGTAAGCCATTAAGAAACCTCAGAAGAAGTTTACTTTCTATATATCCGATTTGAAACCACATCTCTAGATAGACAAACGGACAGACAGACATGACTATAAGATAATGTGAGGAAAGTCATATGTCAAACAACAACAACCACAAAAAGAATATGGAATTTGTTCCATACACTTTCCCTAACTGATTTTACTGATCAACTTCTGCGAAACTGCAGATGGGCAAGCAACTGCATTATTAAGGCATAATTATACATCTAAAGACATTTCCAAACAGACAAAAGAAATTTGACTTAAATTGATGAAAGCGAATACCACCAGACACATTTTTTCAGGCAGTCAACAGCTTTTCTATTTTGTAACTTGTTTACTTTGTTTACATTTGGAGAAGGGTATTAAGTTAATAGGGGGAATTCTTCAACTTTTGTTCAAATCTGTTTCATAAGTTTCATAAAATATTGATTAAATTTCCAGGTATGTGTGCAAAAATCTTGGATGCATTCAGCTTAACAGATTGATTAATATGTAATAAACATATGAAATTCAGTTACATGTAGATTTTTTCTTCAATTGAAATGTGTCGAGTTTTACCGAGCCCTTAGTTGAACCAGGTGTTAAATTTCCAATTACCAGGAAATCAAATTATAATCATTCTAGCATTTTTATTGATTTTTATAAAAACTGCATTTAAAAATAGTTCACCTTGGCATCCTTTTGGCATAGTTTTTGCTTGCTCTAATTTAGGGATATATATAGTATTTTTAACGCTGACCATGCAGTTTTTTGCCCGATTAGAAGGGAATAAATAGAAACCATTAGCAGATAAGAGATTAGGTATTAATTCAACATTTTTGAGAGCTGCAATAAAGTGTGCGCTTACGCTACTATCTCGGTATTGAATGGTTTGTCTTCAATGTCTGATTGGTCTTATCTTTGCAAAAACTTTTGGCAAACAAATCATTTAAAACTGTTTTCACATGACTCAGGTCTGGGATTTTCCATGGTAACAGGCGAGACTTTTTTTTGGAAACTTTGCGCAATTAAAAGTATTACATTATAAGATTATCCAGTGGTATAGCTGTAACATATCTTGTAATTCCAATTGCTCCGAGCGAGATGGTTATAAGAAATGTTTGAGGATCCACAACAAACGAAATGAACATATAATCAAGTCTATTCTTGTATTCAATTACCATCAAACAGTGCTAAGTATTTTCACTTTAATCGATTACAACTGAATCAATCTTTAATAGTCTTTCAGCACTGTAAAATAATGGTTGTTCAGGAACGGATCCATTTAGAGTCAAGGTCATACAATTCGAAAAGAACGCTTTATATTTTATTAATCTTTTTTGAGCATTTTATACTATTTAACTTTTAATCTTTAAAAAAGTGTGACCATTTGCTGTAATACAAAAATTCACATAATTTTTGTGTGAATGGCAAATTCCGATTCACGTCGGCTTAAACGAATAAAATGTTAGATTATCATAATTATGTTAAGCGGACAAACTCTTAGGCAATATATGTTTTTTTTTGTCATACTTACTAAAGCCCAATGAGGCCTCAATCTTACGATATGTCAACTGACTATCTTCCAAGTGTACTCAGCAATGATGTTTATGGGAAGCCATAAACAAGTTTAATGAAAAATCTTTTGAGATTTTAATGCCACATGACGATTATGTACTACCACACATCATTTTGAAGTTTTCTTAATTTAATTGGTCCTTAAAAGGGTGCAAGTGGCTTGTATTATAAAATTGGATTGTATAGCTCTAATACTAAGTCTTAGTACTGACAAAGACTTTGCCATGGCGGCAGCCGAAACGGCCGTCTACACAGCCACAGCTACTGTTCATGTTCAAATGTATTCTCTGTTGAATTTTCTGGTTGATTATTGAACTACAATCAAACCTCGACCTTGAGCCTGCTAACATTCACTTTGACTAAACTCAAAACAGGTCGTTAAACCCATATTCTAGGAAGAAATCTTTTTAGTTTTCAATGGTAAAGTCTTTAGATTTGGTATTTACAGATATTTTATATGCTGTTAGAACATTCTACATAGTTTGATGAAAATTGAATGACTATAGTATATAGCTGCCATAGGAATGTTCGATCGGAAAACTTGTTTTTGTGAAAAAAAACTTTTTGGTTTTCAATGGAAACGTCTCCAAACTTCACATTTATTAGTTTCTAATGATTTTTTATAAAATCGAATGACTATAGCATATTGCTGACATAGGAATTATGGTTCTGAAAATAGACTTAGTGACCAATATTTTTTAATTCTCAATTTAATCCTATCCAAACTTCATATATATTAGTTTCTTACATTATTTTATATTTCCACCAGTGTTGCCAGATCAGCTTTTTTCCCGTCATTTCTAGCTTTTTTTTAATCCGGATTGCGGGACAATTTTGGAAACAGCGAACAGCGGGAACGACCCCTCATTTCTAAGTGCATGAGTCTGCTTTAGATGGATAGTGAACTGGAGAAATCTTTTCAAAACTGCTGCATAAATTACTTAGTTGTGCGTGTCTTTAGTAAGGTCAATATTGGAAGATCAAAACTCTGAAATCAAATGGAAGTGAGCACTCCCAATTCAGAACTATGTATAAAATAATGGACGTTAGTGTATCTATATTTAAGTAATAATATTAGAAACATAATACCTAAGGTAAATGGCTATATGTGCAAAAAGATTTTTCGATTTAGCTTAAAAAGCAACAACTGCTTGTTTGTTTAGATTATGCAGTTCTTATCTCTTATGCACGTCTTATTTGGACCCCCTTTGTGGTACCGTTAACTTAGATAAGAGATCTAAGTAGCGCTCTTCATAGAAAACTGATATATGAGCAAGGTGCCTAATTTATGTCTCGAGTGTTGCAGTGATATCTTAAAAGAAAAATTGTCAAAAACAATAATTAAGTAAGTAAGCACTTATTAAAGACAGTAAATCCAAGCAATAACAAACAAATATTTGATTTATAGTTGGTAATGCCTTTTGGAACTGAATTATATGAGAAAGAACAGGGAAGGATCAAAGGAATGAACAAAGCCGGCATGAAAACTGGTAAAATATCTTCCTTAATGAGTCGACACTGAAATACCATTTCAAGATTCCTAAAAGATACAGAAGGTTACCGCATAAATCGTCGCCACGGTCCAATACCACAATATAAGATAATTTTTTTTGGTTAATAACATATTAGTACCGCACAAGTTTTTTTTCGATAGTACTCATTACCAGCTCACAACAAAAAATATTACAAAAATTAAGAAAATAAGTGTTGGTAATAAACGTCATAAAATATAGTGCACATATATCCATTTTCCTTAGGTATGTGTAATTACAGATTCGGCTTGCGTCGACATGCGAAATGCTGTTTTGATTCCCCCCAGTTACCTATAGGTTTTAGGCACAAATAATGTCTACGACAAGGAAGAGGGCGAGGTAATTTATCAGACAGATGATATATTATAATTATAACATTACAAAATTACATAAATATTAAAAAATGCAATGCGCTTTTTCCTAAGCTTTTTTTTCCTCTCCGTCCCGTCAAAAACGGTTATAGTATCTAGTACAAGCGTCATAGAAGAGCTATACATCCAATTTCGTTCTTTACTAAATAAGCTAGTTATTCCACTTTAAAAAAAAAACATAAAAAAATGTTAGCACTCTGAACAATGCCAATTGTGGCATCTTTTGTCAATTGCGGCTCCACAATAAAGTTTAAAAAAAGTACACAAAGGGCATTCCAAAGTCGTTGTGCGTTAAAAAATAAAGTAAAACTGTCACTCAAAGCTTTGGTTTGTTGTTGTTGTTGCCGTTGTTTGTATTTATTACAAACAAAACAAAGTGATAACAGCAGCGCATTTCTTGAAGTACCAAATTGGAAAATAGTTGAAATACTTTTTCCATTTAAAGATCACTAAACACATGTTTTTTTTTTTTGTTATTGAAACCGGCACTTTTTCTCCTTCTCGTTTTTCTCACATACGTAATCGTTAGAATCATTGGCCGCTGCTCATTGATTTTCGGTTTTCTCGTTTTGATTAAAAATTGTATTTAATTTAAATAGTTTAACCATTTCCGTTGGAGGGACACTTTGTGTTACTCTGGGTAAATTGAGTAACACTTTATAAACAAAAACAAAAACAAAAAAAATCAACAAAAATACACAACAAGCACCGTTTGGCTCTTCGGATGTTCTCACCTCTGTTGCGCTCATTGCGTGGCGCTTTTGTTCAGTGCGCACTCGCTCTCTGGGCAATCTCAAGTCTAATGTTGCCTTAGTCCGTTGTGCTAGGGGTTAAAAACTGCTTTGGTCTAGCGGCAGAGATTCTCGAGTTAGCTTTTTATGCTGCAGCGTTGTCTCACTCACTCACGCTCTCTCGCGGTCTTAGACGGAGAAAGCTTTTGTTTTGCCCGTTACAAATTTGAAATTTTATTTCATTATTTGAAGTTGTCTTGTCTTATCACACTAAAAAAAAAGGTAAAAAAAATTGGTTCCTAACGAGGCTTATCTAGCCATAGACTGCACGTTTTATAATTGTTCTTATCCGTTTATTGTGGCAGAGATTTCCCTAATTGCACCGTCATATTTCACACACGAACACAACTGCAACTGAAATTCCTTTCCCAACCAACCGCCTGGCTGAATCGTTCTCCACTGACTGCGACAACTGAGACGCGATTGTTTCCTTCTTATAGCCCGCTTATCATCCAGTGCTGATTCGCACACTCAAGTGGGTTGCATTCATTTGGCTACGTTTATCGTTGACTTTAAGTAGAATGAAAACTTTTTGTTGTAATCATTTTATTAAAACAATTTCAAATTATATATATATTTTAATGTATTATTTGTTATCTTTTCAGACTTGGATGCAGGCTGCTGTTGCTGCTGCTGCTGCTGCGGTTTTTTAACTAAAATACTTAAACACAAATTGGATGTCTATTTTTATACTTGTATATGTATAAATCTTTCTCGTACAATTTATTTTTTTATCATTTAATAAAAAAAGTCAAATACCTTGTATAAGTACAAGTAAGAAAGTTGGTCAAAACCGACTGGAATGTATCCTGTACCTAAGACAAGTTTGAAATCCCGTCTCTTTCGTTCTTTACAAGGCTGCGGGTAGCGCTATGGCATCAAAATTTTATTTGCTTATAACTTCACTTTCATTTAACTGGCCGTTGCCACTGTGGATTTATCGATAAATAACGCTAAGAAAGTATAAACCATCTGCCTACCTATTAAATATCAACTCGAGCTGCCTGCATTTTAACTAAAAATGGCGAATGATACATCAACCCGGTACTTAATATGTATATTGCTTATTACATTTTTCTTCTACCTGTTACATACAAAACCATAAACTTGTTATACCCTTTGTATCTATATTACTGGGTATAAAAAATAAACACAAATAAAAAATGTTCTCTGTATTTCTATTTTGCTGCTTTTTAAATGTTTATCTTTCCTATATAGGCTATATACCAATGTAGCTGCGGACTAATACATAAAATTTTGACATTGGGCCAAAAGATGCGATTTTGTAGCAACTAAGCATGTGGTTTGTAGATGTGAACAGCTTTACCATAGGACTTAAATCAAGGATGCAAACAGGTTCTGAACCGAACCCCAAAGAAGCTGTTCGGACCTTGAACCGAATCTTTCAAATATTTGACCACCCGAAACTAATACGAACTGAAACTCCATATACAATAAAAGGTTCGGTTTAAGCAATCTCATTTAAATGAATTTCTTAAGAACTTTTTGAGCTTTCTCAATATTATAGCCGAAAAATTAATACAGAAAGTAGAGCCACAAATCTGTCATCTATCTTACAATCTATGAACCCAGAAATGAACACAAACTTTAGGTTCCCTTAAATATCACACAATCCATATCTTAAGGCCCTTTTCTGGTCTTTTTTGTTGTATCTGGATTTTTTTTGTTACACTTTTTCTAGCTTTCAAAAAATATTATCCCAAAAGGATTTTTCAAAATTCGGAATACTTTCGGAGATATAGCGATTTTCTAGCAACTGCAAACTTTAAACTCGTTTTTCTCGAAACCACGATTTTTAAAATGGTTCACACCTTCTTTCAACTTCTACTGGACCGCAAAATTAGCGTGGCTATGGCCCAAACCTCAATCATTATAAACAAAAATTGTTAACACAGTTTTTGTGTTGACAACCTTTCTAATTGTAGATGGACGACCTTTGTAATTGCAGGTGATAAGAAAAACAACAATTGTTTTGACGAACATATTAGGAGATTTGTGCACAAGATCCGACATCAAAACGCCAAACAAGGAACAATACTTTAGTGGATAAACTTTTTAAGATGGAGTTAATTTCAAAGGCCGAAAGAAATCAGCTCACAACGAGCACAGCGCTACCGCCAATAATATATAGACTACCCAAGATCCATAAGAAAGGAACCCCATTGAGACCGATTTGTTCATCGATAGGTTCACCATCTCATAAACTCTGCAGATAACTAGCGAAGATACTGAACAACATTACAGCGGAGTCAACCTTCAATGTTAAAAATGCGACGGAATTTAAGCAAAGAGTAAGCAACACCCACATATGTGACGACGAAATCCTTGTATCTTTTGATGTTGTGTCCTTGTTCCCCAGTATACCAATAGATCTAGCAATGGACACCATTAGACAAAAATGGCAAAAAATCAGAGAATTTTGTATTAAAGATAGCAGATATTTTAAATTTGAGGACAAATTATACACCCAGTTAAAAGGAATGCCCATGGGATCACCAGCCTCACCCATCATAGCCGACATCATCATGGAAGAACTACAAGAGAGGCCCTAAGAAAATTGACAAGCCAACCCAGAGTACTCACGAAATATGTACATGACTTGTTTGCCATTGTGAAGGAAGATGAAGTACAAACTACTCTGGATGCGCTCAATCGCTATCAGAGGAACATTAAGTTTACCTTGGAACTAGAAGCAGACGGAAAACTACCCTACTTAGACACCACAATAAATAGACACAGCAACACTCTAAAAACAAAATGGTACATAAAACCAACTGCATCCTCCTTTGCCTCTGTGGAAAATGGATATGGCTTCAACTTTTGCCTACTAAGTAAGATTAAAATCAGTTTGAAAATATGCAAAATTATATGAGATAAACATAAGATGTATGACAATTCGTCATCGGTTTACTATTTATCTCATTCCCAAAAATTAGATGAGTTTAGATGACGTTTATTTTGAACAGAAAAATGGAAAACTTTACCACTGCTGTCTAATGTTCGGCTGAAAATAACCATATACTTAATTTGTGGCATACTTTTAGGGATTATTAGAATTTACAGTGTACTCACTTTAGTTAAAGCATACCGTTGGGATGATCTATAATTGCCTTTGCCTTTTGTTTCATTCTGTTTGTGATTAGCAATAACTTTAGTGCGCCCCATGGTTTAATTTATAAACACTGCGTGCGCCCAGCAAACGTTTTTGTATCGCTGAAGATAAAAATGCGACTCTTCCAGTTGGTGTCGCTTTCCTTCACCGATATTGTATTGCTTTGGCATTCTAATTCTCCTTCGGAAAGAAGTGTGCCGCTCTGCGACACTTCTAGGCGGTAAGAAAGTTTTACTAAAATACCCTAAAGAAGCGAGTCATTTGTTAAGCTCTCAGCTTGCAAAAAGCCGCTTGGTGCAGACGATAGAGCGTCGCGTTAGAACGTGGAGGTAGTGAGTTCGAGTCCCACTCACAATGAGTAAAAAGAAAACCAAATTATCTACACGTCGCGTTTAGTTTGTCATGTAAAATTTCAGATGGTAATTGTATAAGAGAGAAAGTTAAACGTGGCATGTAGAAAAACTATAAGCTATATGTAGAAATGCAAAAAGTAAACGAGACCAGACGAAAGCTTTATGTTTTCTACCTTTGCGTTAGCATATTAAACAACCACATGCGCGGGTGGAAATTTTAAACGAAAGTTGTTGCTCAATATTAGTACAGAATAGTTGTATTTTACATTTAGAAAACTGTTCTCTATAAGTGACGTGTAGGTTTTCTAAATAATCGCTAAGAATTGCAAATGCAGAATGCTACGTATAGAAAAGCTACATGCAGCTTGTAAGAAAGCTACTTGCAGCATGTTGAAATGAGAAAAGTAAACGCGGCATGTAGAAACAATGCAGAAACGTAATGGGTGGAAAATTCTTGTCAATCGTGTAGAAAACCTAGTTCTGAGTATTCATTCCGCTAGAAAATGAATGAAAACACACGAGTACAAGGTATTTTAGAGTGCTAGAAGTTTCACAAGAAATATGGAAATAGGTTTTGTTAAAAAAATCTAGTCTATATATATAAAACTTTTCAACCTGACCGACTGGTGACCGTCGCACAGGCCAAGCCATAAGAGAAAGAAAGCTGAATTTTTTACAGTAGTTTTGTCTTATGCTGTTATGGAAAATTCGGTCGGGAAACGTGGAAAATTCAAAGAAAACTGTTGTATGCACCTTTTTTGATTTTCATCCGATTTGGCTCAAATTTATTTTCAGAGATCTATATGAAAATTCAACAATGACTGCATACTAATTTTCCGGAAAATTCACCCTCCTTGGTGGAAATCGGGTGTTAAAGGTTGTATGGGTTGAATTTTAGTTCCGAGCGAATAGCTCCAAATACTTTTTCAAAGTTACTCATAAAAAAAATATGATCAACGTGACTTTCAACATTTGAAATATCAACCCCCAAAGTCGGAAAATAGTCGGAAAACTGTTCTTACAGTTCTTTCGTTTTTCATCCGTTCAGGTTAATACTTATTTTCAAACATCTTTATGAACATTCAACAATGATTGCACGCCACCCCCTGGCTGAAAATTGGGTGGTCAAAGATGTACAGTCGAAAGATTAGTTCTCAGTGATTAGCTCCAAACTCATTTTCAAAACTACACACAAATAAATTTTAAATAGGAAACTTCATTGTACTTAGTTGTGTGCGGCACCTGGACCTGGAAGTAGACCTGGAGGTATACCTGGAGGTGGACCTGGTGGTTGAACTGGAGGTGGATCTGAAGATTGACCTGGTTGCAAGTTTTGAAGAATCTACATACATAAATGCGGGCGGGGGCGGGTTTTTTGTATAGGAGGAGTTAAGGGGTTAATACTAAACAACCCCACAAATTAGCTATCAATGTATAAGGGGTTGAATAGCATTTCTTTGTCTCAGTATATAAATATTTTCAATCTATCAAGAGAAAGAAAACAATTGGCTTGTATGGCTTCATAATGTTAGTCCCAACGATCAGTGCCAATCAAAGCATTTCCCAGATACTTATAATTTTCTAGTCAGCAGTTTTCACAGTTCTCTCTCTTTCTCTTACACCCTCTCTTTGTCTATTACGAATACCGCGAGCAAAACAGAAACTTGCAAAATAAATTCCATCTTTCATACGCAGCTTTCCCGTTTGCTATGGTGGTTTCCCAGTTGATTGCTGCTTCGTTGCCCTTTCGGGACTGGCTTGCAGGGCTTCCCTGGGGCACTGGCAATGGTAATTGGAGACGTGGAAGCTTAAGTCTGTTTCTGGGCAAGCGGTCGGTAAACTGCAGAAAGATCAAATGCTCTGCCTCAGGGCCACCCTAAAGTTTATTTGCCTAGTAGTAGCAGTGCACTGTCTATCAGTCTCACGACTTTTTAGTTGGTTAGTTGCCGTCAAGCTGTCGCACACCTCGGTCCACAGTCAGACCATGTCGGACTCAGATAGCAAACTGATTGATATAGAGGCAAGACCTCGGGGAGAGCAGCAGCATGAGCTACTACAAATGGTTGAAGTTCCTAGTCTGGATAGCACACCCAAATTGTCGAAGCGCAATAGTTCGGAGCGTAGTCTTCCTTTGAGAAGTTATAGCAAATGGTCACCTACAGAGCAGGGTGCCACTCTGGTATGGCGTGACCTTTGTGTCTATACAAATGTGGGCGGCTCGGGGCGTGGCATGAAGCGTATCATCAACAACTCAACGGGAGCCATACAACCGGGCACCTTGATGGCCCTCATGGGTGCTAGGTAAGTTTCTGAAGAATGTTCAACTGGTAATCGATATATGAGCACTCGAGTGGAAATGTGATGCCAAGTGGGTTAAGATACTCATAAACATCAGGTTTTTTGGACTAGACTCCAAAGTAGTTTATCTAAATCTGTCTCATTCACAGCGGTTCGGGAAAGACAACGCTTATGTCCACACTGGCCTACAGGCAGCCAGGTAAGTGGGAAGCTGATAAGATATGAGATGGGATGTCAAGATCTTTACACTACACTTTTACAGCTGGCACTGTGGTTCAGGGTGATATACTGATAAACGGTCGTCGGATTGGACCATTCATGCATCGCATCAGCGGTTATGTGTACCAAGATGATCTCTTTATAGGAGCCTTGACGGTGCTGGAGCATTTGAACTTTATGGTGAGTTGGAGGGAGTTTGTGGTGCATGTGGCGAGGGCTGCTCTGCTTATTCTGGTTCTACTGGTTATTTATAAATATAAATAGTTAGAGTGACCGTACAACAAAAAGTGTAAATTGAGTTGTGGCTAAAAAATGATAAACTTTCTAATGTAAATTACATCTGGTTACACTAAAAATACCAAAAACGCTTCCTACTTCCTTTTAACTTTCCCCTATTTATTCCTTTTCTCTCAAACAGGCCCACCTTCGTTTGGATCGTCGTGTGTCGGGCGAGGAACGTCGTTTGATTATCAACGAACTGTTGGAACGTACCGGTTTACTCTCCGCCGCCCATACCCGTATAGGCAGTGGCGATGATGAGAAAGTCCTCTCAGGGGGCGAACGTAAACGTTTGGCTTTTGCCGTGGAATTGCTTAACAATCCTGTGATCCTTTTCTGCGATGAACCCACCACCGGCTTGGACTCCTACAGTGCCCAACAGCTGGTGGCCACTTTGTATGAGTTGGCCCAGAAGGGCACCACCATCTTGTGTACCATTCACCAGCCGAGCTCCCAACTCTTTGACAATTTCAATAATGTTATGCTTTTGGCCGATGGACGTGTGGCCTTTACCGGTTCACCTCAACATGCTCTGAATTTCTTTGCCAATCATGGCTATTACTGCCCGGAGGCCTATAATCCGGCTGACTTCTTAATTGGTGTCTTAGCCACCGATCCGGGCTATGAGCAGGCCTCGCAGCGTTCCGCACAACATTTGTGCGATCAATTTGCCGTGAGTTCGGCGGCTAAGCAGCGGGATATGCTGGTCAATCTGGAGATACATATGGCACAGTCGGGCAATTTCCCCTTTGACACGGAAGTGGATTCGTTTCGCGGTGTGGCCTGGTACAAACGCTTTCATGTGGTTTGGCTGAGGGCCACCCTGACACTGCTGCGCGATCCCACCATACAATGGATGCGGTTTCTACAGAAAATGGCCATGGCTTTTATCATTGGCGCTTGCTTTGCGGGCACCACGGAACTGACACAGTTGGGTGTGCAGGCGGTGCAGGGCGCTTTGTTCATTATGATTTCGGAGAATACATATCATCCCATGTACTCGGTGCTGAATGTATTTCCACAGGGATTCCCGCTGTTTATGAGGGAAACACGTTCCGGTTTATATTCGACGGCGCAGTATTATGTGGCAAACATTTTGGCTATGGTAAGTTGTTTGCATGCTAAGAATTGAGAAACTTATTTATGAAACTATTACCATTCTTACCTTCCTTTACAATCCTGATATCCATATCTATTGATTTCGTCTATGCTTAGTAGAGTTTTCAAATGATTCCGTATATATTCTTGACTTCTCCTGACTGACTGTCTAAACATCAACGTACTCCAAATAATAAGGTGATTCTTCAACAAAGTTCATGTACTAAAGTG
Source organism: Lordiphosa collinella (assembly GCA_018904265.1). Lineage (NCBI taxonomy): Eukaryota > Metazoa > Arthropoda > Insecta > Diptera > Drosophilidae > Lordiphosa > Lordiphosa collinella. The sequence goes on along the minus strand of JAEIFV010000353.1, from coordinate 191,713 downwards.
AATTTTATGTGTTATGAAAATGATCACAGAACTCTAAATTTTGTGTATTTGTGTATAAGTGGAGAGCTCATTTTCTAGAAAATTTCATGATACATTTCCCCTACACTTTGGCCTCAGATGGTTACATTACAAAACTGGTGAAACTGCATTGTTCCGATTTCGTATAATCCTCCCCCAAGGAGGAATACAAAACAGTTCCAAAAAGCATAACAAGGGCCAATATGTTAAAGGTTTGATGAGGATTCTAAAAAGGGTGTAAATCGGCATTTTAACAAAATTAAAGCTCAAATTACCAGCGGTGAAAACCGATTAGAAATAAAAATTGGTACGGTTCAGTGGTTCGCAGAGTTTTTGAACCGCATGTTCGGTTCTTTACATGATTTTTTAAGCTAACTGAACCTCGGTTTCGTTTCAGTTCAGTGGTTCACTCTGAACTTAGAAAATCACGATCTTCCCCACGGAAAGGAAGATTTCTGGAACTTTAGAAATTAAGGCAAATTCTTAGGCCTGTACTTAAGGATTATATCCCGAAAAGTTGGCAAAAAAACATTTCTGTTGAAAGATCGTCCTGAATTTTGCCAAGTATCATGCCTTAAAACCTTTCTTAAGTATTAGGTAGAAAGTTTGGACTTTTGAAACTGCGGCAAGTCCGAAGTGATGTCAAAAACTTCTTTCTTTTCAAGGATCGCCCTTAATTCCACCCCTTTTAAGCTCGCTCTTGTGTCCTACATTCAGAAATGTTCTTAAATCGGTTCGGAATGCTATTTTTTTTACCTTTGGAGTTTCGGAAGCTTAGAAAACCACAAATCTAGGTGTCCGATACCATTTGATTTAGCATAAATGTATGTATAAGCCCCAGGTTTTTGTTTGAACCACTATTTGGTCTAGCTTTTCCTTATGCTTAAAATATTAAAAAATTTGCCCGACAACGGGTTTTTATTCCAAACTGCTTTTTAAAAAGCCTATGCTCACCTAAAGATTGTTTTCTGCGAACTTTTATTATGGTTTCTTAAGTGAATATGTGACTTTTCTACAATTTTGAAACTTAATTACTTGAATACTGAGAGTATCAACCCGTAAAGGAAGTGGGATACGCACACAAATCCATTAGCATCGTCCAAAGAAGAAATGTATTAAGAGGTCGGTGGACAATTGCAGTAGATGTAGGGCATTAAATGTTTTAAAATGGTTGGCAGCTAAGTAAGCCCGGCATCGATAAGGACTTTTGCTTCCAAAATTGTTGAGTGGTAAAACTCGTCAGTAAACTGAACCGAACCGTTTAGATAAGTCGTTTTTGGTTCGGTTCACGTCGGTTAGGTTTGCGGTTCGGTTAATCAGCTGGAATAAGCGGTTCGGTTACGTTTGGATTTGGTTTGGTTCGGTTCAGAACCGGTTAGCATTCCAGCAAATAACTTAATATCTAGAACTTTTGGACCATTTTCGAAAACAGATTCCTGTTCTGCACACAAAAATCATCAACAATTTCCAGCAATTCATCATTAAACTGAAAAAAAAACAATCGAAGCAAAATCATGGAGGAACGCTAAATATTTTTGATACACGCGGCCCTTACATTTGCACTTAAGTATTTAAAAAACATTATTTAATAATCACATAAAAGGTAAGACATATTTGAAAAATCTTAGATCTTTCATGGACTACAATTCCAAGTTCGGCGTAGTTCGGCTAAGGCAAAGCGTACAGGATGAGCGTACTTACTCATAGAACAGATTCAAAAACAAATCTTGCTCATTTTTTTAAACTTAACCTATCAGATATTGTAACAGATAGAGGTTCGACATGTATAAGACAAAATCTTCTTATACTTGTAGACAGGTGAAGATTATTTTCAATTTTTGCCACGCCCCCTCTCGCCCCCGAAATTTTGAAAAAACGACATATCTCCCACAGCTTTGCAGATAGAAGGTTCGTGCCTTCTGGACATATTTAGTAATCAGGTTTTCTGGTTCTCTGTTGAATTTTCTGGTTGATTATTGAACTGTTATCAAACCTCGACCTTGGGCCTGCCAACATTCACTTTGACTAAAATCAAAAAGGTCATAAAAATCCATATTTAAATTTAATATATTTTCAATGAATTTTATAGCCGTCTAAGTGCGCGGTTATTTGAAAGTGCTGGTTGTTGGGACATATACGAGCAACATATCAAAATGTTTTACTTATTACAAACAAATAAAAGAACTCTGAAATATAAATCGATAGAAAAAAATTGTCTCCAACTAGTATTTTTAGGGATAGCTTTGAAGCTTATATTTTTCTTAACAACCATGCCAAGTTTCAAGTGGATTTTTCTAAAACTTTGGCTAAAATTGAATTTTGAGTCCTAGATTGGCAATATCTCACACTGTGCGTACGATAAATACGAAGACTGATGCCGATTCCATTCAAAATAAAATGGAGTGGGCGTGGTGGAACACACGGTACGAGCGAAGCTTCTTACGTGGAATAATCTGAGTTGAAATTACAAAACTTGTAACATAATATGAAGTAGTTTTGGTCACTGTTTCAGTCACTGATTTTTGGGTCACTTTTTCGGTCACTGTTTTGGTCACTGATTCGGTCAGTGTTTTGGTCCCTGCTTTGGTCACTGCTTTGCTCACTTTTTCGGTTACTGTTTTGGTCACTTTTTTGGCCATTGTTTTGATCACTATTTTAGTCACTGTTTTGGTTACTGTTGTGGTCACAGTTCTGGTCACTGTTTCGGTCACTGTTTTGGTCACTATTTTAGTCACTGTATTGGTCACTGTTTTGGCTACTGTTTTGGCCACTGTTGTAGTCACTGTTTCGGTTACCGTTTTGGTCACCGCTAATCCACCACCACTACCCACTAACTCACAGTCCACCTGCTGCTATGGGTGTCTTGCAAAGACTATGACTGTTGCTGCGCACTTATACCAATGCGAAAAATGTGATTGTGTTTTTTTCCGACCCCTGGAATAGGCCCAAGCAAATACAGTTTGTATAGGAGGCGTTTATAACTGACTGTGTCAAAAGCCTTTCTAAAATCTGTATAGCTTACATCAGTTTAGAATATCTTAATAAATCTTATGTTCACAAGAAGACTACTCGATCAATTGTTTAATAAACCAGGCAATAGTGTTGGGTTGTTCATGAGTGAGTGAACAAAATTGAGTTGTTCACTGAACTGAACAAGTGATCACGTTCTTCATTTATTGTTCATTTTTGTTCAGTCAGAGTTGTTCACTAGTTCAGCTGTTCTTGTTCACTCGCTCTTGTTCAGTGAGTTGTTCTTGTTCGTCCGGGTCTGTGAGTGTTCTTGAGAGTTGTTGAGTGAGCTATTCAGTGACTTGTTTACTTAATTTGGTGACTCTTTTTCTTTTTTTTTTACCGCGTGTCTGATTGTTCTATGTAAGCAACATGTTGGCGTGGCATTTGATGGCTAACAAATAGGCAACATTCTGCAGTGTGATCAGCAACGAAGGATTAAAAATAGTTTGAATGATCGCTAATCGTCTCAATGCCAAGGTGAACCATAATTGGAACAGATCAGATCCAACGAAATGGCCTAGTTACAATTCAAAACAACACTGAACAGCTGAACAAGTGAACAAGAACAACTTAACAAGTGAACAACTTGAGTGAGTTGGCCCACTTTGAAAAAAGAACAAGTGAACATGTTCAGTGAAATGAACAACCTTTACCCAACACTACCAGGCAATCAACCTGAACCAGAACGAGAACCGCATATCGAAAAGTTCGGAATAAAACTAAGAACCAGAACGGAAACCGATATTATCCGGGAAGAGATAATTTTGAAATTTGAAAGAACGAACAAAACCCCAAAAATTTTACAGGTACAGTTCCAATTTAGAGGATTTTTTTGGTACTTACCAGAACACGAACCGCAATACGATTCATTTTGATTCCCTGGTAGAATCTGAACGTACTTTCATTTGTTCTTGCTGAGATTGTGTTAGAATTAAGCGACAGAGAAAAGTCTTATTATTTAAATAAAATCTGTTGTTTCAGATCCTTTTGGCTTCTAACTTTTGGTAGCGAAACTAAAACATAATTCTTACCCTGTTTTCTCCCCCGTTTACTCACCCTTTATATGTCCTCTCTGCGTAGTCAACCTTGAACTCAAAAAAATTGTTTTTACTAATTAAAGAATATTTTTACCTTTATTTTTTGGCCATTTTCCAGCTGCCTGGCATGATAATTGAGCCGGCATTGTTTGTTGTCATCTGCTATTGGATCATGGGCTTGCGTGCCACCTTTTATGCCTTTGGAGTAACCGCAATTTGTGTAATTCTCGTCATGAATGTGGCCACGGCGTGTGGTTGCTTCTTCTCCACGGCCTTCAATTCGGTGCCCTTGGCCATGGCCTACCTGGTGCCCCTGGATTATATATTCATGATAACATCGGGCATCTTTATCCAAATTAGGTGAGCAAATGGCGTTAAATTGGTATCTTTTGAATGATTGAAACCTTTTTTTTTTGGTTTGCAGTTCCCTGCCGCTGGCCTTTTACTGGACGCAGTTTCTGTCCTGGATGCTGTATGCCAATGAGGCAATGACCATTGCCCAATGGTCGGGCGTGCAGAATATAAGTAAGTAGCTCAACTTTGTGTCTCTGTGAAGGAATGTGTATGTGTAACTCTTGCTTTTAGCCTGCTTCGAGGAGAGTGCCGATTTGCCGTGCTTTCATACGGGCCAGGATGTGTTGGACAAGTACAGCTTCAATGAGGACAATCTCTTTCGCAATTTGTGGGCCATTTTGGGCCTTTATTTTGGTTTCCATTCGTTGGCCTACTATTGTCTGTGGCGGCGTGCGCGTAAAGTTTAAATAAAATTCATTTGGGTATTTTTTTTAGGGCGTTTGTTTATTAACATTTACAACATTTTGCAATAAACATTTAATTCGGTTGATCAACTTGTTGCCTGTGGAACTCAACATCGAAGCTACCTTAGTACACACATTTGTAGGATATTCTGTTGTTGTTTTTGTTGTTGCTAAAGAGAAAACTCAGTTAAATAATAGCACATAGAGTTCGAGGTCATAAAACTAAGTAACAAAAGTGTAAAAAATAATTTCTTTGATGTAACTTTTTTTCCATAGAAATCACAGCAAGAATTTTTTTGTTTGTAATTGTAATTTTGTTCGATTTTTCGATTTTTTGTTTGGTTTTAGTGTTGAATTTTTCAGCAACATTGAGACATCAGTAGAACACACTTACACGCACACCTAGACAACGTTTTAACATTTATTTCTGAATTAAATATAATTTAAGCAACATTTAAAAATAGTTTTCCGTTTCGTATTTTCGCATTTTCTGGCTGCTTTGGTTTTTTGATTTCTAAAGATTTTTGCGAACAGCCTTAAATTGACAGAGTTTTTGTTGGTTTTTTTTTAGTAACAGAGAGATCTCTGGACAGCTTAAAGTTCGATACTTAAACTTAAATATTTTGTTTTTGGGCTGTCCATAAACTTTAGCGGGGAATGAAATGAAATGCCTGAACTTAAACGACTTTGGGTACATTCAGCAGCTGCACTTGATCACTGATCAGCTTTTAAATGCTACTTTAATAACGTTGCATACTTTTGTGTGTCTCATTCATCTTTGGAGCTTTATCAACTTCCAAATTTAAGAAAAAAAGGGTCATATTATTGATCACTGATCAAAATGTTATGCTGAATGTACCCATTGTTGAGTATCAATTATTTTACGTATTCAAAACATTTACCAGTCGTGCTTATCTTGTTTCTTGAGCTTGAAATCTACTGTCTAAAATATAAGGTGGTTCCCAAAGCAAATCACAACATAGAAATACAATTTTTGGCAAAATAAGTTTTTATAAATATATAAAAAGTCACCTTTTTTCCCAATACAAAATTTAGGCAGATCAAAAAGCATTTCCACCGAGCTTAAATAGGTGGCGCCACCAAAAAGAAACTGTGGCGAATCTGCCACCACTAGCCAGGAACGACTATCGATTACTCTGGCGACTATGGTCACATTTTGACGCAGGAATCATCTCCAGTGTTAGTGAGTGTGTATCGAACTTGGCGCTGGCTGGCAGCCTCGGGCCAGCTCGCAATCAACAAATCATTTTAAACTAATTAAGTTAATCAAAGTGAATGTTAGCAGGCTCAAGGTCGAGGTTTGATTATAGTTCAATAATCAACCAGAAAATTCAACTTCAACACTTTCAGTTGCTGTCACACAAAAGATTTGCAAATCTTTTTTACTAACGATGGCGCCGGGTCTCCCGTACTCTGTTCAGTATCGTTGATTTTCGGTTGATGATGACTTATCAAACCTCGCGCCGTATCTAATCAAACAGGTCGTTAAACCTATTAATTAAAAGTGAAACAATAAAATATTATAGTCGATTAAGCGCAATATTAATCCTCTATAAAACTGTTGCGGTTCTAGTTTACACTAGATCACATATCACTAACAAGTTCGATACTCGATAAGAAACTTACTTACTCATTGTTACATCTCTAACATATAATACAGTAACAGTATTCTCTCAACTCTCGACCACAGAACACACTCTCGGTCAGACGCCAACCAATAAACCAAATCTAAATCAAACCATTGTTTCATATTTGAGGTTCTTATCCTGCACTCTGGAATTTTGATTTCGTCACTTAAATAGAAACACTTTCAACTAGCTCATAAGCCGCAAAGTGTTCCTATTTATAAAAAATATTGTGACGAAATCAAAATTCCGGAGTGCTGGATACTCACCTTTAATAGTTAACGTGGTGTAGCCATAAAACTGCGACACCTTTTGCCACACTTATCATAGTTATCAGGAGCCAGCTATCGAAAATCTGTCATCTCAAACGTCATTACTAGTGTAACTCGCACCAGCAGCTTTGGGCTTGTCAACAAATTGGGCAGACAACAAATTATCGGGCCTGCTCCGAATTCCGAGTCAGTTTTCGTGTTAACGTTGCTTTTTCTAGTTTAAATTTTACAGATTCATATGAAAAGTATGAAGAAGGTCTGTGCCTACTAGATCAGGTCGTCTCTTTTGGACGAATTGAATCCACTTGGCATTGAGCAATCGGCTTCAACTGCTTGAGCAATTCCGATTTTCCTCAAATCTGATCTAGTAACCGTTGATATGCTTGTCACCTTCCATATAACATTGTAAAATTTAAACTCAAAATGCAAACGTTTACACGAAAACCGACTCTGAATTGAGAACAGGGCCGTATATTCTACAATTTTAGTTTATTAAGAACATTACTAGGGTCAAGATAAGTTAATCGTCAAGTGCGTGTTCTCCATCTATTGGAAATGTAGTTTAACTCAGAGAACTGCAAAAATTACCCTTTTTTGCACAAAAAATACACAAAAATTCTCACTCACAACAAAACTCTCGGTGGAATTAATTCAGCATCATACCTGCGACTTTATCGTGCGATTGAGCGAATATCGGCTGATTGTATGTTTGCACGTGAATTGGCTTTCTTGTTCACCAATACTATAACATTTTTCTCTTCTCGGCATTTGGCCGGCCTAGCTAAAAACGCCAGAGCCAACTCCCTCTCTCTCTCTCTCGTTTTTATCTGTCTCAGCAGCGCAGTCAGCAGCGATGTCTCAGTTTGAGCCAAAACTCATACAAAGTGATTATCGCTCATTCGTTGTTGAGCCAAGTTGAACGCTTAAACGCAAAATTAAGTTCATTCGGGTGTCTGAAAAGCATTTACGAATATGAGTGCTTAGGCAAGAAGGTCAAGAGACTCATTGCGAAATAAAAATTTTTTGAAACAGAGAGGGTAGAGTGAATACACTGGTCGACAAAAAATAACTTTTTTCTGATTGAAAGATAGGAAAAGGATATTCTTATAGGATATTCCACGCTGAACACGAATCTCACCTCCAGAGAATGAATAACGCCGAGGTGCACCACAGAGCAAAAAAATAGGGGAAAGTTAACTTCGGCTCGGCCTTGCAGTTTGCTTTTCTAAATTACACTACTTTTCTGACCTTACTTTTCTATGGGAGCTATACTATATAGATGTTCGAATTCGACTATGAGTGCAGAAATCGAAGAAAAAAACTACATTAGGCCAAGAAGTTCCGTTGTCTCCTCCTTGATCCAATTACAGTGCTTGTATTTAGTTTGTGTTTTTAGCATAGCAGCCCTTTGAACCTTATTTGCAAATAAGTCTACTAATCAGTAATTATTTTCGAGACTTAGCTATTTACAAGTAAGAAACTAACTCTCTGTTTATACACAATAATTTGATATCTACAAAATTGTTATTTGCAAATAAGATGTGCGTATAATCGTAGTAATAGAAAAGTAAAGTCTGAAAAGTAGTCTTGGTTAGAAAAACTTTTTTGTTTTCAATGGAAATGTCCTTACAATTGGCATTTCTTTATTGGTATGCTTTCACACAATCCCAAAAAGTTTTGTCAAAATCGGATGACTATAGCATATAGTTGGCCGGGTGGCTCAGCGGCTACTGTTCAAGTGGTCGTGGATTCGATCCCGCCTCGGAGCATCTAATGAAAATTTTTTTTTTGAATAAACTTTACACTCGGTCACCCCTCTCTGCTGTTGGCGCCAGCTTTGTAGTAATTAGCCATGTAAAAGCTTCTCAAACTGCCGTTTGGATTCGGCGTTAAGCTGTAGGTCCCTTTCTCTTGTGCGAAGATTAGAAGCGCACAAGCCAAGAGATTGAGAGGAGCTCGGCCTTGGCACTTTGGGGCTGTGTCAAGCCATTTTACATACATAGCATATAGATGTCATAGGAACGATCGGTCGAAAAACTAGTTCTTATGAGAAAAACTTTTTTGTTTTCTATGGAAACGTCCCTATCAATGGCATATACTTAATTTATATACTTTTTCACAATTCTTCAAAGTTTTGTCAAAATCGGAGGACTAAAGCATATAGCAGCAGTACGAATGATCGGTCGAAAATGAAGTACTAGTGAGAACAACTTTTTTGTTTTAAATGGAATCGACTCCAAATTGTTAGTACATGTTAATCTGTTATGCTTTTCTAATTGGTCGAAACCGGATATCTATATAGCAAAGCTTCCATAGAAAAGTAGGTTTCGAAAACTAGTCTTAGTAAGAAAAAACGTTCTGCAAGGGTATACAAACGTCGGCTCTAGCCAAAGTTAACTTTCCTTTATTTGTTTCCATTTCTTTTTGTAACTTGGTAGCACTTTTAGTGACTGCGTTGCGAAATTTCATGTCAAAATATTCATTAACTATTGAGATACGCTTCGTTTTGTGAGGTGCTAGCAGCGATTTTTAATATGTTTAAATTTTTTGAACAAAGAAGTTGCATTAAATTTTGTTTGCGGAATGGCATTTTGGCTGTCTTATAGCGAGTTCAAGTCGAGTTGAGAAAAATGTGGTATCTAATCGGCCAAAAACAACAACTGATGAACATCCCGTCAAGCAAGTCTATCAGCGACTTCGCTTATATTTTGTGTGAAGAATTGTGCTTGAAAATAGATTACTTAATATCTTAAAGCATTTTTTGAGCATTTTTTCGATTACTCAAATCAAACCATAAGAGAGGATGACTTAAAGCAATCTAGCTAACACTTTTTTATGCTGCTTTTGCTCTATTCGAGATGGTTGAAGCATCGCGTTGAAGATGCAACAAAGCAACAAAAACAAACGATTAAACAGCTCAAAGAAAACCACAAAATTGTCGAATTTTTGGCAACTGAGACCTCTTCAAGCAGATCTCTGCTCTGCTCTAAAGATATACGGGTCTGTTCCGGTTTTGGACTCGATTTTCGTGTTTCGCATTTAAGTTGTATTTAAGTAACAAGACAATCTGTGGTTACTAGATCTCGTCGTAATTTTCTCACGAATTGAATTCACTTGGCATTGAGCAGTCGGTTTCAGCTGCTCAAACGAATTCGAGTTTTTTATACCAGATCTAGTAGGCATATTGTTCACCTTCTATATAACAATTTTCATTCAAATTGATTAACGTTAACACGAAAATCATCTCGAAAACCGGAAAAGGGCCCATAGTTACTTACCAACTTAGACTGGTAACTTCAACTAAAATTCTTTTAAAAGCTTAGATACATTTGCCAAAATTTCCATTTTCATTCCCCGCTTTCTATATATAAATTACAAGTATATAATTTTTCTTTAACTCTGATTATTAAATTCGTTTTTCTTTGCTTAAACCAAAACATAGAATTTCACAAATATAGGAACCTTACACACTTCACTTCCCTCACTCACACTCGCACACACAACACACACTCTTACGTCTATAGTTCGCCATGCTCTTTGGTACCCAGTTTCCTTTGCTTTCGTACTTTTGTGATATGAAACGTTTTTGTTTTAAACCTTTTGTTTTTCTGAAATGTTTTCTTAGGTAACTGCGGAACAAACATGTAAAGCTGCTCTCTATATAATAAATGCGAGATCATACAATGCTGGGGGAATTAACATTTCTCTTCAACTTTTTACATATTTACATGGATTCTTTGGGATCGTTCTACGTGCGTACGTCTTGTAGTACGCCGGCGCGAGGACTGGTGGAGCCATTTCCATTGGTGCTCGCACTGCTATAGAGTATCATGCTACGACTATTGGGCAGGACGAAAACCTCTGTGGTCAGACCGATGGGACTCAGGGACTGTGAGGTCTTAATGGGACTTCGGTTGGGTTCTAGTGTAGCCGTACGCGGTTGCCAGTCCTGGGAAGGTGTGCCCGCACTGGTTTCTAGAGTGCCAGGCGCTGTTTGGGTGCTACTTTGACTTTCGTTGGACAACAGGCGAGTGGTGGTGGTGGTCGAAATACAACTGGCCGCCATAGTGGTTACCGAACGACGATTTCTCTGCTTACTTTGAGCGGTGGTCGTCAGAGTTTCAGTCACATTGAAGCTCACAATGGTATCCCGTTTCCTTAGGGTGGCCGTGGTTGAGGAGCAGGTGCTGCCCACCAACTCTCCTCTTAAGTTCTGCTGTTGTTTATTACTCAAGTCGGACAGACTTATGTTGTTCTTCAGTAAAATCTCCAAGTTTTCTATGGAATCCTTGAGGGCACATTTCTCATCGCGTGCTATTTCATCTTTCAGATCGTTCACCAGAGTTCTGGGTGGTGCGGTGTTGGTGGGTGTAACCACCACCGAGCTATTGTCATTCGCATTCCTTAGAAGCACCGGCAGAGCACCTATGGTCACCACACTGGAACTATTCGAAATGCTGGGCGTAATACCAGTCGAGCTGCACACATTGGTGCCAAACGAGGAGGAGATGTTATGCTGTCTACACAAAGATTTCCTTCTCTGAGCTGTGAGACTTTGCATATTCGAATTGAGATCTATGTCGGGCGAGGGCAGTTGATCATCATCGGTTTCCGTAGAGTGCTCCTTCCTTTTCTCCTCTTTGACATCTTGAACTATGGGCAAACTCTTGGGTGGTTCTATTTCAATTTTAGCTGGAGCTGCCTCTTCTTTGGTTTCCAAAGGTTTCTTCCCTTTGAGAAAGTAAGTGATCATGGAGCCTTTACCCTTGACATTGACACTACCGCGACAGGTGAGCTCAAAGCCACGATGTTCTAGTATTTGCTGTGTCTCCTGGGTAACCTGGAAGTAGATGGGGGAAAGTGCAATTGAGGTGGGTCACAAATTTAACTTGGCTTTTTTATTGATTCACCCACAGACAGAGGCAACTGTTGAGGCCATTTTTTATGTTACACTGAGAGAAGAAACTTGTTAACTGAGAGCTGATAACTTTTGTTAGAAGTTTAAAATTTATGGTTGGTTTTTAATAAATAACTGTAAGACGATTTTTAGGAACAAATGGACGCGTTCAGCAGAACAGCTTAATACCTGATCAATGATATAGTTTAATGAAATAATTATGGCTTACTCTTTCGCTTTTAAAACTGTCTTCAATTTGAAATGCCACTCGTAAAATTATGCTTAATTTTAAGACCAGTTTTATCAGTCTGATCAGTGATCAAGTGTCTCTGCTGAATGCGCTCATTGTTTCTTTAAACTTTTTATGCAAAATTGTTCTCAGATACAAAACTAGGCGAATAGTGGAAGCATATTTCACACTCTATGAGTACGGCTGCCAAGGAGATTCTCGGATTTGCCGAAAACTCCCGAAAACAGACAAGGTACGATGATGAGTGCCGACACGCTACTGCAGAAAAAGACGTTGCGTACAGGAGAACTCTGCAGTCCGGGCAGTTAAGAAGCGAAACCGGGAGAAAAGGAGAGAGGAAAATCACCTTTTCAGAAGGAAGAAAAATGAGCAGGAAAGGCGTATGAGGAAGGAAGTCGAAGGGCTGTTCGGAAGGAGTGAGACTCGAAAATTCTACCAAAAGATTAGGCAACTATCCGAAGGTTTCAAGCCCAGAGTCACACTATGCAAGGACGAGCACGGAAAATCCCAGGTGGAAAAAAATGGAGGAACTATTTCTCCAACCTGCTGGGAGGTGATGAAGAACACAATGCCTCCTCTGGGGAAAAAAGCGACACCACCAATCGATAACATAGAGATAGACCCGCCGGACCATAATGAAGTCTTAGCCATAAAAAGGCATAAAAAAACTGCGACAAGTCCTGGAGAAGACCCAAAAGAGAAAGATGGACACCCAACACCTTTTTGTTGACTATAAGACTGCCTTTGACACGCCGATACGGTCAACGTTCTTTGAAGCCCTGTCTACTTTTGGTATTCCAGCAAAGTACGTTCGACTTTGCATGTTGACGTTGAGAAGCACACAAAGCTCCGTCAAAATAAGATAAAATCTCTCCTAGCCTTTCAATATCAAGAGATTTGAGGCAGGGTGACACCTTATCGTGTGACTTCTTTAATCTGCTGATGGAGTACATACTGCGCCAGTGCCCAAATGCTAACAGAACGGGCACCATCTTTACCAGAGATAACATGCTACTTGCATATGCCGATGATATTGATATCATCGGCAAAAACGAATCTGCGGTAAAACGGGCGTTCTCAGAGATAGAGAAGCAGTCACAACTTATGGGCTTAGCGGTAAATGAGGATAAGACGAAGTACCTACAATCAACGCGCAGTGAGTCTACGCTTAGACAATCTGTTGCAATGGGAGACTACAACTTCAAGGTTGTTAAGGAATTTGGCTACCTCGGAGCGACGAAAACCAGCGACAACAACACCAGTCTAGAAATCCGAAGAAGAATTACTCTTGCAAACCGATGTTACTACGTGCTCAGTAAGGAGTTCAAGATCAGAGCCCTCTCTCGGAAAACGAAAATTGTGTTATACAAGTCGCTTATCATTCCAGTCCTGCTATACGGCGCAGAAGCATGGACATCAACAACAAAGAATGAGGCAGCAATTGGCGTGTTCGAGAGAAAAGTTCTTCGGAGGATTTATGGACCTTTAAAAGTTGGCGACGAATTTCGCATCCGAATGAGTCACGAACTGTACGAGCTCTATGGGGACACTAAGCTTGTCCAGCGCATAAAACAACAGCGGCTGCGCTGGATAGGACAAGTTACCTGTATGGATGATAACGCTCCAGCAAAACGGGTTCTAAATAGAAGGTTCACCTCACAAAGTTGTGCTATTATTTAAATTAATGTCAAGTTCTCCGAAACTGAAATGAAAAATTTTAAAATATTTTTTTCCGCGCCAATCATGAACTTGGCAACCCTAGTCAAATGTTAAACATGGCGCCTGCAATGCCGAAAAACAACTCTGGAAATTTATCGATAAGTCGTACAATCGATGAGACTAAGCGTCAAGATTGATATTGGAGCCTTCGGTTGTGGCAGAGATTTCTTCACTTGCATTCCGGCTGCCTGCTTGAAAGGTAGCTCCCGGATGTTTATTTTTCTCCAATACTTTTTTTTATTTTATTTTTATTTTAGCCTTATTAATTTTTTCATTTGTATCATACAAACAGAGACTATAAAGTTCCTCTGAATTATTGGGATCTTGCAGTCTCCTCGCGTAATGTGGCCATCCTTGTACTTATAGGCTCTTTCTCTTGGTCCTCCACATCAACCAAACCAATACTACTAGATATTTCACACTGAGACATTGGATTGTTTAATAAATAAACAACGAAAAAAAAAACACAAATACTAAACTATATGAGAAATTTTGAGGACTGTTCCTTACGAAATGTAAGACTAGAACGTGGTTCCCAAAAGAATGCCTTCTGGCACCCTTTTTGTTTTTACTAGGAAGAATGCACTACCAACTTTTGCAGTATGATAGAAGGCATATAATCTGTATAAAAGCTGATGCACGTTCCTTTTGGCAGTAGGTTAGAAGCGAAGAAGTCGGCACAACATGCAAACGTCCTTCCAATAGCACGCATGCTATTGAAAACCAAAATGCCAAATGGGACCCGAAATGGGACTCGATACTCCATACTCAGTAATCTATAATTAGTACTCCATACTCGGTATTCAATACTCAGTACTGCTTTGCCGGGTAGCTCAGCGGCTAGTTTGTGCGACCGCTGTGTAAGAGGTCGTGGGTTCGATCCCGCCTCGGAACATCTAATGAAAAGTTTTTTCTTTGAATAAAACCTTTACACCCGGTCACCCCTCTCTGCTGTTGGCGCCAGCTTTGTAGTAATAAGCCATGCAAAAGCTTTTCAAGCTGGATAGGACATGTTACCCGTATGGATGATAACGCTCCAGCAAAACGGGTGTACAGACGGCATGCAAACGAGTTAGGAGGCAAGCCGGGGCTGGGTCGATTGAAACGAAGATGGCGCGACCAGATGCAGGGAGATATTGCGGAGCTGGGTGTGTCTTCCTCGTGGAATGTCGCTCGGCACAGAGGCGAGTGGCGGGCATTAGTGGCAGCGGCCGAGACCGTAAAACGGTTGTGATGATTTTATTACCATCAAATGACCAAAGAAGAAGAAGAATGTAGCATAAAAGTAACTTGTCAAATAGCCGCCAAGTTGGAGTGTATGCTTGTAATGGTTCTCGAGAACGAGCCCTTCAGTTCGGCTCAGTACTGAATCATAGCTGAATCAGCCCTGAAATGGAAGGGCTGGTACTGAATTCATAGCATTCCTTATATGAGTTTCACCCATGAATTTTACACAGATATGTTCTACTACATAATGACCTTAGCTGATTTTAGGCATGATTTCAGTGCTGAATTCATGGGTAAGTTTTATGGGAAGTACTGAATCATGCCTGAAATCAGGAATGAATTCAGTTATTCTTACTGCTCAGGCCTGATTTCAGCCATGAAAAATTCAGTACTGAAACGCAGAACTGCAGGGAGTGTGTTAAATAAGTGTACCAAAACAATTGCGACTACACTAAACATACCGAGCCCATCAAAGCCCATTCGTTGACAAAAGTAGAGTATCGTGCAGATTGGTTGTCATACTAGGAACATTTTGTGTGAGGGGCTTGGGCATGTTTCAACACTATTTGCTGCTGGCTAAGTAAAAAAACTAAGAAACTCTAAATTCCTTGTGAGAGAATAGAGCTCGGGACCTCGTACTTAACACGATAGTTCGCATCTTAACCCTGTCGACCGTCGACCTTACGTGAGACGTTGCGATGAATCACAGTAAAGAAAGAAGTCATAAGACTCACAGCATTCAGCACGCAACAATAACGGCGATGTTTTTCCGTGAACGTCAGGCTTGTTTGTGAACGAAATATCAGAAACGAAAAAGGAGTCTGCTTGGGCTGGGTTTTTTCTCACTTTACTATTTATGTATAGATATATAGACTAGCAGGTACGTGCGTTGCTAGGCCCTCCTTTAGTATTTGAAACGCAAAACGAAGAGGCGAAGCTGACTTCTGCAGGACCGAAGCTTTTATACCTTTAAATGGTTTTCCAATTAAAGCTGAAGGCGACACAGCCACCCAAGGTTGTCAGATCTCCTGTTGATGGACCTTTAGTCGAACACCTCCCATTTACCCCAATGCAATTGTCAACTATCAAGTCTTCATGATAACCTATACCAGGGGTACCCAATGCCTATGCGCACGGCCCGCATTCGATGTTGAGACTCACGCATAGCACAATTGCAATGTTGTATGTTTACTCTCTTCTCTTTATATCCTGTGCATCTTGTAAAATTAATCGCAGAGTCAATTTTGTTGTTGGCGACGAATGATTTCGACACACACAGCACCATCTTTCTTATTCTTGTGTTTGTTGTTGCTTCAAGAATATTTTCTTCATTTGTATTGGCCGGCCGTAAGCTGACTTTGGGCACCTCTGGTCGAAACACATATGAAAATTTCTGCAAATTTCGCTTACAACAAATGAGAGAAATCGGTCCGTTCGTTCTTGAGTTATAAATGGTGTAACTAACCCGACTTTGAATTATTTATTTAGATCTCAAAATCCAAATTGTGCTATGATTGTGCCCGATTATGCAATGGGGCTGTAGTAGGGGGAAGAAATCAACACCTTGCTTCAAATTTGTCAGAAAAGTCAATCACAAAACGATTTAGAGATTCTATCCATTCCATTTTTTTAAGAATTCTTTCTTCTAACTTTAAAACAAAATCGCATTTAAACAATTCGTTGACATACAAAGTTGTTAAACTTAAAAGTTTTGCCGAAACCAAAATTAAGCTAAATGAATAAAATATTTTTTGTTTCTTTCGGTGTCTTTATATGCCTAACCTTACTCCTCTGCCTGTCATTTGCTTAATAATTTATTTCCTTTATGGCAAAATGTTTGTCCGTACGTTTTTATCGACGGCAAATAAAATCAAATGCGTATTTTTATATGTATCTATGTGTAGGTGTGTCGTATTTGTGTGTGTGTGTTTGTATTCCCATGAAAGATGTATGACAACACGCGTTTGCCAGCCTGTTGCCTCTGTTCCCACTGTTCCCTGTGGAGGAGGCAGGGAAAACATAAAACTTTTCGTTTGTCTCTAAAAACTTTTGTGCCGCTGAAATGGTCAACGTTTCTTGATTAAGAGGAGGCCAAAAACTTGGCCAAAGAAGACTTTCTTTTGTTCTCTTAACTTAAATCAAAATATATGTAAATTACTTAAAAGCTTTTAAAGCCAAATCTCTCACTGTCTTACCTGTATGTGATCCACCAGGCCGGTGGAGTCCATGCGGGAGGCCACATTGACCGCATTGCCCCAGATATCGTATTGTGGCTTACAGGCACCTATAACACCCGCCACCACAGGACCTATATTGATGCCTGCATGGAAAAGTAAGCTGGAAATACTTACACAAATTTTGCACCTTGAATTTGGCTTACCGATTCGCATGCGAAAATTGTTAAACGAATGCATATTCACTTCCTCAATTTTGTCAAACAATTGCAAGGCATAGTCCGCCATGGCTGTGACATGAGTGAAATTTACCTGGTCACAGGTGCTTACAGTCAGGCCGGAGGCAGCCATATAAGTGGCTCCTGTACTCTTGATTTTCTCAATGCAACTGCAACGAATGAAGAAATGATTCATGAACAGATTTCACTTGCAATTTTCCAGCTTTGCTACGCACCGGAAACGCTCTTCACTTAGCAACTCATCGAAATCGGCTATAATCTCATTGAGCAGACGTAGGCATTCCACTCCCTCATTGTTGCCCTCCAGTTCCACATAGAATTCGGAGAAATTTGGTATGCTGGCAAAGAGTATGCAAACGGAATCGCATTGTTCATGGTACAAATCCTGGGGAAATCATAAAGAGTCGAAAAATTGAATTTAGTAGGCGAAAAGCGGCACAAATGGGCTGTTCTACACTGAGAGAAAAACGTAAGTATTTAGGAGAAGTTGTGCATCGACAACAGAACCAAACCTTTCAAGCGATAGATTCAATTATTCAATTTGTAGCTCAAACTCTTTCCACTTTCTTGCAGTGCCTCAATTGAGTCTTTTTGGTTTTTGGGGCTCATTTGAATGCTGCATTGGCTTAGTTCAAGTCAGTGTTAGTTTTGGCCATTTCAGACATCAAGTGTGGCTGCTGCTATTGTATTTGCATTTAATGAGAAAGTTGGCACCAACTCTTTGGCCTGTCTGCCACTCACAGACTTGCCTTCAGTGTGTGTGCATTGAACCATTCGGGGAAAGCCGCACGCGCGCGGTCACATCAACAACCTCAACCTCAACCGCTTGGCCTGCTTGCCTCCTCTGGGTTGCATTTGGCGCAGATTTCGCACTGGCACAAAGTTTTTTAATATGCTGAAAATTTTTGCCTGCATGCTTCGGGGGCATATGGCATCTATACTTATACATTTGTAAGTATGTGTTGTTGCTTGGTTTGTACTCACATCAAGGTGCTTTTCGCGGCTCAGAAAATGCTCGGCAACGTGAACGGGCAAAATGTTTTCCAGCAGTTTACGGTTATAAGCTTGCAGATGTTCCATGTCCTCCTTTTCCTCTGCGAAACAAAAAACAAGAGCGTGAAATTGAAATATCAGTTTATCAGTTTACCCAAGCGAGAGCTCTCAAAGAAACATAAAAAAAGGGGAGGAAAAAACGTAGCAGAAAGCATTAAAACCATTGCATAAGCTTAGGCGCCGTGTGGGAGGGCTGGAGTAGGGGGGGATGAGACTTGAACAGTGTGTGTGTGTGTGTGCACTAATACTAATGAAGTAGCTTAAACTTTGCCAACTGACGAAGCATGTCAAGTGAATTGTTAGCTGACTGACAGCCAGTCAGAGTCAGCCACAGAGCACAGACATCATCGAAAAGTTATAGTTTTGCGGTAGTCAAAAATATTATTTCAAAACTTTTCATAATTTGGTCAATGCTAATTAGCCAAATTAATTCAAAGCCGTGGGTTTTCAGTTTTAGTTAGTTTTTGGCGAAGCCTCTGGAGTATTCGTCAGATTAGATGTTAAAAAATGTAGTCAATTATATAAAAAGCAATAAGAAAAAAATCGGAAAAAAGTAGAAGAAATGTTATATTCATATTTTATCACCGTTTGTAAGTGTTGGAAAACGTTAAAATACTATAATTTAACTATTTCACTGTCTATGAATCTACACAGAAAAAAAAAACAGAAATCAATCCGTAACGGAATTGAAAACCCGCGATTACCCGCGAACAGGCTTAAAGTGATCCTTTTTTTGGGATTTAATGTGGAATTTTTGGGACAAATCAATCTTTTTTGGGCTCGACTCAAGACTATCCGAGATTACTCTGTTTTCAATCCCATTTCGGGTTGATTTCTTTTTTGAGTGCACTTTTTATCAGTCGTTTAGAAACATGCCAAAGGATATGCATATAAGGGCTTATAGATCAGTTATTTCAAACGAATTTACCGTGACTGAACAATCATCACAACTTAAACAATCGTTAGTGTCGATCAATCATGGTAAAATGGTGTAACTGATATTCGTTTCCTTGAATTTTTACTAGGTTTGGACTTAATGTGGTATTTTTTCGCTAATAATTGATTCGTCTGTCACGGTAAGTGGATTTCGTTCTCTTTACTCTTGTATTTTTTCGTGATTTAAAGACTCGTCAATCGAGGCAAATTGGTTTGAAATAGTTGAGCTTCCATAAAGTCCATATCATACATTAAGAAATCAGAGCGATAATACTATAACCAAGTAAAGATTAAGGGATTTTTTTGTGTCAACGCTCAAACCATTTGCTTATCTAGCACTCAAAATGCGCTCTGGCTTGTATATCACCAAAAAGAGTTGTTCGAGTTTCCAAATGTATTTGAAATAAATTTAAGCATTGCTATTTATCCCCTTTTGATTTTAAATTCGCGTTTACTATATACATGTTCGTCTGAAATGGTACTTGAAATGAAGGATATAAAAAAGGTATTCCATTTCGCGGTTTTTTTGCTGTCGATCTCTTAGGGACATGCAATAGTCCATTATGCCATCATGAATTTGGAATTTCAAAAGAGGGAAAGTTAACTTCGGCTCGGCCGAAGTTTCGTATACCCTTGCAATTTCCATTGAAAACAAAAAAGTTTTTTTAAGACTACTTTTTGGACATTACTTTTCTATGGGATCTATACTATATAGATATCTGATTTCGACCAAACTTGGTGAAATCTTGGAAAAGCATAATACACTGTTAATTACGAAATTTGGAGGCGATCCCATTTAAAACAAAAATTTTTTTCTATAACTTCTTTTTCGACCGATCATTCATACTACAGCTATATGCTACAGTCATACGATTTTAATAAAACTTTGTTGAAATGTGGCCAAAGTATATAAAATAAGTGTATGCCAATAAAAAGGACGTTTTCATTAAAAACAAAAAGTTCTCCTCACTCGAACTAGTTTTTCGACCGATCGTTTTTATGAGAGCTATATGCTATAGTCATCCGATTTCGAACAAACTTAATGAAATCATGGGAAGAGATAGTAAACTAAGAAATACGTACTTTGGAGGCGTTTCCATTAAAAACCAAAAAGTTTTTCTCTTTAAGACTAGTTTTTCAACCGATCGTTCCTATGGCAGCTATATGCTATAGTCATCCGATCCGGCGGGCTCCGACAAATGTGCAGCGTATATGTACCAAAAGATTTCGTGCAAAGTTTGGTGAGGATAGCTTTAAAACTGACGGAGGAGATAGCATAGAAACAAACAGACGGACGGACGGACAGACGGACAGTTGTGCTAAATCAACTCAGCTCGTCATGCCGATCAAGAATATATATACTTTATGTGGTAGGAGATGCTTCCTTCTATGCTTTACAAACATCCGCACAATTTTATAATACCATCTGCAAGGGTATAAAAACAAACTGCAAGGGTATACAAAACTTCGGCCAAGCCGAAGTTAACTTTCCCCTATTTTTTGATATTACGTTTCCAATGACACTGTCCGGGTTTGCTAAATTTTGTAGGTTTTTATTTTGAACCATTTACATTAAAGCTTAAATTGTTGCTAGTACAAAAGTACCCATCGAACGCGAACCTAGGGTACAGTTGAAGAACTGGGTATGAGGTGATGCTTACAGAAGTCCCGTCTAACCGTCCCGGTTTATTCCAAAAGTTTGATTTTGTCATACTGTGACGAGTTCTTAGTTTCGATTTCGAGTTACGACTATTAAGTACTTAGTAACGAAGTCTGAGAATCGTGATATAAGTATCGTGTACTATGTATCGAGTTCTATGTATAGAGTACTATGTATAGAGTACTATGTATCGAGTACTTGGTATCAAGTACTAAGTTTCAAGTACTCTGCGTTTTAGAGCACTTCACGGGGGTCGAGTACTGACTATCAAGTGCTTAGTATCTATTACTCGGTATCGAATTCTGATTTGAGAATACCTAGTATCGAGATCTTATTATTGAGTACTGAGTATCCAGTTCAGAGTTTAGTTCTAAAAATCGACTACTGAGTATCGTGAACTGAGCATGGTATACCAACTACTGAGATTCGTGCTATGAGAATCGAATATAGAGTAAGCATGTTTTACATCAATGCATCCCGAGCGTTTGCCACGATGACACCATATTTTTTAACAAGCACAAGAATGACTTTGAAACTAATTCTTGAAAAGCTTCGCCCGGCGTTTTTGAAAACTATACCTATATTTCGTTTCGTTCTCCACACTTTCTCGATATCAAAATCGTATTGGAAACGATTCAGTTCTCGATCCGTATAATGTGTCTAGAAGTGTCGAGAAAGTACGGACTTGAAAACGAGTATCGAGAACGTACGTTTTGCTGCCGCCGAACACAGAAGACATTCTCGATAGTTTAGTTAGAGGAAACTCCGAGAATATGTCAAAAACAGATCCATTCTCGCTAACAATTATCCGGCGGAATGTTTTTGTGTATTAATGGTTCCAACAACATTAACAATTATCTTATAGTACAAATTGATAAATTTCAAAGGAAATAAAGTTTGCATATTTTAAATGGCATGCATTTTGCTTAGTAAATAAAAGAAATTTGTAAAGAATTTAAGCTCATAATTTTGATCAGCCATTCTTAATTTTTGAAACGGAGATCAATTTTTATATGTTCAAAACTATATCAAAGTTTTCTTCGAAAACCAAAAGTTACACATATATTAAAGCTGAATTTGTTTAGCATCCACACTCTTTCTCCTTGAAATCATTCCAATACCCCCATTTCAGGGCTTGTCCCGCCGAATCCCTTTACCCATCGTCGTCTGTTTAATCTAAGTGCTTGCACTCACCCGTTGCCTGTAGCTTCCAAATGAAATCCAAACGATATGTCGCCTCCGTCTGATGACTGTGGAATATCAAAGCCAGCATAAATGCAAAAAGGAAGATGGAATCAATTATGTAACGCAGCAAGGCCTCCTCATTGCTAGATGCGCCCCGAAGTAGCCCCGAATGGTGACAATGACAAAGTTATTCCAGTCCATTAAAGAGTAACGCAATGCAGCAGCGCAGCACGAGAAAGGAAAGAAAAGAGAATTTTTACTTGGCACTCCCTCCTCCCCTGACAAATGAACCCAAGTGCTAAATACAATTTTAATGCAGTTTGCGGCTGCCGCAAATGCAATTCAGCTGGTGCCTCCACTTTAAATTACATTTGCAGCATAATTTCGTTTCCCTTCTCCAACTTACGCCAACTCTTCGCTCATTTCCTTGCTGCGCACATATAAATAGAGGGAGCAGGCCATGTACGTGGTCGAGGCGAAGAGCAGCAGCAACAACTTCAGCAGAATCCTTAAGACCTGGTAGGTGGCGCAGCTCATCATGGAGAGCAGAGTAAGCAGGAGAAAGGTCTGAGGAGGAATGGGAATTATATGGAACTTTAAGCCACGAGAGGGGATTCAGTTCATACTCACATTATAGGCCAAGTAGAAATCACAATCGGCAGGCAGTTTCGCCTCGGGGTACTCAGTAAAGTTGGAAGTCAACCAAAACCATTTGTGGCTTAGCGTTTCCAATTGTCTGGAGGATTCCTGAAACTGAATTAAGGCTAATTAGTAGACAATTTTACGAGCTTCTTGAATAGAAAGTGGCATTAAAAGTACAAAAAGTGACAACTAAATGTCAAAGAACTCCGCAGAAGCCTCAGACAAAGGACAGGTAACAACAAGTAGCCCATAAATGCTGTACACTTCAGGCACAAAACAGGGCTTGTTGTTGTTGTTGCTGTAGGCCAACTTTAATGGAAAAACTTTTGTTTTGACGCGACCCGGCGACGCAACAAGCTTGGCCCCCATTTGATATATATTTTTTTTTTTTTGGGCTACAACAAAAAGTCAATTTTTATTCCGTATTTTTTTTTACACAAACTCACACACACACACACATAAACATAGCAACGAGTCTGAAAGTTTTCAAATGCACAGCAAATGATGGCTAAAAACAACTCAAGAAAAGCTTGCACAGATTTGTAGGGGCTTAGATGCTCTTACAATTGAAACAGTTGAGTGCGTACAGCTTGACTTTTTCCTCTGTCTCTAATAGGTATTGTAAAATAAAAGCTGGAGTACACTCAGGCAAAGGTCTTAAGTTCTTGAAATATTGAAGACTTAATTGGGTCAAGTTTAAGAACTCAAAATTCTTGAATTATATAGAATTTTAGTTTTTAAAAGAAGTATAGGTTCTACGAAGATGTGTACTCTGTTTATAGTCATTACCCTGCCAACCATATGCGGAGAGTTTCGAAGAATTAGTGAAAAGGGACTCCCAAAGCTGCACTTTCAAGGAGTGTTTCCCGAGCTCTCCTAAGCAGGAGTGAAAATGAAGTCTGAATGAGCATTCTGGAAAGCCGAAATCACTCATTTAAGGAGTCGTTTAGGCACACTTTTTTCATATATATTGAAAAGGCCTCTTTCTCCGGCGGACATGCTCCTTTAGGACACTTTTTGGAGCCTCCAAGGGAGGCTTAGCGCAACGTTCAGGGAGTCTTAATGGAGCACCATGCGGACTCCACTGGTTGGCTGGGTAACTACAGGGGCCATACAAGTGAATGCCAAGGTGAAATTTCAATGTGGATTTTCGATTTGACATTAGTGTGCGGTGCGAGTAAGAGCCCTCTAGTACGGCTGGGGTCAGTCACAGTATTTTCGTCAACCCAGCGTTGCTCTTTGTACGGTGATGCGTCGTGACGTCAACGATTGATGCTTATGTCGCTTCTTTACATGGCATTTCGTCTACCGAGCGTCGCTCATGTCGGTTCCTGCATGGCATTGCGTCGACCTACCGTGCCTGGAGAGCCGTTATACGTCAGTCGAACACATTGTGAGGGGTATAACGGTGGGTCGACGACAGTCACAAAGTCGTCGACGAAACGTTGATGCAGCGTTGGTCGGCCGCACTAGAGGGAGGTCTGTTGAACAAACTTTGCACACAGACAGCACACTAATGTAAAGTAGAAAATCCACATTGAAATATGCCTTCAAGGGCCGTTATTAATCTTGTTGTTCTATGGCTTTGGTTCAGGGAATAGAGAACTCAAAATAACTTTTATCGGTCTACCATTAAATCTTCTTTAATCCAACTTCCCTAATATCAAGTTTCTTGTAAGCATTTATGCAGTAAAAGCTTTATTGGAAATAGGTATGACATATCACTATGTGAAAACATGCCAGATGCAATACTAAAGCTTAATTTCACAATACTTTTATTGCGGGTACATTCGAAGCATTTGCAATCTAATTTGTAGCATAACTCCATAATAGCAAGTGGCATGTGTGTAAAGAGAAGTCGAAAAACTTTTTCGCAAGCGAAGCTAAAGAGAATGAAACAGGTAAGCCGTCAAGCGGATCGGAAACTTGCCGAAACGTCAGAACAGGCGAGCAATCGACGGCAGAAATTTGCTGAACACATCGCATCCCATCATGCGTCTGAGACTCCGAAACAATCGCAAGCGCAGTCCATTGAACGGCAGACCAGAATGAGAACTAAAGAAACGCAGGCGAGCAATCGACGGCATCAGTTTACTGAACACATCGAATTTTAGAGAGCAACTGTAGCCGGGTGTGGCTCAGTCGTGTTCTCAACCGCAATTGCCACGCCTTTGCCCTAGTCTGCCAGAATCGTGCCCAGTGGAGATATACGCTCCCTTGCCCAGATCGACTGATTTGTCCCGCGAGGAGAATCAAACCCAGCAGGTAAGCCAAGGCGAAGCCTTTGAAACAAAAATTCAGAGTAGGGAAGCAGGAAACGGTACGTTTAGGAAGAGGGCCTTTGCAGTAAACCATTTGCCCCCAAAAAAAAAAAACCTTTGAGAAAAATTGTGAAATAAAATTCGTGAAAAAAACGAACCTCGTGAGTGTGGGTGTGGGCAAAGGGAAAACACGCTTATTATATTTACGGTATACGAATTTGCCAAAATATTAGTAACTTTCCCTTTTCCCAAAATCGAACGGTCTGGAATACCAGATGAGTATAGCTTTCACTTTGAAAATGGGTCAAAGAAAAAAATAGTTTTGTTTTTAAATTTTACAGTTCTTTAACTTGAACATCATCTATACATCTCTATAAATATAAAATAGTTTGTCCTAACTGACTGACTGATTCACTGACTGATTGGCAATCATCGCACAGCCTAAACGGTAAGAGCTAGAGGGCTCAAATTTGGACAGGAGTTTCCTTATGTGGTGAAAGTGCGTACTAAGACGGGGTTTTGGAAAATTCCACCCGGAAAAGACGGAAAAACGTCGGTTTGTAAGGACAGTAAGTGATATAACTTGAAATGTGTCGGAAAAGATTGCATGGGGAAAAAGGGGAAACATTTTATTTTTCATCTCGAGCATATTTCGCCCAAATTCCTAGGAAATCCGATATGCAAAAATCTATTTTTCTGGTCAGAGGTAGCTTTTGTCACAATAGAATAGCACCATTTTCGGTACCGAATGCTGAAACCGTAGAAAATATGTTTTTTAACTCAGTTTAAGCATTTTTTCGCATATCTTCCTGTTCGGCTGTAGCGGTCTCTGCATAATTCATCGCTGTTTCCAAGGCCGCTGATTTAACTTTAAGAAGCCTGCTAAGGGGCAAAGTGACTGCGAATATGGCTGCTATTTATGCTTCTTGTTGCACATTGGAACTTTGGGGTTTTAATCCCTGTTACCAATTGTGGAGAGACTGGTTTGCCTCCCCAATTGGCCAAGTTAACCGAACGAAATAAAATTAACACGGCGCGCAAATAATGTAACAAGTCTTGCAAGTGAGTCGCCTGCTCTTTACAAAAGTTTTAATGCGACCAAAGCGTCGCTGGCGACTGCGCTGCTGCGAGTGAGCTTGAGAGAGCAACTGCGCAGCTGCAATGTCTAAATATAAAACAGGCGAGGGAGAATTATGTATAACAAGTGCGAGTACCAAAGCAAACCAACATAACTTGATTTGATTGACATTAATTATAGGTTGGCAAAGTCTTAGAACTTTAAATGGGCGGCAAAGCGCAGCGCTTGTATTGTCATCCCATTCTACATTTTCGCCCAGAGAAACAATAACTGCTGTCTAAAGCTCCTTAAACACCAGTACAAAATCGTAATGCTGAAACCAAAGGAGAGGACACAGTTTCTTCAATTTCTTAGCCGTAGTAGTTGTTTCCAAAAGATCAATGTTTTTTGTTTAAACAGATTGACGCTTTGGAGTATTAAAAATGAGCATATACTGTTTAGTGATCCCATGCAGTTGCAAATCATTGGAATACTGCATGCATGACAAATAGCCAAGTTTAATGAATGTACTCGAAGGCAAAGTCGTGCAAGCACCATTTTTTCATTACACTTTTTTTTCGAAAATCCTTCTAGTTCCATCCATTCTAACGGTCATATTTCTACTTAGTTTCTCATGCCAATGCGACAATTTTGCCATTTTCTCACGTAATCAGCGCACAAAAATACATTTATACCAGCGATGTTCAAGAAGAGCGAGGCCAAAAAGTGAGAGTGTATTGGTGTGCGATATCAAAGCGACGCAGCCCAGCTTTGAACTGCCCTGCTCGACGTCTGGGCATTAAATGCAAGCAAAGAGAGCGCTGCTTACGCTCATATGCCCGACTTCGGCATGCGCTCGGCTCGTGTGCGTGTACATAGCCGATTGCGCTCGGCCCCTGGGGGCTATGGAGGAACATCGCTGATTTATACTGACAGTTTTCAAAGGATTGGAGGTACGAGGTTTTCGGAAGTTTATCTCATTTTGTAAATCTGCTTTTTTTCTAATTGAGACTCTCAGGGCGGGGGTGTTAAACCCTCACACCCAAAGGTAACACAGTATGTTATAGTCGGGCTTGACCGTCTTTCTTGTGTTTTCTGTGTTTACCTCTTCTTAAAACCTGGTATTCATGAACTTCCAGATGTGCACCGACATTGAGTATAAATTGTCATAAGTCCTAAACGGACTTATAGCCTAAATCCCATCTGAAGTACATTACGAATTGTCTGTTCTATGTCCTTGGCTCCTTGCCATGTAACCTGCTTCATTAAATTAGATTTACTTTGAAACCGTTTTAAACAATGAGCTTTCACTGAGGTTTGCCCATTTGTGAACCCTCTGCAGCCAAACGCAGGACTTAATTTTCTGGCTTACATGCAAATTTGTGAGTCAACCAAAAACTTTCTGCGGCAAAAGTCAAACTTATATGACAAACTCCACATAATTTGATTACATCACAAAGTTTAAAGTTTAGTTTAAACTTTGTGCTGAGAAGGTGGCGTATGCGTTCGAAATTGCTAATCAAATATTTATGGACTAAAAGGTTCAATTAATATGCCCCCTGCTACATGCAGAAGTACTCACCATGGCCAGTAGAGTGGTAAGAGCAATTAATGCAACCGAGGCAAAGGCAAAAAACTGCGATAACCTGCGATTGCTATGAATGAGCAATGAGAACCGTTTGATGTCCATTGGCAGCTATAAAACACACATACGAATCAATGAAAAATGAATGAACCGTCCACTTTTTGTCCACTTACCTTGACGTTGATTTTATGACCAGCCACCAGGAATACCAAAAGCATCAATAGCAACAGGGCCACCAGGGAGAGGGCAAGCGAGAGAGGGGAACTGCAAATATTTTAAATAAAATAACACACAGCTTGGACCCAAAAGGTCAGTAGTAAGTTACCTTTGGAATACGGCCAGGCGCATGATGGTGGTACCCAATAGAACCAACAAACTGCAGTAGAAGTAAACACACAACATACGATCCGGTTCGCTGGCATACTAAGGCAAATATATAAAGAGTGAGTAGAGGACAGGGGGACAGTTGGGTTGCATTTACCTTGCGCTCCAGCGTATTGTTTTTGAAGCACAGCAGCAGAGATTGACAATGTTCAGCACGTAGATGATCGATCGAACGAGCATCTATGGCACGCATGAGATATTCATTGACTTCGTCCTCGGGATCTTTGGCACTTTCGGCGCTGTCTCCGAAGCCAAATCTGAATGGAGGGAACAATTATAGTACAAGAATTTGTAAATCTTAAAGAAAAGTTCTCTTGGAGTAGGTTCTAAGTTGTTTTCCTTGCTTTGATTTCCTTAACTTACTTCGATGTATGCTTCTGAGCCGTACCATGTCCCATCATGCGTAGCTCCTTTGATATATTGCCATTCACCTGTAAACGATTTCTGGACTTTTTGTGCTAATTTAAAAAAAATTAACAAGAATTTCTTAATTTTTCAGTCTTAACATTACTTAGAACTCTATACTCACCGGCCGATAAATATCCCCCGGTATAATTAGATACGTTTCAATCTGATGATCCTTCAGATACGAATTACGTTCATTTCCTTTGCCTGCTTCCACTTCGTAATCACCATCCAGACACTTGAGTGTCTCCTTGGTAATGTGCACGCGGCTGCAATGCAATTGAAAACGAAATGGTTGAACCCATCATCATCATTTGGCTGCATCTACATTAAAGCTACTTTCAATGGCCACTTTCTTTCCACATGCTCCACGTCCTTTTTGTTGATAATTACATGACGCTTTGTTATGGATTGCCTGGCTGGCTGTTCCAGTGCTAACGAAGTTTTTGCATGGCATGCCTCAAGCTGTGCCAAATTGCAGCTTATCAGGCCAAAATGGCTTGGCCCACCCACTGCAGTTATTTGCTTTTAATTTCGCCCGAGACAAGTTAACAAACGAGCTGCCGTCTCACAGCTGACCCAAATAAACTCAACAGTTACTTAAACTTCTGAACTGAAGTAGAAGTTGGCCAAAAAGGCAACACCCCCCATGAATATTTCACAAAAGGGAGAAGCAGCGAGTGAGAACACTTTTAACTAGACATGGGAATGGGAAGGGTGCACCATGGAGATACCCTAGACAAAATAAATAATTTGAATATTTGCTGTTGATTTATGAGATGGAATAGTATATAAATGAGTAAGACTTTTTTCAAGTTGCGAGAAAGGCAGGGGCGTGGCAAAAATTGAAAATAAATTTGATCTGCCTGCAAATATAAGGAGTTCCAAGGATTGCAAGAGTACCCTAAATATTTTCACTTAAAACTACTTTGGAAATGAATCAAATCCGAAAATTGGTGGACATTTTTTGGGTATTCCTGAAACTTGTTTAGAAAATACATTACTCTTTCAAAAGTTGCAGAAATACCCTTAATATTTGGACATAGAATTACGTTGGGAATGTTTCAAGTCCGAAAATGGTGGAAATTTTTCAGGTATTGCTGCAACTTATTTAGAAAATACAGCACCCTCTTAAGAGTTGCTGAATTACCCATAATATTTGGACATACAATTGCTTTGGGAATGTTTCAAGCCAAAAAATGGTGGAAATTTGTTGGGTAAACTTGCAACTTATTTAGAAAATGTATCACTCTTTAAAGAGTTGCAGAAATACCCCTAATATATTCAAATAAAATTACTTTGGAAATGATTAAGGTCCGAAAATGGTAGACATTTTTTGGGTATTCCTGAAACTTATTTAGAAAATACTGATGTATTTTTAAAAGTTGCAGATTACCCTTAATATTTGGACATCAAATTGCTTTGGGAATTTGTTGGGTATTCTTGCAACTTACTTAGAAAATGTATCACTCTTTAAAGAGTTGCAGAAATACCCCTAATATATTCACATAAAATAACTTTGGAAATGATTAAGGTCCGAAAATGAGTAGACATTTTTTGGGTATTTCTGCAACTTATTTTTAAAATACATCACTCTTTTAAGAGTTGCAGGAATACCCTAAATACTTGAACATACAATTACTTTGGGAATGTTTCAAGTCAAAAAAAGGTGGACATTTTTTGGGTGTTCCTGCAGCTCAATGCTACATCTTTTGAATAGTCATCGACATAAATAAACAAATCATCAAATTCTATGGATATTGGAGTTGATTACCGACTTTATACTGCCCAAAATGGAAGAATTGGACTTGGCTGACATATGGTTTCAACAACTCGGTGCCACATATCACATGGATCGCGAGGAAGCCATGGACCAAATGAGAGGTGAGCAATTATTCAAGTGAGGGGGACCACTTTTTGCTTATTTGCTCGAGAAGTAACCATATTATAATTAAGTCCACTGATTTTCATTTTTTACCGGTTTTGGAAAGATGAAATTTGGGTCTTTTAACGTGTTAAATTTCTCTTTCCACCGACTTATTACAAACTTTAATAGGATGCATAGTTTAAGACATTTGATTTTCTAACTATATCTACTTCGAAAATACGGGTTTTAAACGTTATTACAAATTTTGATGCGAAAGAAAAATTTGTGGTATGCCACGATGTTACATTTAACTTGCAGTTTTTACTGGCTTGTAAAAACTGCAAGTTAACAGTTTAAACATTAAAAAGTCATAAAAGTACTAAAACGCATGGCACCGCGTTGTTGTTTTGAAACTTAATAAAAATAGTTTCAAACAACAAAAACTCCTGTTTCTATGCAATTGTGTATGCAAACAATTTTTGGTCTCTGCTTCAGACGTGACAGCCGATGGCTGCTCACTGAGTGCAAAGTCCAATGGAGGCCAAGCACATACAAAGGGGAATGTCTGTCTTAGGCTGTCTTTTTGGTTTTTTGCGCGCTTACTGCTTTTGGAATTCCCAAACAGTTTTGCCGCCGCTGGCATGGGGCAACTGCTCTTTTGATAGACATTTCAGGCTCAAGATCTCATCATGAGTAAGGATTCGGTCCCTCATGAAACGCGTCCGATCAACCTGAAGCCTCCATTGTTGTGTTGTGTGCCTCTGTTTAAAGTTATGCGAATAGCGTAACAAGACCTCGAGCCAGTAAAAACTGCATGTTACATTTATCTACAGCCTACGCTATGTCGCATCCCAGAAGATTTTTGACTGTCACACCGTGTAATGTATCGTGCTGAGAGCGGACGAGCGAAGACATCAGCTACATAGGCATGGTGTTTGCGTCCCCGTGAGCATTGATTTATGCGCCAACGCTTACTGGAGAATTCAATTTTCAATCAGAGCGTGCATAGCGACTTGGAAGTGCGTAGTGTATTTCATTTGGTGTTTCACGGATTTAATCTTCCCTTTAGGGAGTGCGCATTGACTCCATATCCGCGGATCATACTGCGCCATGGCATCTGAGCCTGGTCATTGATCAAATTACCTTCTCTCGGACTTCGACCCGTCTCCAAATAGGGCAATTTTAAAATCTGTTGTTCGATCTTTATCAATCGGTACACCCATCACCATACTCACGACTGGTAATGCAGGGTCGTACCAATTGGTACGTTATCCGGACATCCCCATTTTTAAGAACCTCCCGGTTCTATCTTCAAAGCAGAAGCAGTGGTTTCCTCATGCCTCAAAGCAGCATAAGTGCAAAAACCGGCACCAGGCGTTCGTTTGTCGTAATGTAGTGTGAACAGAGCGTAGATTCCCAAATAAGGGAATCGGGGATAATTCTATTTGTCTGCGTTCATGTTTAATGATGTGCTACAACTGGTATTTTGGCGTGAACGTCGGGCTTGATTGGGCTGCATTTTGGAACGCAGCTATTTAGTGTATATTTCTTAGTTGCAGTCATGACAAGTCACGATTTCAGTATATACATGCGTTAAAACCAGGGCAAGCCCTTGCTCCCATTGCTCCCGAGAGCTGTTTTACGCATTAAAAATTGCCTCGTCACTCAGACAAGCTAGACAGCATGACAAACATAATTGGCTTGCTTCTAAGCAAAAACAAACAATCTTTTTTCTTTCGGTAATAGGTGTTGTCTTTTTTTGTTGTTGTTGAACTGCTCTCAAAATCAAAAGATCGTGCCCACCGCAGGCTCAAAAAATTTCACAGTTAAGGCCCAGACGGACGAGAGTTTCATACATAAATTGAGCGAAGAGGAAGCAGGCGTAACGATTTCCATGCACTTTACGTTTTCCCCCGTTGGAGTCAAAAAGTACTTTTGCTCTTAACAGCGCTAAACAGAGCCTAACATCTTATACGTGGACTCTATGTTAATAGGCTGTGGGCCTTATTTTGAGTTGCTTAGCTAATGCAATAGTGTTGCCACCAGATGTTACGCGCTGTTACTCTACATGTATGCCATCGATCAACTAGACTAAACTAAAATAAACCAATGGCAGAAAAATCAAAGCGAAAGTGCCGATTACAAATGTTTTCGCATGAAGACAAGGTTGCGCTAATTTTGGCGGAGAGACCGGGATGCCATTTGGGATTTATCCCACCCCAAACATTCGGACTCAAGGCTTGGAGTGAACTGGCCAAGCTTGTTCAAAAAGAAGATCTGTAACACACGTGAACACTTTGGATATCAAATTTCAAATTTCAGTTGCTGATAGCCGAACTGGTTTAAGGGCTTTGCAGGAGAGCTATTGCTATCATGGACGAAGCATAAGCGTAAATCACTTGTCATCAAAACAAAACACACCTGATTGAGCAGTGTGACCCTCCACCAGCTAATTTAAAAATGCCATGAACCTGACAACGCGATGCAGCGGCGTAATTTTTTTTGTTAGTTCTGGTCACACTAGGCATAGTTTCCATGTTGACGCAATAAGTGGTGGCGTATGCTGAATTACTTACGTCTTCAGTCCGTCGGGAGCTTTATGTAAATAATTTGGCACTTCTTTAGCTCGAATGATTTCAGAAGACTGACAAGTTCCTCTTGGTCGTCCTTCATTTCACTTAATACATTTTTTCGTTATTAATTTTCACTTATTTATCCGCACGTCTACTCTTTACTCTTTTTATCTTCAAATTCAATTGCTGTAGGCTGCAGCCAACGATGAGAGCGAGTGTTGCTCTCACTTTTAGCTCGCGCTCTTCGCTTATTGGCTCGAAGTCGAGATCAATTGTCTTCTCGTACTCGAGCAGATTTCGTGCTAGATTTATCTGGGTGTATTTGTGCGGGTATCGTTAGCACAGCATGACCGAAGCTGAAAAATGCCATTGTTTTTTGCAGTGTTGCATCAAATTAGAAACAGCTAGTTAGGATGTTCTCTATGCAAAATAAGTCCGGGCCTTGGAATTCCCACAAAATATTTCAACTTTCCAACTTTGAATAAAACACAGAGTTCATTATTTTCCTAAATAAAGCACTCACCCCATTGAAATAGTCTTCTTTCACAGGGTATGTCAAAAAAAAATAACGCGAGGCAGAAACAAATTGCTCAAGTGTTGAAAATGCAGCTGAATCAACAGCAACAAAATGTTGGGCACTTATCAAAGGGCGTGCCAGGGCACACAAGTTGAGTGTACTCTAAGTTGAAGTTGTTGTTGTTGTTGTTGTTGCTGCCGTTGGTTCATAATCGATTGGGTTGTGGGCGGTGGCAAGTACTGGTAACTAAACACCAAGAATATGCAAATGTTGTGCACCAGCAAGGACCACAAAAGGAGGCGACACTTTGGAGACACTTGGCCGAAAGTGTGAAAGGACGCTCAACTTTTGGCTCTAATTGTGCCACACACACACAGAGAGAAACGACACTCACAAGTTATCAAAACGGAAATGAGACAAACTTGTCAACGGCTTTTGCGGTTTTGCCCGCTTGTCGCCAACTGCCGTTCATTGCCTACTTTTGGGTCAGAAACATAATTCACAGCTGTCCGAACGAAACAAAACAGAAAATAAAAACCAACTGACACACAAACTGTGCTGTGGACAGGGGATTTGTGTGCTGCCCTTTGTGAGCCGTCAACCGGAGAACGAAATAATCAAAGACAAAAAGGTTCTTGAGTCGGGATAAAAGGGCTTTGAAGTGGACAGAAATGTAATTAATAGGCCATTAAATGCAATTTATATATTGAGACACTCACCCGGGTATGCCGCCGCTCTCCATGTGATTGGCCAGGGTCACATCGTTGGACCAAACGTCGAACTGCCATTTGACCAAGCCCAAAACACCGCAATGCACACGCCCCGTATGGATGCCCACTCGCATGTTGACATTTACCGCCATCACCTCACGCACCAGCCTGAGTCGGGAGGTAAGAAACGGGGTTACTGCATCCGTCCATTGTGGTATTGTTATACTCACGCTATTGCGTCAATCATATCGAGTCCCATTTCAACCGCACAATGTGCATGATCTGGCCTTGGCTCTGGCAAGCCGGAGACACAATAATAACAATCGCCAAGGAGCTTAATGCGCAGACAATGATGCTCGGCAGCCAATCGATCAAAGCTGCAACAGAAGATGTTTGATGATAACAATAACCAACAATCAATAGAAAGGCCACAATGGTTGATAGGGGATAATGGAGGGGAAAATAACGACTTGGAAATGCCCTGCTGAAACTCTAGAATTTATAGAATTGCTTTAACTTCTTATTTTGAATTAAGTATATATTATTTATCAACAAAGTCTCTGTTGAGCTTGAATACACCAAAACATTTCATCATTAATTTTTTCGTTCAGCGATATTTAAGCGCTTTCCTCTTGTTTTTATCGCCAAGGAGATCAGACTGTTCTTAAAATAAACTATCGCTCACAGGGACTTTTGCATGCTTTCGTGTCAATGCAGGGACAGTCTGATTCTGGGAAGATGGTATTTGAGTTGGCTAATACTTACAAATTCCCTAATGTTTTTCAAGCTCAGGAAAAAGGAATTGAATGCAAACCGGTTTTGAATCGAATCTAGCCGTACCGAATAGCAAACTCGCGCTGGTAAACTCTGAACCGAATAGCAAAAACCACACATGCGGCGGTGTCCCAGAAATTTCTTCCAACCGAATTCCAACCCAAAACCAATTCTCGGTGTCCTAGGTATCTCTTTCGGTTGGTCTCAAACCTCTCGTATTTTGTTGGGAGATTTTGGCAAACCAACCAATACACAAACCAGCCAATACATTAACCAACCAACAGCGAATTCACGAACCCACTCAACATAACACTGTTTTTGTACTAGGACCATAATATTATACACACACCTTTTTTAACTCGACTTTCAAACTAGTCTTTCGAAGAAAACGAAATCTCTCGAAGTTCTGCGACACCGACGGATTTCTCTAGCGATTTGCAAACAAACCGAAGCCAAAATCTCTAGAAATTTCATGGACACCCCCGATGATAACGGTTTGGTTCGGTTAGAAGCGCCTTTAAGACAGATATTTACAGATTAATTCTTCTTTATTTGCGAGTAGAAAACAGC
Source organism: Lordiphosa collinella (assembly GCA_018904265.1). Taxonomy (NCBI): domain Eukaryota; kingdom Metazoa; phylum Arthropoda; class Insecta; order Diptera; family Drosophilidae; genus Lordiphosa; species Lordiphosa collinella. The sequence continues at coordinate 156,285 of JAEIFV010000353.1, read as the reverse complement.
TCCAGCTCATTATCCCCAATGGATGCCATTTCATTCAGACTTCATGGCCTTGACGGGCAGGAGCTTCTGAGAACACAGAACGGCAGAGGCGCGGCGGAGAGCAGCCTGAGTCAAATCCTTGCAGTTCTTGGTCCCTTCCAGTTTCTCTTTAGGAAGTCGCATGGCACACCGGAACATTTGTGGGGAGCAGCAGCAACTTTTTTCAACTTTCGCGAAACTAAACGTTTGCAACACGTTTTCGGATCCGTTCTCGACACTTTCTTGATAGCGAAAACGTATTGAAACGGTTTAGTTTTCGATCCGTTTTCGCTATCGAGAAAGTGTCGAGAACGGATCCGAAAACGGATATCGAGAACTTATGTTTTGCTGCCACAAACTGAGCGACAGGTAATATTTTTTTCGGACCGAGAACGGAACACATTCTCGATAGTTTTGTGAGAGAAACCTTCGAGAAAATGTCGAAAACGGATCCGTTCTCGATACCGGTTGTCGGGTGGGGTCTGTGCAAGACTAAAAGTTTGCTTCCTCTTCAACTCTTCGATCTTGCGCGAAGTTTCCTCGATGAGAGAGCTTTCACAGTGATTCTTGACGGAGCTGAATTTAGTGTAAGGTCTATAAGAGCAGGTGTTCCTCGAGATGTATCCAATGAATTGTGAATAATTTGTAACCTACTGATGATCATATTTAGTGGACTTACTTACACAGAACTTAAAATTTCTTATTCCAGTTTTTAAACTCAGTGCTACACTTATTCTTTTAATTAATAATTTTACTCACTCTCTTGTAACACCTACCTGAACAACGCTTAACACAACTTTTTATTATACTTTAAGTTAGTTTTATGGAGTATACATGTAACAACTCAATGTAAGTTGCTCCTCAGTAACAATAAAATTGAAAATATTAAACCAAAAAAAAAGCAGTTCTTGGAACCGATCAAAAGGTTCTTCAGTTTTTTCAGGTAGCGTCTGGGAACAAACTGTAAGCAAACACGCACGGTATTTTTGACAGGACGCTGACCATATTTGCTCTTCTTCATTACGGCGCGGAGTTCGTTGGAACAGATGTCAACCAACGATATTAGAATTGACATAAAAGCGGACAAGCGACCAGGAGGAACACATAAAGGACAACACAATGCTCCTAGTTACAATTAGGAATTATCAATTGTTGTTGGTATTGTGCAATCGAGTGACGCATGAAGATCGAACGGTCCAAAAAATCATAAAATTAGCATAATGCTAAATCGCGATGGATCATCATGATGATGGATGGCAATTTTCGACTGGTTAATAAAAATGTTAAGGGGGTGTTGCGACGGACTGCATGTTTCAGCGAGTGCAGCTATGTATATAATGTTACTGTTATAGCCACATAAGTTTGAATTTTTCAATTTTAATTTTTACATAAAATGTTCTCTTCTTTTTGGTCCTTAACTCTTGCAAAAGACCGCCTTGTATTCTGTAGCGAACTTTTCAGTTAAATAAAATCATTATCTTACTCGATGTTTGACCCTAACACTCCTCATTTCAACAATTTCAACGTTATACCCGTTCTTTGTTACTTAGATACCTAAAAAAACACAGACCCCTAAACTGCTGACCAAAGAGTGCAAAGTAAACAAATTTTGCAGGCAGTCAGGACAAGCCTTTTGGGCAGAAATGATTTCTGTTTTCTATCTTTTTTTTTTGGCCTTGTTGCTGCTGTTGTTGTTGCTATAGTTGCTAACGAGTCTAAGCTGCTGCTGGCCAGTCAATACCCAAAAGCAAACAGCGATACCAATACAAAAATTCTCCGTGCTCTACGGGAATTTCGGCCAGTCGAATATGCAATTAATTCGACCCCAGGTTATGTCTGTCTGATTCTCTCCTCTCGAAGCAGACGGGACAAATTTTCATTAATTATGCCAAGAGGGAGGAGGGTTTACTTACCGGGCGAAGAGTTCGTTGAGCAGACGCACCAATTCCTCGGCCGTGCACTGATCCGAGAGGCTGGTGAAACCACAAATGTCCGCAAAGAGAATGCTGCAAGAGAAGTGGAAGGTGCGAAATATATTAAAGCCACAAACTTGAAATATTTTTTGGTATACTGAGATGTGTGTGGCTTATTTGTACTCGTTTACATAATGATGGCAAATCCATTTTGCTTAGGCAACGACGACAGCGTCACGTTAGCAGTGGTTGTTGTTTTAGCTGATTTTACGACTCGTTACAGTGAAGGGCTTAGGCGGCTCAGCGCGTAATTTAATACAAAATAAAGGGCCAGGTGGAAAGCATGAGCGAATTGTTACCCTTTAAAAAGCATCATCATTTAGTAATCAAACAACAGCCAAATATCACAATTCTTTGTTGGCTTAAAGGGTAAGCCCCCTGGCGGAGCAACAGACTAAAACGCTAACAGGTGCGCCCCAAAGTATGCTTTATTATGCTTCGCTAACTGTGTTGAATGTGTTGAATGTGTGGAACTGTGTGCGTGCGTGGAAAGTGCTGTGCAGTTATTTTTGCTCTTCCTTTGCTTTTGCATTAAAATTCATTGCTCGCCTCACACACTCAGACACACACAATTCAGCGACTCTCATCTGAACAATTTATTGACTTCGCATGCAAATAAATTCACACTTGCACCCACCTGACGTTCTCGTGGCGTTGTATGTAAATCTTATGAAACTGAGTGTCACGTGGCTGGCCAGCAATGTCGTCCTTCATCTCCATGGCAACATGACGTGGCAGCACCGAGAGTAGCAAACGTTCCTGCCAAAAAAAAACGAAATTCAAAGAGCAATTGTAATACGAATTGGAAATAAATTAAACAGAAACACACTCAAATAAAAGGGGTCTCTTTTAGTGACAGGAGTGGGTGAATAAAGGGGTCGAATTTGGATGAAAATGTAGCTGTATCAATAACATTATTTGGTAAGTGAACTAGTTTATTTAGTCTAAATATGCTAGTATTGCATTAATGATAAAAAATTAAGTGAGAAAAACTGTTTTGTTTTGTAACGGCTGACTGAAACAAAACGGAAATATACGGAACAGTGGCAGTAATACCCATGTCCTTAGTTGATCAACGCCGGTAGCTATCGATAGCACAATCGATAAGAGCGTAGCCAACTTCTTGTCGTGGTTTTGACCATTTCCGTTGTGCTGTCTGACCAAGAAGGTTTAATGCTTGTTAAATCCACGCGATTAAAAACAAAGTACTCCCAATTGTGACATTATAAAGTACAGCTTCGACTGCTGTGAGGAACTGTTTCTGTGGCCAATAAATTGAAAAAGCGCACACACATAAGTTTTACACACATTAGTTTGTATGTACTGAGCTGACGCGCCAAAACAGATTCCTCGCCACATATTTGTCTTTGAGTACTCTGGATGAGATTAAGCTTAAATTAACCATTAGCTATTTGGATATTAAGCAGGTGAACATAAGATTACCGAGTAACCAGATTCCGTTTGTGATAAAGTTATATTTTGAGCAGGTGTTTGCATAGCCATTGGTGGCCGCAGAAAGCCAACAAGTGGAAGGTGCGATACTCAGGGCATATTTGGATGGCGCAGAAGTATACTCCCGGATTTGATTTTAAGGCCAATATTAATGGTTGCACCTCTGCGGATGCTGTTTGATGATGCCATTTTCTTGATGTAACCTTTTCGTCATAACCTCGCTACACGTGATCAAGACCCGTCTATGCTTTAACATTGCTGCATGTGAATCGAATACTCATGGAACTTTAATTAACAAGTTTAGCACTTGAAATATGAATTTATTATACACCCAGCAAAAAAAGAAGCACTCTGCCATATCATGAATTTTTGCCTTCACTCGTCAGAGGACCCCTCAAATGTTATTCTATTCGCATATTTTTTTTTTGGGTTGTCAATTAATCAATTTTTAACAAAATGTCATACGGCTTTTATTCATATCACACTTACATAATTATAAACAAACATTTTTCTAAAATTAAACTTTTCAAACGATATTTTAGAAATTTGACCAGTTGCAAGAAAAAAATAAATACGAGTAATAATAAAATAAAGTTGTTTTTCATACAAATCAAATTTGTTTCCAATGATTTACACTATTTACTACAAACTAATGGCAAAAACAATTTCATTCGATAGGTTTTCTTTACATTAACAATTATTTAATATTTTGTGGTTCCACCCTTGGCTTTAATTACACATTTGACCCTGTTGGGCATTGAATCGTATAAAGCCTTCGGATATTCCTCAGTTATATCCTCAAACCATACTTTTTCTATGGTTTCATTTAATTTGACCATAGTTTTGGCTTCCGCTAAGACCCCAGACATTTTCTATGGGATTCAGATCAGGACTGTTACCTGGCCAATCTAAGGACTTAATACCCAATTCCTCCTTCAAAATGTATTAAAAAAATTATTGAACCAACATAGAGTCAAAGAATCACTTACAGAGCGAGCCCGATGACAAGGTGCAGAATCGTCCTGAAATATGGGTTCTTGTTCCCTCTCAGAAATGGATTCAATACTGGGCACAAGACCACCGAGAATAATCTCTTCATACTTTTTTGCATTCACCATTCCCTGAAGCATTAAAAGCGATTCAGTTTTATATTTGGATATGCATCCCCATATCATAATATAAGGCGAATGCTTTACAGTGGCAATGCAGCAGTTTTCTGAATATCGTTCCCCTGTTCTACGTCGAACTGTGCGGGAGCCATCGGGTCCAATGTGGTTGAAAGTGGATTCATCCGTGAATATGTTTCGTGACCACTCAGATTCACACCAATTTTGTTTATCCTTTGCCCAATTTAAGCGTGCACTCTTCATTCGAAGATTAAGAGAACCAGCAAAGCTGAAGTGAAGCATATGGTATTAATCATGGAATAAAAGTTTGAATTATTGCACGATTTAATTTGATTTATTGGCTCTATAACTGCCATATGCATACATACATATGGCCACAAACATGTTTAAAGAATCTTAAAGCCTAAATGGGCGAATCGGTATTTAGCCCTATCCATTTGTTTCCAAACCTTAATTGAATTGAAATTGTTATTTGATTTGTTACATCCGTATCCTTGCGTTACTGTCATAGCCTTACGTTGGCATATATCTATTTTATGTACTTTTACACAATTCTACAAAGATTTCTCAAAATCGGATGACTGTAGCATATAGCTGCAGTATGAATTATCGGTCGGAAAAGGTTCTAGTGAGAAAAACTTTTTTGTTTTAATTGGGATCGCCCCCAAATTTCGTAATAAACTTTTGTTTTTGTTTTTTCATGATTTCACTTAGTTTGGTCGAAATCGGAGCGATAAACATACTCGTCGAAAAGTAGTCTCATTTAGAATTTTACATTTGTCAATGACAACAGCCCAATTGCAGCAATACCCCCTTAAGAGATAATCAGGGTTAACTAACTAAACCCACTGATTTCTAAAAGGAAAGTCTCTGGCAGAGAAATAAATAAGTATTTACCAATACTTAAAATCGAAATAACCCAAGGACTAAAGCCTAAAGCTGCTTCATTTTGTCCTAATTTAACTTTCAAAAAACATTTATAAAGTTGAAAAGTCAGTCGACAGCTCACTTCGACTGCTAAAATCCTTTTTTGATAGACCTTTAGGACATTTTTGTTCATTTGTCATTCAGATAAATTAAATTAAATGTGTTTGCTTTATTTATTGTCTTCTGTTGGTGTCCATTGCATTCAGACAAACTCTTGAGTTGGCCAAATTTAAATGTTTTCATTTTAGAATAATAATTTAGTCACGTCTTTAAGTCCGCCCGCTTGCCTAGGCCTCAGCCTCTGTCTTTTGTGCTGACTGACATCTAAAAAGGCGACCCCGGCCAAATTATTAAAATTGCGTGGGCGTGCTTCCTTCCTGGCAGCTACTTTGTGCTTGTCATAGCCATCAAAAGGCGGCAACAAGTCCTCCTCATTTGCCCCGCTGGCTTTCTTGCCTTTGATGCACATTTGCTGCTGGTGGGGAGTGAATTGGGAAATTTGTTTGTTTGCGCACACACGCACACCCACACCTACTCACACACACACACACACATGACACCTCGGGAAAATTGGCTCACCTGCTGTTGATTCTCTCGCTGTGTCCTTAATCTCGCCTCAATGCATTGACGCGTCTCTATGAACGCCTTCCGCTGCGCCTTCTCCTTGGGCCAGTGCGTGTAGACGCCCGTGATATTGGCCAACAACAGAGCCACGCACGTGCTGAGCAGCTGCAAAACAGAGGAAACATATATTTAATGGAACGAATTAATGACATTAAGGCATAAATACAATAAAACGCCAGTTATGACTCCGGCAGAGCTGAGAGGAGAGAGAGAGCCAGGACTCAAGCTCGATTTCATTCAATTTTGCGGCAATTTAATTTCATTTATTTATGTCTTCCTCCGGCTAGGCGTTGCGACACGTGCCGCCAGCTGTGTCCAGCGATTGTTACGCCCCTCGCTCAATTAAAGCTGCCCGCCCCGCCCATCATCCACCTACCCCCACCCCACAGCACCCCATTTCCATTGTTTGCTAAATTAATTTGCATTTGTGGCGATGGGAGAATTCAGAACCTGTTGATGAACAATGATGATATGCTTAATTTTACCCTCAACATGAAATCGAAAGGAAGGAATTCAATTGAACGGGGATTTGGTCTTTCAATTCCTAGTTCAATTTTAGTTCGGAATTCAGTTTTAAAATAGAGAACTTTTGCCTCAAAGAAATCTAAAGTTTTGGCTTTATAAAGCGAATAAAGTGAAATAAATAAGTTTATCTGCTGCATCCTCTTTTAGGTAGAACACTCATCTCGTTATCTCTTATGAATTTAAGGACCACACTTGCCAGCTATAGGAGCCATGATGTAGTTCCTCGAAGTAAGTAAAGTAAAGTTTAAGGCAAAGTCAAGATTTTTGCAGTATTTTTGGAAAATTTGTCTGAAAGCCAAGCAAATAAATATCTGGAGCTTAAACGAACAGGGGTCAAGGGTCAGGTAAATTTGTATCCTCATTCTGAAAACATTGATGTTTGATGTCTTGATAAAATAGTATTACTCAGGTTCAGGTTCGAGTCGGACTTCCCAAAAATCCAAGTTCGACTCCAAACCGGCCTTAACAATAACGTTCTTTTCGTCTTTCTTGTTGGACCAATACTTGAGCGCATGTTTTAAAGAGCTCTTCACATTCATCAGATAGTCTGGCACTACCATGTAGCTCAGCTGGTGTCAAGGCACCCCCAGGCCTAACGACTTGATGCATCACAGTGTCAGTCGCGTCGTTAACGACAGGTAATGCATTACAGCGCTAGTCTAGTACTTGAACGAGAGCGTAAGTTAAAGTCGGTCCAGCCCGACTTCGATATACCCGTTACTTAGGGCAATTAGTGTTTAATAGACTTTCCCAATGTTATCTAACATAGCATTAACATTAATTTGACCATTTCAACATTATGTGGAAAAAAACGCATGTAGCGCCAAAAAGTATGCAACGTTTTTTATAACCTTTATAACTCTGCCATTGATTATCCGATCTTAATGAAGCTTTCAGAGATTGTAAATATTGGGCACATACACTACACAGCAATAATGAGCTTGATATCTTCAAAATTGTAGGAGTTATTCAAAATTTTCTATTGTGGAGCGGGAGGGGGCGTGGCTCAAATTTGAAATAAAATTGATCTGCGTAGGGACAATAGGAGTCCACATACAAAATTTGGTGGCTCTAGCTCTTTAAGCCTCCGAAATCTAGGTGTTCATACAGAAAGACGGACAGACGGATATGGCCTTATCGACTCGGCTGTTGATGGCGCTCAAGAATATATATACTTTATGGGGTCGGAGATGCTTCCTTCTGCCTATTACACACATTTGCACGACTTCAGTATACCCTTTTACTCTACGAGCAACGGGTATAATGAGCAGGCGTCCACAAAAGATCAATGGATCGGGAGAAGTCCCGACCATTTCCAACACCTTCAACTGCTTCAGAAGAGTGCGACGATTTTGCCACCAATACATTACTTTATTTTGTAATATTTGCGATTTCAAAGCTAAGAAATAGTTTGGTTCTATCATTTCATGGTAGTTCAAAAATCAACGTTTAAAAAAAAAAATTTCAATAAATGGTTAAATTGGGATATGCAGCAAACATTTCTATGGCTAAAATGGAAAACTTAAAAAAATATATAGCACTATGACCAACATCGATTTTCGATGGGGCAAAGCAAAACAAAATTACTTTCTACTCTTCTGAAAGTATTAACATTTCAAGTCATTTTTCGTAAAGAGCTTCGCTCGCACAGGGTTTTCCACGACGCCTACTTTTTGTATACCCTTGCAGAGGGTATTATAAAATTGTCTGGATGCATATCCAACCACATAAAGTATATATATTCTTGGTCAGCATGACAAACTGAGTTGAATTAGCCCTCTCCGTCTGTCCGTCTGTTTCTATGCTATTTTCTCCGTCAGTTTTAAAGCCATCTGCACAAACTCCGCAAGAAGTCTTTAAGTACAAATACGCTGCACATTTGTCGGAACTGGCCGGATCGGAAGACTATAGCATATATCGGTCGAAAAACTAGTTTGAGTGAGAAAAACTTTTTTGTTTTCAGTGGAAACGCCTCCAAACTTCGTATTTCTTAGTTTGCAATGCTTTCCCATGATTCTACCAAGTTTGGTCGAAATCGGACATCTTTATAGTATAGCTCCCTTAGAATAGTAGGGTTCGAAAAGTTGTCTTAGAAAAAATTTTTGTTTTCAATGGAGACTTTAAGGGTATACAAAACTTTGGCCGAGCCGAAGTTAGCTCTCCCCCATTTTTTTTTAAGTTTATATTGGATTTTAAAATTTTTACTATTTTTACTTGAAGCTATTTTTTAGGCAGTTTTTTGTACTTCGGGAGGTCAAATATTTAAAAGGTTCGGTTCATGGAATCCAAAAAAAACACGAATGAAATTGGTTCTGTGGGGTCCACTATGGGGTTCACTGTGGTGGTCAGACCTATCTTATAAGACAAATAAAAACAAACATTCTTAAAGAAAAACCTTTTCCTAATTGCTAAATAAATGAATTTTTTAAAGAAAGTCGAAAATCTTATATCAAGTACAAAATATCTTGGATTAAATACAAAGCAGATTTACAAACAGGACCTAAAAGTGCAACGGAAAATGCGAATTATTTCTTAAAGTGTCTTCTTAAAACTACCAAATGGTTCTAACAATTTTCTTATGGAGTGATAAAAGATTTCATAATATCTCGGTATAACTAATGACTTAACCTTCTTGGAATCAGTAAAGGGACCAAATTTTAAGAATAATTTAAGAAAAGGCTTAGAGTTTTAGGGGCTGAAGCCAAGAATATTCTGCATTTGTTTGATGTATCTTATTTTGTTTCAAGAATTAGAATTTACAATTTGTTTGCCTTTCACAAAGAATTTAATGAACTTATTTTAAGAGTTGAGCAGGTTGGACTTAAGACTATAACAACCTAGTTTGAACTTGATTATTTTGCACTAATAAAATGTACTTTTTGAGCTCCGCTGTGATTCGTTGATAAACCTTGACTTTAAGGTTAACTCTTAAATCGCTTAAGAACCTATTTCATTAGTTGGCACTGAAAGTTCGATTGATTTTTGCTTTAATAGGAAAAATCCACAGAGTTTACAAAAAAAAAGGAAACTTTACAATTTTCAAATGTTTTCTATGTGCTCTTCTTGCTACTTGCTCTTTTTGTGTATACTCTATGTGTTTGACTAGGTTGTTTTTCTCACTTACCTCCTCCCAGTGGGCAGTGTTCTCGTCTGGTTGCTCCCTTGTCAAGTACCTGAGACAGGTGTACAGATGAGCAGCACTCAACAGTATGCCTCCGATCAGCGCCTCACGTAAACGAAGTGGCAACATGGTGTATGTCATATAGATGAGGACAATGCAGCAGGCGCTGCCATTGAAGGATTTGCTAAAGGGGAAAAAAAACACACATAGAAAAGAATAAAGAGTATTATATTTGCCCCTTCTTGCCCAACAGATGTTCTTTGCTTTGTTTTGGCAGTTTGCCTATTTCAGGACTTGGCAGCAATTAGCGAGCCGTAAATGATTAATTTCTGTCTCTGTTGCCAAGTAGCAGCTGCAAAACTGCCTCCCTTTTTACCCACTTCATACCAACCTGGGCTGCATGGCATAGCTGACGGCAATTTCCAGGGCCAGGAATGTGCCCACAATGACATAGGAGACAAGCACCAGGAATATTTCATTCATGGCCGGCTTGGAGAGAATGCAGAGCAAGACTGATTGGCAAAGGAAAGTCATTAAAATTAACCATTAACCGAAAAAGCAACCCTTAAGTGACTCACAAGCATAGACAATGCCACAGATTAGCATAACAATGAGAAAAATCAGCACCGACTCATCAATTTGCGTAATCACCGCATGTAACAGGGGCAGGTAATTCGATGAAGTGTCCAAATTATCATCAACATCATCGTCATCATCGATGGAGGTGAGTTCCAGCTCGACTGTTGCGTTGGACACTTCATTCCGTGCACGGCGAGCAAATTCATTGTTGTCGACGAGAACGCGCGGCGTATACGTAATGCGTTTAATGCCATCAGCAGCAGCAGCATCAGCAATGTAAACATTGTCAGTCTGGGCAAAGTCAACAATCAGTTGGGCCTGCTGCTGCTGCTGCTCCTCCATTTCCGGACTGCTGCTACGTTTTGCACGAATTCTGTATCTGCAACGAATCGAAATCAATTTCATTCGCATATCAATTTTGAGGCCAGTTGATATGTACTTAAGTATGTGTATGTATGTATGTATGTATATACCATCCATCCATCTTGCTGTGACATAAAGAAAGGCTATGAAAATTATTAGAAATGTATTTAAATGGAAATTCCAATTTGACTCGGCAATTTTCTTTGATTGTTTTTATTTTAATTAGAAATTTTGTGAATGAAATGGCTTTGAAAGTTCAACTGAAAAACAAATGACATCCTGTTGTTAAATTCCTTGTACACTTAAAATAAAATCAATGACCTAAAGATGAAACCTGGATTGGAACCGTAAAATCAAACGACTTTTCAGGGAGAATATGAATCACTACATAGAGGATATTCACCAATTTACCTATCTAAATAGTAGCTTTTTCCAGGATTTATTGCACAGTTCCCAGCAAATAACAAAATTATTTTAAAATTCGGCTTACGATAGTTAAAATAATATTTACTAGGCTCGCCCTGTGGTCGAAATTCGACCTTCGAACAAATTAACACTTAACATTAGACGATGTGCACTTTGAAGTTTAAAATAATATGTCAAAAATGTCTTCATTTTGCTTAGTTTTTGGTCCAAAAATAATTGTATCTGAATCGGTTTGAAACCCAGGAAAACCTGATTAACATATATTCCAATTTTGAAGTCAGCCAACATTTGGTTGACTAACTTGGCATAGTTTGGTCTTTTTTATACTACCAAGAAAGCGGTGTTTATAACACCGTTTTGTTAAAGTTTTGGTAAAGAGTAAGTCTTTAAACAATTTTCCATGCATTTCTTTATTTTTGAAGCCGACAGCCTGGGAAATGTTGGCTGGGGATGGCTCCAAAGAAAGTGGGAAGAGACAAAATATATACATTTTTTTGATGGGATTTTGTAGCGCAGTGATAGTGCCTGACCCTACCACAGGCAATAAATCCATAGATTCGATGTATTTCCGATTCGATGTAATACCGATTCGATCTCAAGATCACAGCACAGTCTACAATTGTGCTCGGAGTACTTAAATATGATTAGTGAATTTGCCATCGAATTGTTAGTTTCCTTATAATGTACCTTTCCTGTATCTCATCGAATTTCCCAAACAATACTGACTATTTTCGCACTAATTTTTTTTAGTCAATTGAATTTAATGCCATCTGCATTTCACCGTATCTTTAATTCGCTATAAAACAATAAATAATTGCAAAACAATTTTTTTTTTGCTCTTAATACTCATTCCAACATTACTATGCTAGAAAGGAAGACGAACATATCAATAGGATTAGCAATATAACAAATTTTTTAACAATATTAATTATTGTTTACGCTCCGAAGTACATTTTATTAGCAGCACTTGCCTCGCACAAAAATTTCTTGTCAATTGGATTTCAGTTAGACCTGGGTCTAACAATAAGTCTGCTTAAAACCAAAACAAAATTTGTGTAGAAGCTTTTTTTCCCGCTGATCGTCTCTTCGCAGGGAGACCGTACTGAGAGCCACTCTCTCTGTTTACAAATGTCAAATTACAACTGAGCACAGCTCATAGAGAGTGTTGGCCTGTTGAAACAAAAACAATGCGTTGGTCTGCTCAGAAATCTGTGTGAAGTGTGTGTGTATTGGTCCAACTTTTAATTCGTTATAAAACAATAAATGATTGAAATGAATTTTTATACCCTTGCAGAGGGTATTATAAAATTGTCCGGATGTTTGTAACGCATAGAAGGAAGCATCTCCGACCACATAAAGTATATATATTCTTGATCAGCACGACGAGCTGAGTTGATTTAGCCCTGTCCGTCTGTCCGTCTGTTTCTATGCTATCTCCTCCGTCAGTTTTAAAGCTATCCTCACCAAACTTTGCACGAAGTCTTTTGTTACAAATACGCTGCACATTTGTCGGAACCGGCCGGATCGGATGACTATAGCATAAAGCTGCCATAGGAACGATCGGTTGAAAAACTTGTTTTAGTGAGAAAAACTTTTTTGTTTTAAATTGAAAAGCCTCTAAACTTCGTATTTCTTAGTTGACTATGCTTTTGCATGATTTCACCAAATTTGGGGGAAATCGGACATCTATATAGTATAGCTGTCATAGAAAAGCAGAGTCTGAAAAGTATTCTTAGTTAAAAAAACTTTTTTGTTTTCAATGAAAATGTCCTCAAAATTGGCATGTACTTGTTTTATATGCTCCCACACGAGCCTACAAAGTTTTGTCGAAGTCGGATAACTATAGCATATAGCTGCCATAGGAACGATCGGTCGAAAAACTAGTTCTTGTGAGAAAAACTTTTTTGTTTTTAATGGAAAAGTCCCTTACGTTGGCATATATTTATTTTATATCCTTTTACACAATTCTACAAAGTTTTCTCAATTAGGATGACTATAGTATATAGCTGCAGTATGAATGATCGGTCGAAAAAGCGGTTCTAGTAAGAAAAACTTTTTAATTTTTATTAGGATGGCCTCCAAATTTCGTAATTAACAGTTTGTTATGCTTTTCCATGATTGCACTAAGTTTGGTCGAAATCAGACATCTATATATGTAGTTAGCTCCCATAGAAAAGAAAGGTCCGAAAAGTAGTCTTATTTAGAAAAACAAACTGCAAGGGTATACAAAACTTCTGCCGAGCCGAAGTTAACTTTCCCTTATTTATTTTTTGGTATGGCACGCCAAAACGTCCGCGTAAAAACATTTTCGTCAATTGAAGCGTATGTTTTGGCAAGCGTTATGTTTAAAACAAAATGTTTTGAGGAAAAGTTGCAAAAAAATTCCAAACTATTAAGGAACTTCTACAGCAAATTGGTTGAAAAATAGAGAGAGTCTAAAAGGGCAAGTAAAAGGTTTAGAAACAAGAATTGGTTGGATGGAATACTCTTGTTTTCTAAAACAGCTTCTTCAACTGGGATAGGGGGGCCAGCGAAAACTCCGCAGTAAGCCACAAGCGATGTGAGTTGTGGAGCTAATCGAATTAAATACTTGCGAAGAGCTCGTGTAAGCTTCTGTAAAACTGGAAAACGATTTGCGATCTGCCAAAAAAGAGTTTCTACCCTGAAATAGTGTTTTGCCGCTATTACTAGAGCACACAATTAGTAGGATTGTTGAAGGTAACTGGAAACCGTTTAGCTATAAGGTTGATAACCAAAAATTAATAACTCTAACTGGATTTAATAAATGACGGCAGTATTGTGAGATTCAACATATCGAGACTTAGAGATTTTTGTGGAGAAATACCCTTGGTTTGATATGCCTTCGTGTTTCACAAAATTGTCATTCATTTTCATTATCATAATTCTTATACTGTTCTTGATAGCATCCAGTTGCGATGTGCCATTATCATAGCATACCATCTACCATTCTGTTCATAAATACTATACCTCTGTCAAGCGTTTGTTTTTCTGAGTATATCATCCTGAATGACAAATTCCAGTTTGTTTCCTTTAGCCAAACGATTTTCATCTTCAAACGCACAAGAATTTGCCAGGAATTTTCTTTCAAAATGCATTTAAAAATTATGTAAAAGAAATTAAAGTAAATTCCAGCATTTGCTTAAATCGCACACACATTTCCTTTGCTGTTTGAAGTCTCGTTTTCTATGGCTTAAATTCAATTTAAACCTCGAAAAGTTGTCTACCTTTATCCGACTTATTTCAATCCAACAACAAGAGGACGGCAGAAACCGTAGCATACTTTTCTGGGAAAGTTTGTCTGATTGAATTTCAAGCGCCAAAACCTCAAATGTCTATCAAAAGCGTAAAACTGAAGTCACCTTCCGGTCAGCCTATCTGTGGCCTGTCAAAATGCCAAGCCCACCAAATACTAAATTATCCCCCATCCCCCCCCCTCACACCCCACTCGCACTCTTTAGGGGTAGCTCACCTGGTGCGATGCTGTTGATGTTGCTTGTAGCGATGCTTGTGCAGGCGTCGATAATGTTTGCGCTTCTGCCTTCTCGTAACATTATCATCCACATCAAAATCAACAAGGTCGTCGTCGCGGTTGGACTCATACACGGATACGGAATTTAAATCCCTGCCATTGGCAATTTGTGGGGCCATTGTTGTTGTTGTTGTCGCTGCTGCTGTTAAGTTGCCGGCACTGGCCGTGGCATTTGTGTCCAGAAAGAGGCTTTCCATTTTTATCGTTGATGAAAATGAGAGACTTCGTCGTAGTTGCATTGTGGTAAACGCTACGTGCGTGCAGGACAGCGCCAGGATGAGAGTCAAGAGCAGGGCCAAAATGTGCGTGGTATTACTTTGATTCATACGCAAAAAATAACGTTGATACAGCATTTCCACCTGCAGAACAGTTGAAAGTAGTTTCAACAGGCTTTGGCCCTGCTAAGCTACTTACCTGCAGATTCTTAAACTGATGCGTCGAACAGAGACGCAAAATGATGCGATTCAAGCGAAACCAAAAGGAAATACTTGGACTTAGGGCTGCCGCTTGAGTTGAGTTCGTGCTGGTTGGATTCAATGCCGCCTCCACATTGCCAGCATCAGCTGAAAGCGAAATGTATGAAATTCAATTTTGTGAAATAGTCAACAAAATGCAAATTGCTGATAAAACTAGGAAACTAATTATGCTGTGGCGAGAATTTCTTGTGAATTTGACATGACTTTGAGTGCCAGCTGCAATTAGAACTGACAAATGAATCCTAATGGAAACTGTGATGCACGTGCTGATATAATTATAAGCATCATTCACTTAGTCAGTTTATAGTAGTTTATTTTACCTTAGAGATTTGTGGTTGAAAATGCCTGGAGAAACTTAGTTTGTAGGCAAAGAATGGGAAATAATTGGATTATTCGCTATGGAAATTGACAATTACAAGCCAAGTACCGTTTTCCCGTTTGCTGAGATCAAACGGATCGTGGACCAGGATAACAGATACTTCAGTTAGGCTACAGTTGTAGTAGGAGTAAGATTTACCGAAACCGCAAATTTGTTAATTTTCGCGGATTTTTGACAATTTTCTGAAAATTTCTTCAACTTAGAATCCCTCCCGAGCAAGCGTTCAATTCATTCTCCAAATTGCAATCGGATGAACGATATAACTTTGCGAATTTCGCGATTTTTGGACCTTAGAAACCTTCGCGATTTTATAAAAAAAAAAAAAAACAAACGAAAAAAAAAAATATTTTTTTTATATTAAAGGGTTTTTGGAAAATTCCCCGCCCATTTCTTCAAATCAAAAAAAAAAAAAAAAAATCAGATGAAAAAGGTTTTTTTTTTTATTTGGGGGTTTGAAAAATTCCCGCCCATTTCTCAAATCAGAATCCTTCATTCTCCAAAGTTTTATAACAAACAAACATTTTGCCAAATTTCGCGGTTTCTTCTACTTGGAAACCTTCCTGGGCAAGCGTCGATCAATTTCCCAAAGTTTTAGCAAAAACTTATATTTTGCAATTTTCGCAGTTTTTTGACCGTTTTCCGCAAATTTTTTCAACTTGGAAACCTTTTAGGGCAAGCGTTCAACCATTCCCACATTTTCATTGCAATCGGATGGACGGTATAATTTTACAAATTTCGCGGTTTTTGGACCATTCCACAGACATGAGACATAGCCTATGACATTTTCCTGATCGACGTGAACTTACTGTGAACAAGAAAGAAAGTCGGTCAAACCCGACTATAACATACTCTGTACCTGTGAAGTGCTGCCCATCACCGCTGCGACCTGTGCTGCCCATAATTGTTTGTTTTCCTTATAACTCGACAACCGTTCATCCGATATGTCCAGAAGGAACGAACCTTCTATCTATAAAACTGTGGGAGATATGACGTTTTTACCAATTTGAGGGGGCGTGGCGAAAATTGAAAATAAACTTGATCTGCCTGCAAGTATAAGAAGCATAATGGGACATACATGTCAAACCTCTATCTCTTACCATCTCTGAGATCTGTGCGTTCATACGGACAGACAGACGGACATGGCTAAATCGACTCGGCTGTTGATGCTGATCAAGAATATATATACTTTATGGGGTCGGAGATGCTTCCTTCTGGCTGTTACATACTTTTACACAAACTTATACTCTATGTACCTTTGGAACAGAGTATAATAAAATTTTTTCCTAAAATATTGTTGGCTATCACTTTGCTGTGTAGTCGTTGCTCTGTCCAGGACCTTTGGTACAGAGTATAAAAATTCGTGAAGATCGGTTCAGCGGTTTAGACGCCCATAAGGGACAAACATACTTTCACTTTTATATATTTGTATTGATGATTATCATGCATTTCTTGTTTTATTTGATTTGTTTTTGTTTTTATACCCTGCTCCCATTGAAAATTGGAAAAGGGGGATTTTGAAGTTGTGCAAAAGTATGTAACAGACTGAAGGCAGCATTTGCGACCCTATAAAGTATATATTCTTGATCAGCATCAACAGCCGAGAGACTATAAAAGCTAGAGCCACAAATTTTTGCATGTAGGTAGGTGTATACCCGATTCAAATCGAGTTTGTTTCAGATTTGGAAAATTCCTCCCCCTCCCCCCTTTAAGCGCAAAAAACTGTCAGAGCCACAATTTTTAAGATAGACCTTCCATACTTTATATATATATCAAGTAAGGCTCAGTATCTATCTTTTCTGAAAAGATCAATAAGATCGGACAAAAAACACCGAAGTTATATACGAATCAATTTTGCTTGTGGGAGAGAGGGGGGCCTTGCATTGTCAGTTACCGCGTTTGCGCGTGCGTATGTGCGTATTTTAGAGTATGTGTGTGTATGTGTGAGTGTGTGTATATGTATGAAAACACAAGAAGTCACGGGAATAGGGTATTTTGTAGTCGGGGCACTCGACTACAGCTAGCTTACTTGTTGTAAAGTGAAGTTTTCAGCAATTCTAGCCGCAAGCTTGTTGTGTTTCGTGGAATAAATGTATGTTGGATTGACGTGGATTAACGTAACTATGAACACTATATTATTCTTCAGTATGTATGTAATGCGAGGATATCAATCTTTTTTCCACCTTTTTGCCCCTTTTCTGAAAAAATCGCTTTTAAAAATCGACAAAAACATCAAATTAGCTGCTAGTCGAGCAAATCGCTTATATGGCAACTATGTGAAATAGGGTTTTAAAGTGAACCAAATTTTGTGAGTCGTCTAGGGAGCTAAAAACACGTATACAAACCAAACTTTAGTTTAATTGCTTATAAATCAAAAAAGTTAATGCAAGTCGGCCGGATCGGTTATATGGCAGCTATATAAACTAGTGCCGCAAATCGAACCAGATTTGGTAGGTCACCTTGAACACAAAAATATGTGTACAAACCAAATTTTAGTTCAATTGTTAAAAAATCAACAAAGTTGGTGCAAATCGGCTGAATCGGTTATATGGCAGCTATAAAATAATGGTCTAAGACGAGCGAATCTTGGTAGGATGTCTTGGGGGCCCAAAAAATGTGTACAAAGCGAATTTGGGGATCATACCTCAATAATTGGAGTTTCTGTGTAAAGAATGGGCATGAAGATGGGGATGAAGAGGAATATGAAGTGGGGCGGAAAAGAGGGGGATGAAGAGTGGCGATGAGAAGGGGAAGAAGAGGAGGGTGAAGAGGAGGATAAAGAAGGGAGATAAAGAGGGGAGTGTAGAGGGGGGTGATGTAGCGGGATGAAGAAGGCGGTTGAAGAGGGGTGCGAAAAGGGGGACTAAGAAGCGGGATGAAGAAGGTGGTTGAAGATAAGTGTGAAGAGGGGATAAAAAGGGGGATACAAACGGGGGAGAAGGAGGGGGATATAGAGGGAGAATGAAGAGGAAGTGAAAAGGAATCTAAAAAGGGGGGATAAAGGGGGGATGAAGAGTGGTGATAAAGAGGTGGATAAAAAGGGGGTGTAGAGGAGGGTGAAGGGGGTGTGAAAAGGGGATAAGAGGGGGGGGAAATAGAAGGCGGAAAAATGAGGAGAAAAAGGGGAAATGAAGAGGGTGACAAGACGGCGGTGAAGAGGTGGTTGAAGAGGTGGTAGTCCCGAACAGCTTCCAACAGACAACTCGAAGTCCGCCACTTAATTTTTGTAATACCTGCACTCAAAAAAACCTTAAATCTATTTGGAAACATTTATTTTAAAGCTAAGAAATCGTTTGATACGAAGATTTCAAAGTATGTAGTTTTAAAAATCAGTGTTGAGTGCCTTTAAAAAAGGGCAATAAATGGTCAAACTGCGAATTTCAGCAACAATTTCTTTGGTTAAAAAGGAAAATATCAAAAAATGTATAGCACCATCGACACTATCGATGATTTGCCATCATGTGCCCTGCATGTGTATTGATGGTTTAATGAAATAAAAATTCTCTCTTATGCTCTTTCCTTTATAATTCGAATTGTATATTATATCCGTAGCTCAAGTGGGGGTCGTGAAGACACTAAGTTGTTGATAATGCCCGGAGAAACTTGGTTTGCAAAATATTTATACTGTTGATTTGCCGATTGGTCAGTCGAGGAGTTTGAAGCTGTTGCTCCAAACTGTGGCTGGGGGTAAGGATTAAATTGAATTCCTAAAACAAAATGCTTTTGCACTAAAATTGAGTTTTAATTAATAATTACTGTACCATTTTGGCTACAAAACCAAAAATTCCTTAGCATGCACCCACACACCGACACACACCAACTTATCGTCTTATACAACACATTTATTCGATTTGCTAACCATTGTACTTCAACATCATCAATGTGTTTTCAACCAATGACTGTGTCTGACATTTTATGAAAGAAAAAAAAAAGACCAACATTGATTCAAATGCAACACACAAAGCCATAAAATGTTTGTATTATAAAATGGCATATTAAAATCATTCAACTGTCCCGATACTTCTGCGCCCCCTCAGGTTGACCACAATACAAACCACGAACAACAACACACTCGCACACACACACATCACACAAAATATGTTTTCATATGCATCAATAAATAAATGCCAAACGTGATTATGTAAATTTTCTATAGAAATCTGCGCATATCAAAAGCAGAAAGCAGCCATTTCTTGCGTAGGAAAAAAACGCACACACGCACAACTAAAATAAATCGGGAAAAAGGCAACCAAGGCAACCGCAAGCCCTCACATGTGCAGGAATGTGACGAGAAATACCAACGCGTCTGAGAAATAGCCTCGTCAAATTCCTTTTTTTTTTTTTTGACAATGACAATCAACTTGTGACATTCGAGCGATGCGAGAGCCAATGAACATACGTGTTGGCATTTTTATTTGCCCAGAAAGTCCGATGAAGGCTCCATTATTACCAGCTAATCGCACATAACGAGACATTTTTCTCAGGATTTTACTCACTCTGTTGCAGCAGCTGGGCCTCATCGCGTTGATAGATCATGGGACTGTGGCAGGTGGAACTGGAGTTGGTGGAATCAATGGACTCATCAATATTGCAGCGAGTGATGCCAGCCTGGAAATTGAAAATGGAGGGAGGGGAAATTGTTAGTGATAAATGCAGGGGAATTAGGTGGAAATTATGCAAACTCAAGGACTTAAAGAACGCCTCAGATCCGAACCTGTCAACCAAGTTTTGATTCAAAATATATCTCAAGTCCATAATAAACCTAAATACTTCCTTTGGCACTTCATGGTTCAACCCGAAAGTCGACTTTTATCAATTAAACTTTTTGCTCTATTTGTTTATAATTTCAAGAAATTGCTTAGCGATCCGTAAACGCACAACAAGTACTTATCGTTAGACAATTTGTTTGTTCATTGAGCGTAAATAAAGTAAATATTTTTCATCCTGTAAGTATGCAATGATGTTACGTGCTCACAACTGACACTAAACGTTCTACCCACTCACCACCATCCCCTCCCCCCCCACACACACACACACCCACATAGAGAAAGACAGAAATTGTTAGCTGCATGCGTATTTTTGCATCCCCCGCGGCATTTTTAAGCAAATTGCCGCCTGTTTGTATGGAAAGTGTGGCGCGTTTTTTTTTTTTTATTTTCACTTTTTCATTCTGCTAAACTTTTTCAATTGACTCTTGACAACGGAGCACACATCGCACATGTGTTCGCCCTGGTAAAGTGGCCCCTTGTGCAAGCTGGAATTTTTCATACTTTCGTGCGGCAACAGGATGTTGGCCAGGACATAGCTTGTTAACTGGCATTCAAGGTACTAACTTACTGTTCGAATCACACAAATGTGAATAATTAAAAAAGAAGCAAATTGAACAACAGTTTATTAGGGTTCGAACGTGCGAATTGTACAGATTTGATTGAAAGGAAAGATGGGTTTGCTAGTCCAGACCCGTAAACAGTGTGGGGGAGTATCAAGGTATTGGTGCCTGGCAATTTCGTTTACAAGTTTTAAATGTGTATTTAGCAAGCTAATGGAATTGGTTCTAATGGAAATGGTTGTTGTTTCTTTCTCACCAAAAACAAAAGCTAAATTTAAGGATACCAATTTGAGTATAGTTGTCAAATTTAAAACTAGAAATAATGGGAAATTAATTAAGGACTTCATTTAAACTTTAAGCAACACCAAAGTATGGTAAGACTTTGTTCTATTTAATCTATTCAGAAAATGTTTATCGGTCAGAACCTATGTCTATCGGTCGAATATGCAAAGGACCCCAAAGGCTCTGTCGTAGATCTGTACTCTATTTTGAATTTAATTATATTTAGTTCCCCTACTGCCTTTTAATCAGCGTACGAATTTATAGTTAAAAACCCTTCTAATCTTAGAGATTCAAGAAGAGACCGCTCAACAGCCAGGTTTTGTCTTTGCAACTATCTGTCCTACTATTCTATTCTTTATTTCAGATATTAAATAAGGAATGGAATCATGAAAAAGCAAGTCAAACTAATTAATACGGAAGTTTGGAGACGTTTCCATTGAAATCAAAAAGTGTTTCTCTCTAAAACCGATCGTTTTATGACAGTTTTCTGCTATAATCATCAGATCCGGCCGGTTGAGACAAATGTGCGGGGTATCTGTAACAAAAGTCATTCTGCAAAGCAACATTAAGATAGCTTTCAATCTGACGGAGGAAATAGCATAGAAACAGACGGACGGACATGGCTTTATTAACTCAGCTCGTCATGCTGATCAAGAATTTATTTTATGTGTTTTGAGATGCTTTCGTCTATGCGTTACAATATCTGGACAATTTTAATATACCCTCTGCAAGGGTATAAAAAATCATCACAAGACTTTAACACACGTATACATATTACAAATTCGGGTAATAACCCTTTAACAGACAAAATCGATAGAGCGTAACGTAGTGATCATTTTTATACCCTTCGTGTCTGTTTCTAAGCTATCTCCATCGTCAGTTTTAAAACTAACATCACCAAACTTTGCACGAAGTTAATA
The DNA here is from genome assembly GCA_018904265.1 of Lordiphosa collinella. Lineage (NCBI taxonomy): Eukaryota > Metazoa > Arthropoda > Insecta > Diptera > Drosophilidae > Lordiphosa > Lordiphosa collinella. The sequence goes on along the minus strand of JAEIFV010000353.1, from coordinate 134,217 downwards.
AAACAAGCTTAATTTTAAAGACTTTAGGTGAAAATGTTGTCTGAATCGTTCGCCAGGTGAAAATAGTTAATAATAGTTAAGAAAAAAGAAAAAAGAATCAAAAATTAACGAAGGAACAGATACACAATATATAAGTGTACCGTACATAGACAAACTAACTAATAAAGCTTCTATATCTAAAATCATACCAAAGGAAGTTTCAAACATAACGTACGCTTATAAAGCTCACACCAACACAAGGAAATTGTTTACAAACACGAAAGACAAAATAGAAAAAGAACAACAACAACACGTAGTCTACGAGATCGCTTGTAAAGGGAGGGGAGAAGACGTTTGCAGTGGCGTCTATGTCGGCACAACAAAGCGCGCACTAACAACAAGAATAGCAAAACACAGAATAGACGCAAAAAAAAAAAAAAAGATGACGACCGCTATCGCCAAACATCTGGCAACAACTGGACACACAGCTGATTTCGACGATGTGAAAATTCTTGACATTGAGCGAAAGGGAGAGAACGAGACTGACTTTTGGAGAGCCTACGAATACAGCAGAGGGGAGAGAACGCGCTAAGCCACAAAGAGGATATTGAACAAATAAATTGCATATATGCGGCAGCGGTAACAAAACAAAACAACTTGACAAGGGAAAATAAATGGAAAAACCATTGACAATTAGATCGACAAATTAAGTGTTTTTAACTATGTATGTATGACAAAAAAGAGTTTGTTTTTGTATTGTTTTTATTTGTTATCATCAATAAATTTAGACTCCCTGAAGAAGGCGCAAAATGACGTCAAAGCGCGTAGGAGAAAAATCTGAATAAAAAACTTTTGGGTTTTTATTTGGGATGAACCACAACGGCCAAGGAAAACCCGCACAAAAAGGTAAAGCTACACGAAAAATAGTTAAGCCTGTCACTGGACGTTGTTGGCAGATTCCATGTAAGATACCACACAGGTGAATATTTTTGTATCAAACCACTTTTTATTAGAAAGAAGAATACAAAACATGTTATTTACTGTGGTCTTAGTCCCATATATCTCTAATATAATAAGAGTCACAAATGCATTATTGCCCCCAATAACTTTTTAAATTGGGATAGTCATACATCGAGATGTATATCAATACACAAAAGTCTACACCCAGAGAAATGAAGGACGAATCGGCGAGAACGAATTCTTCTTGGTTTTAGTATTTTTATACTCTGTACCAGAAGTACACAGAGTATAATAAGTTTGTGCAAACATGTCCGTCTGTCCGTATGAGCAAACAGATCTCAGATATGGTAAGAGATAGTGGTTCGACATGTATGGGAGAAAAACTTCGTATACTTGCAGGCAGATCAAGTTTATTTTAAATTTTTGCCCACGCACCCTCTCGCCCCCGTAATATCGAAAAAACGTCATAACTCCCACAGTTTTGTAGATAGAAGGTTCGTTTCTTCTGGACATATTTGGTAATTGGGATTCTTTATCGATCCGAATTTTAAAGATCGGATGAACGATATTCGAGTTAAAAGGAAAACAAACAATTATGGGCAGCACCGGTCGCAACGGTGATGGGCAGCACTTCACAGGTACAGAGTATATTATGGTCGGGCATGACCGACTTTCTTACTTGTTCTTCTTGGTTTTTTAAGAAGAAATCTTCTCGGATCCAAAAAACAATCGTTCTCGACAACAAATGAGAACAATTCTCTCTCTAGCTCTCAGCATTGGCAGGCAATGGCACCGTCAATTTATAATACGACTTAGACGCCGCGGAAAACACCAGAGGTGTGGTGTCGTTGGCTAAGCGTGAGAGTGCTGAGTCCAGTGTATCGGGGTGAGAGCAATGTTTTTGAGGTCGCAATCGAGTTTGCAGTCCCAGTAAGGTGTCCACTACCACCGACAGATCACAAGCGCCCCCCTAATTTTTGTTTTCAATGGAAATGTCCTTAAAACTTGCATATTTTAATTTGATATACTTTAATTCTACAAGTTCTACAATTTTACAAAGTTTTATCCAAATTGGATAACTTTAGCATATAGCTGACATAGGAATGATCGGTCGAAAGAGAAGTTCTAGTGAGAAAAACTTTTTGTTTTCAATGGAATCGCCCCCAAACTTCGTATTTCCTAATTTGCTATGCTTTCCCATGATTCCACCAAGTCTGGTCGAAGTCGGACATTTATATAGAGCAGCTTCCATAGAAAAGTAAGGTCCGAAAAGTAGTCATAGTTAGAAAAACTTTTAGTTTTCAGCTGAGGCTGCAAGGGTATACAAAACTTCTGCTCGGCCGAAGTTTTTACTTGTCTCAATCCAAATACTGCAGTATTATATCTATAGCACTGCCTCCAATTTGCTGTTGAAATTTCTTAATAGTTTGCCAATTTCTTGCAGCTTTTCATCACTACATTTTGATTTATCAATGATTGTATGTTTGTAAAAACATACGCCTCAACTGCCAAAAAATTTCTGTGTAGGGACGTTTTCGGCGAGCCATACCAAATAAAGAGAGCGTTAGCAAACCGAAATGGTGCCTGAAAAGTATTCTCTTGCTAGCAGATGCAGGTTGCTGCAGCTAAATCTCAACATTTTACAAAGATAACGAATCATATAAACAAAAACAAAAAGAATTAGACCGAATACAGCCGGATTAAAAAACTTGCACTCCACGAAAGTCTTAAGACAGTTGTTGAAAAGAGGTAAGTGCGACTGCAAGCTGATACCACGGTTTATCATTACAATATATGTATACAGCACTTGTCACGGCTCAATTTTTGTCTTAAATACAAACCATTAACCTAATTAAAACCAACTATAACAGCTGGAAAAATATACTTTTACAACTTGCAAGCGAAATCTGTGCACATTAGAAAATGCAGGAAAATAGTTTCCTGCAGCTGCTGCAACATATGTTAGGTTTGACTCACAGCTGAGCGAATAAAAACCACAAAAATAATAATTTTTTAAAATTAGCTTTTACTTCCGAAAAGTCGGCTGTTTCGACCAGTGCACTGGACACTACAGTGTGCGACCTTTGAATTCACGGATGGCGACCAACTCCATAGCTTAAATGGTTGTTTAATAATATTCTTCACATTCCTAAACTGTCACGTTCCAATCTGTTCCCTTTTTAGACAGCTTGCAGCTTGTTTTCTCCAGGTGTTGTTACCTTTTAAAAATTTTTAAGCAGACTTTGCAGAAAAAAATGCTTTGTTGTCTTGAAACAATACCAGAACTGAAAGTACTTTTCTCCCTCTATTTATTTTGTTCGACGAAAACTTTTCTTTTATTAACAACAATCTGAAAGTTTTGCTTGATTTTTTGCCATCTCTGCTATTAGCATTGAGCAGTATTATTTTGTATTATGTTTCAAGCATTCAGCACTTACTCTTAAACTTTTCTCAATTTCAGAATTATATTTCCCAAGTTTTTATTTTAGCCTTTTCCCTCACTGCCTGCCATCAAGAAGTGCTCTATTTTTAGCAGCCATTTCTTTTTACGCATATAAATGCTTGAGTTTTCTTCAAAAATCTTTAACAAACAAGATTTATCTCTAAGTGTATGGTTTACTTCCCGCTTTTTTTCCATCATCTCTCTTTGCGTTTCTAATTGTCTCTGCAAACAGGTTGCGACAACAGATTTCCTTCCCTTCCTCTTCCATTCACTGTCTATTTTTAGACGCTTGCCTTAACAAATGGAAATTGTATTTTAAATGTGGCCACGCCCATTCCCCTGCTTAAAACCCAATCAAATTAAATATTTAAATCCCCCGCCATGCCAGGGACATTCTGTCCATTATGTGAGTAAATTAATTGATGCCAATCCTCAGTTCTCAGTCGGCAATCCAACTCACCGCAATCAGGCTGCTGCTAACCATCGCCTTGCCTCCCTTGGCGCTCGTATTGAAATGTTCGATCACCTCCCAATTGGATTTCTTGGGCGTCGATGGCTGGGTTATTGGAGAGCCCGCACCACCAGCACCACCACCCGTTGACTGACCAGGTACATGCAATTCCATCGAGGTTTGCGTGCTGCTGCCCGCCTGTTTTAATGAAGCTGAACGGCTAAAGAACTTTCTGTGTTTGGTTTCCTAAGAAAGGCAGATGGGGAGAGGGGGGCGGAATTGTATTAAGAAATGATTGTCTTTGGGGTCAATTAGGTAGCTCACCTCTTTGCCGGCAGTTGTTGCTGTTGCAACACCGTGTCGCATGCCCCTCAGTGACAGACGCTTCGACCATTCTCGCTTCTGACTCTCTGATGACAGTGAACGAAAGATATGAGTGCCACCGCCACCTCCACCGCCGCCCGACGAGCTCATTTTGTTAGTCTGCAAGAAGAAAGAAAGGGAACCAAAATTGATTTTCATTTTACATGCTAAAGGAGCGCGCTAATTTCTAAACAAATTGCCAATTTTTGCGCTCGACAGCGACAGAAAATGGCATTAAAACAATAAATTCGATTTTACCCCCAACTCAAAAACAACAACAGAAACTGGCGCTGCCAATAAATATACGAGTATCGTATCTACTTTTCGTTTTTTTTGGGCCCGGCCCACTTAAGTCGCATGAAATGCTTGCCAGACACGCAAGGAATACCCTGGAGCTGTAACTGCAGAATTTTGTTAAATTTCAAAATGCCTAAAAATAAAAAATTTACAAAATTGGAGAGACGTATAGAAGTTGAAATACTCTTTTTAACTTTGAGAAACTTTCTTTAGAATTTCATTTTTAATTGCTACCAGTCCAGCTGCAATCGTTTCCCGAAATTAAGGGAGTGCGAAGGTCTTTTGCCGCTTTTCCGGTTGTTCTTTGAATATAAGCTTATAAATAATATAGGCGGTTTTTGCTGCCACATCAATGCAATGATAAAGTATTCGGGTTGCGCAATCCTGAGTTGTGGCTCTAATGTGGTAAAGGCCCAAAAGTAAATCCAATAGATGTACACCGCCCATATGGGCGAAGTTCCGTTTAGGTTTTCTTTCGTATCGAGCTTTCTTCGATACTCCATCATTCGAATTGGACGTTGTAAATGGCTTGAATCCAACATAGGTGGACAGGAAGCGAATGGATTTTTTGTATTTCCACAGCAGATTGCTTACTTGGACACCATAAGATGTACCCACATACTCATTCGAAATTCTTCTTGACTCCTTTTTAATGTAAGTAAAAGTAAAGTAAAATCGGCTTGTCAAGATGACAGGGCGGGGGGGAAAGGAGCTCCATCTGGTGCGCTTTAATTTTAGCACAAGAGAAAGGGACCTACAGTTAACCCGATCCGAACGGCAGTTTTGAATTCATGGCTCATTAGCAGCGGCGCCAACAGCAAGAGGGGGGGTGTAAAGTTTTATCAAAGAAAAACTTTCTTGTTCGGGCGGATCGCGCTCGCTCAGTGCGCTAGCCTGCTGGCATTATCATTTATTGGGGATACGATTTTCACGCACAATGTCAAAACTATAAATATTTTTGGTACACAGTAGACCATCAAAGGCAATGAAGTATCTTGAAGGGTTAATAGTGATTCAAGATGATTTTCGTGTGCTAAGCAAGACTGCGTTTTCAGAAATTGTCCATCACGTCGAGATTTTAAGTAATTTGAGCTTAAAGTTGCTAAAAGTGCCTATTTTTTCCCATTTTAGGAGCGTTTTTCGGGGAATCTATTCTATTGTTTGGACTCTCTTTGATACCATCGGAAAGTACCACTCCTAAACTTTAAAATGAACTATCCCAAACAATTCTGCGATTTTTTTCAATGGAGTTATACCTCTGTTAGCACTTGTGTAAGAATTCAAAAATATCCTATTTATTGCTGGTGCCCCAAAGTATGCAATGGGTGGTAGAGACTCTAAAAACAGTAAAGTAAAGTAAAGTAAAGCAACAAAATTCAAAAGAAAACCTCCTGTTTATGCTTAAGGAGAGACGATTACAATAAATTTCATAAACGCAGAGCTCGTAAATAACAATTGAAAATTTTTACCTTTGCGGTCTGCTCAATAACAAAACCGAAAAAAACCATGCACGCTTGCTCTCGCTCTGAGTAGAACACTTCGTTTCTCCTTGTTTTTATTTTCAGTTGACTGTTCTCAGTTGAGATTATCTTGTTTTGCTCATTCAATAACCATTTATAAACAGCGATCCGACTGAGCGCTTGCACATTAAGAGTCAATAGATGAGCAAAAAGCCGAACGACTCACCTCAAAGGGTCTTTTTTTCTTCTTTTATTTGTTTTGTGTGTGGCTGGCTTGTGTGAGTCGCTAGACACCTCACTCACACATACACACACACAAACGCAAATGACTTTTATCTTCTTCGCTAGGCGACGATTTGCTCAGTGAATGAGCAGAGCAAAATGTAAACAAATCCATTGCTTGTTCGTTGAGCACTGAGCGATTCGTCCATGAGCTGATGTGAACGGTTCATCTCTGACTTTTTGTTCAAAGGGTCCGTAAATAACTGTTATTTTTGGACAACGAAAAACGGTCAATTGTTATTTGCTAGCTCTTCATAAACAAAGGCCAAAAAAGGACCGATTTGTGACCAGCCTTCTTTACTGTTTTCAGAAACGAAAACATATTGGAAACAAACTGCAAGGGTATACAAAACTTCGGCCAAGCCGAAGGTAACTTTCCCCTATTTTTTCTCTTCAAACTTAATTTCTATGTAGAAAAATTGTGCAGTAAGCAAAACTTGGCATGTTTTTGTTATGTTTATTGTTTATATTCTAACAAAGTTCAGTCAAACTGATTAGTGAACAATAGGAATTTAAATTAGACAATAGAATATTTCTTACTTCTAGCAGTGGAGAGTTTACAGAGAAGAGATAGTAAAAATTGTTGTAATTTAGACAAAGGTTTCGGAAAGGTTCATGATGAGCATAGTTCGTGAGCCAAGGATGTAAGTAAATCGGGATATAGTTCCTTGTTACACGTACCGGAACCACAAAACTTATTAGTCTGAGCAGAGCGTTTGAGTCAATCTCACCTAACAGGAGCTTATGAAGGAAAAGCACGCTAAGGTAAGTTCTACGATTATTGAGTGATGGAAGATCCAATAAACGTGGTCTATGCTCGTATGGTGGTAGGTACGTATTAGAGTCCCTATTTAGGCCACAAATGGCGAAAATTAAAAACCTTTTTGTACAGATTCGAGTTGATCCTAGAATTGTTGGTAGTTTGGAGAATAGATACATGAGCCAAACTCAAAAATAGGTCTGATCAGAGAAACATATATTTGCTTGGTAACATATGGGAAATATTCTCTGCGAAAAAGTACTGCGCTCTCTGCGGGGTCCAACGAATTTATATTTATACTCATTCGAAAATACAATGTCTGACGTGTCAGAATCACCCAAATTTTTGAATGGAATTGGGTGTTTAGTCGTTAGATAGTTCAGGTAACAGCTCCAACCTCAATTCTACAGAGATTGAGCGCGTTCAAAACTATAACAAAAAGAGGCGAAAGTAGTTTAGAGACTCTCAAAATATGCCACAATAATAAACTTAAAAGACGATCACTCTCTCAACGTAACACTTCTTTTTGATTTTCTATTACAAGCTGAGCAAAGCAAGCCAAGTGGAGGAACAAAGTGTCTTATTTCTTGTTGTTGTTGCATTAGATATTTCAGCGCAAACAAAACGTAAAAGGAAGCACGCATACACACTTGCAGTTTTGCCTGCAATGCAAAAATAAAGAGAAATAACTCTAGTTTGTTTAATAAAGAGCGAGCTCAGAAAAGTCAGAGGTAAAATGTAATTTCGTTTCCCTTTTTCAACATGTCGAAGGGTAATGGTCTGTATCCAGATGTGATTTAACGAGAAGTAAAGTAAAATTTTCATAGAAATTTTATTTTTGGTTTACTTTTGTCATTTTCGTATGAAAATTTTACCTTACTTCTCGTTAACTCACATCTGGATACAGATCTTAACTGTTGTGTTTCTGACTGCTTGTAAAAAGGAATCACTTTTGACGAGCTCTGAGTAAAATTATTAGACATCAGTATCTAAAATCGTTGCAGTAAGTAAAATCGTAAAAATCTGTTATTCAAATCAGGGATGCAAGCCAGTTCTGCACCGAGCCCAACCGAACCAAGCCGAACCGAGCCGCAGAGCCGAACCGAAAACCACAAAGAAGAACGTTTCGGTTCAGTTCTATGATGAGTTTTGAAAAGTGTATCGCTTTCCTCTAGCCAATGATACTTATTACTTTCGATTTCCTAAGTTAATTTTCGTTTCACCCTCTACAAAGGGGACCACTGATAGACCGAATTGATCCTTAGCGATGCCGGATTGATATGGCCTTTAGGTATGACTTGACAAAAATTGTTCATGCAATCCTGTTTGTCTACCGCAATTGCCCTCCGATCTCAGTCTCAGTCTGCATTCTTTTCTTGAAAGTAAATAATTGATTTGTCGTCCTCTACTGGACAGTATTCTTAAGAGAGTTTCAGGAGAGTTTTTCTTATACGTTTAATACGTATTCTTTTCTTTCAGAAACTGAGTGAACCACTGAACCAAAACCCGTACTTATTTTCGAGTGGTTTGCGTCCCTGATTTGAATTGTTATCCTTTTTCGTGTTAAACTGCGAAAGAGTTTTTAAATATTTTGTTAGTTTTCGATTGGCTTAGACTCCTTTTAGATTGTAGAAATATAAACTTTTTACATTGGTTTACATAACGAGACCTGACTTTCTCTCTTAAGTCTGTCTCTAAATTACATCTAAAACCTATTAAATTTTCTTTTGAACCATTTCACTCAACTCATTATAAAAGAAGTCTACCTTTAATTCGTAGAGCATCACAACAAAACTGATTCACTGTGAACAACAAAAAACAATGTGAGAAATGGAGGGCAAAGAAAACTTCTTCAATTTTCCAGGGGACTGGGCCAAAGTCTTAAAGCCGGGCCAGGTCGTTTTTACCATGTTCCTGGCTGTCGTCATTTGTTGTCTTTGCCTTTTTCGACTTTTGTTTTTAGCCAAAGGCAGAAACATTTTCTTTTTCTTTTTGGTTTTTTTTTTTTTTGGTGTATATTTAAAAGAGGCGTGGCAAACTCGTGGAGAAAGGGGGCGGCCCAACGGCATAAATATGTCAAAAACACAATGCGCCGTGCCATAAACAAAATGTTTTGTTGCCAACAGAAAATGCCAAAAAAAAAAGATTGAAAAATTGAAATTGAAAAACCCAAACAAAACGGTTGCGTATTGAATTACAAATGTCAGCAGACCCTCATGTGTAGACAATTGAACATAATTTTCGAACTAGAATTAGCTGTTGCCACACACGCAACCATAAACCTTTAATTATTTTTCATTTAATTAATTTACACTTTAATCTCACACAACAAGTTTTCTATTCAATTTTGCTGTTTGGAATAACAACATTTTTTGACATTGAAACGTGACATTTTGTGTGACAAGTCTCCTTTTTTCAACGAAAATTCTGAAAGTGAAGTGAATGCATGCATAAAAGCTGCTAAAAGTTGTCCACATTGAGTATGTATGTGTGCAAAAAAAAAAAACTTTGGGAGTCCCCGAGGAAAGGAAGGAAGATATCTTTTTGGGCATATGCAAAATAGGCAAAGTACTTGTTAGTTTCTTTGACAGACAGACAGGAAATGGCTTACCATAAATGTCATCATCAACAGGCTTAAGCAAGGGAATTTCAATGTTTATGACAACTTTTGCAGTTTTAATGTCACCAATTGTTGGGCGCCTAGAAAATGCTCTTCGCTGTATTGACCCGAAACCTAAAACCAAATAAATGTCATGCCTCACTGCTAGCTAAAGACAAAAGTATGCCTCAATCGCTTTCCGCGCATCAAGGTAAGCACCTCAACTTCTGTTTGCTGTCGAGAGAAGCAACATAAAAAGCTAAAATGCTAAGTCGAAGTAAGTTTTGCGCCTTTTGTATAACACTTCTGATAAGTCTGTGTGACCAGCAACTTGTTGACTTTTTAACTTTTTATGGTCACACTGTTTTTAAACAAGACTAAAAAAATTATGAAAATATTCGTTGCTTGGTTTTAAATATTCCTAAAAACTGTTAAATGAAGTTGGAGTGATGCTGTGAGGTGAGAATGTCAAATCAAACCTATTGACACTATAAGTTTGATATTCCCGAAACAGGACTGCAATAGTTAACGTTTGAAAATTTTAGGTTTAAGGTTTTTATGTGATGGCTTAGTTTTGAGCCTTTGTTCGGTTGACGGCTCAGTCAATTTAAATAGAAATTAAATTAATTTGATAATGTGTTTTTTGGAAAAGCCTGTCCAACTTGAATCGATAATGATTTAGAATGTTCGAAGAGTCATATAATGTAAAGTCTGTGAGCTTCAACACGGCGGTGGTAACTCTCGAAGTTGTCATCTTCTAAAAGCTAATTTTAAGGCATCATTAAGAAATGCATTAACACGATGTCGCTTGTTTCTTTAAGAACCATTCAATGAACTTTAAAATCGACGATCTTAAGTCATTGACTACTATGAGTGCCTCTTCAAGCACTAAATCAATATTTATAATCTGTACCAGAGGTACACAGAGTATAATAAGTTCGTGCAAAAGTGTCCGTGTGTCCGTCTATCTGACCGTATGAACGCACAGATCTCAGAGATGGTAAGAGATAGAGGTTTGACATGTATGGGACATATGCTTCTTATACCTGCAGGCAGATCAAGCTTATCTTTATACCCTTGCAGAGAGTATTAAAAATTGTGCGGATGTTTGTAACGCATTGAAGGAAGCATCTCCGACCACATAAAGTATATATATTCTTGATCAGCATGACGAGCTGAGTTCATTTGGCCTTGTCCGCCTGTCTGTTTCAATGATATCTCCTCCGTCAGTTTTAAAGCTATCACCAAACTTTGCACGAAGTCTTTTGGTACATATACGCTGCACATTTGTCGGAACCGGCCGGATCGGATGAGTATAGTATATAGCTGTCATAGGAACGATCGGTCGAAAAACTAGTCTTAGTGAGAAAAACTTTTTTGTTTTTAATGGAAACGCCCCCAAAATACGTATTTCTTAGTTTACTATCTTTTCCCATAATTTCACTAAGTTTGGTCGAAATCGGATGACTATAGCATATAGCTGCCATAGGAACGATCGGTCGAAAAACTAGTTCTAGTGAGAAAAACTTTTTTGTTTTTAATGAAAACGTCCTTATCATTGGCATACGCCTATTTTATATACTTTTTCACAATTCTACAAAGTTTGGTCGAAATCGGACGACTATGGCATATAGCTCCCATAGGAACGATCGATCGAAAAACTAGTTCGAGTGAGGAAAACTTTTTTGTTTCTAATGAAAACGTCCTTTTTATTGGCATATTCTTATTTTATATACTTTAACACATTTCTACAAAGTTTTATCAAAATCGGATGACTATAGCATACAGCTGCAGTAGAAATGATCGGTCGAAAAAAAAGTTCTAGTGAGAAAAACTTTTTTGTTTTAAATGGGATCGCAAATTTCGTAATTAACAGTGTATTATGCTTTTTCACGATTTCACCAAGTTTGGTATAAAAAAACTGCAAGGGTATACAAAACTTCGGCCGAGCCGAAGTTAACTTTCCCCTATTTTTTTAATGAAATTCTTTTCCCGATTTCATTCTACAATTTAAAATAAAAAACAGGAAAAACTCAGACATCTAGACCAGAAGATCCGAATCGGTATACTTTGGAAAATGTCAACCGAAAAAAAAAATCAACGACATTTATGATATCGTAAAACATCCACCATAAAATCAAAATATTTTGAAAATTTGTATTAGGATAATAATTATATGGGAATTAACTTGCATCTTTTAAGACTTTCTACTTAAAATAAAGTTTTACCCGAATTTCGGTTTCTAGTTCTTTATTAAAAGTTTGCAAAATCGTTTTCGAATCGACGATAGTTTGATACGTTTTATTCAAAAGTATCCAACATTTCTTTCCGCGGATGCCCTGGTTGTAGAAAGTTCAGTAGATATGCACCGAATCTATTGTTTCTTCGCTCTTCTAGACAATGGGACTGCACGTTCAGTTAAGATTTTACATGTTTTGTAGAAAATACATAAAAAAAAGTTTTCAAGATCTTAAGCCGCGGTTCCTATAGCTCCAAAATCATATTGTGAATCGAACCGGTGATTTCAAACCTGCTTAATCCATTTAACTGAATTAGTCCTTAATTTGTGTTAAGAGGTTTGCTTCCCTGGTCAATTAACAATAGGCTGGATATTACCTTTATTTTGTTTTACGAACCTGGCCAAAACTCAACCTAACATATTTCCATAACCAATTTTTTTTTGGTATAAATTACAAGGCATAAATTGGTTTGCCAACGCACATGGCTGCATATGAATCATATTATATGTTTGTCTGTAATTCGTTTCTTTCGCTCAGATTTCAGCAACTTATTTGCTTTTATGCCCGATGGCCATAATTTTTCATGCGCCACCCAAATAAATTAATTTCCAATGCAAATACCCGAAGCTTCCTCCCCTTCGATTCTGAAACAAAAACACCTTTTCCAAAATAAAACAAATAGCAAAAGATGACGATGCATAAGCAAAACAAAAAAAAAAAAAATTGTATCTACAAGCAACATCGAAGCGGAGAACACATGGCAACATCAACATTTTGTCTGCCGCTAAAAATATATATGGAAATTGTGTTTGCTAGGAGGGACTAACTATATTTAGGGGGTGGAGGGGGGAGTGGGTGCCGTGCCAAATGCCAGCAGCTGTTTTTGCCCAGTTAATGAATGAATATGCATGAGCAGAAAAAGTAGCAAAACATTCATTCTTTCTCTCTCGCTGTCTGTCCCTCTCTTTGCTTTGCCACTTACACATGTCGCCTCTTGACGGTGTTCTCATTAATTTGCTCCGCTTATCAAATTTATTGTTGTTGTTTTTCCAATTTTTTTTTTGGCACATGGCAGAGGGTGGCGTTTTTTGCCGCAATATTTACCAGACCATTAACGCCATTAACATAATGAATTGCTATTGAACTGTACGACAGTTTATAGAGGAGAACGAGACATAGACGTGAACGAGTGCGAGTACGAGTGGGTGGGTATTCCTACCTGGTCTCGTTAGGCCAGAGGAGGTGCTGACAGTGCCCTGACATTGATTAACAAGCTTTTACGGGATTTTCACAGCACTCTGTTTAAGAAAATGTAAACAAAAGAGCAAATATGTTAAACGAGCAAAGCTGAAATGAGCTGGAAGAAAAACACTTATGAGTGCCAAATATTTAAACAAAATTTATGTCTAAAATCAGCAAGTCAAATTTTTCAGTGAGGAATTTGTTAATCTTTGAATGGAAAACGTTTAAGACTATTTTTATGGCATCAATGAGGTAGATGTTATTGAGAATCAGGGATGCCACGTGCTGGGGAAAACTGTTTGGTTCGGTTTAGTGAAAAATAGAGAACTCGGTTCAGTTCATAACATTGTTAGTGTTGAAGTTCTTACTCGACTTTTTTGTAGATTTGGTTCCTATTGTCTAACACATCCTTAACCATCTGTTACTTGAAGTCATTTTTATGGCTTTATAATCTGGTCATACTTAAAAACATCAGGCCTTTTCTGCAGAACTCCTCTCGGAAATAAAGCTCTCAGCTCGGGCGATTGCCAGACGAAAATTCCTGATATGAAGACTCTTATCAAGCTTATTTTTAAACTTAATTCTTTTAAGGACCTTTCGACTTTTCGCATTTTGATTTAATTTTTAACTCCTAGAAGGCTTTCAAAAAGCTCTAAAAAATATGCAACGACAAGAGAAACACTTTTACCACTGTAAACTAAGAAATACGTACTTTGGAGGCGTTTCCATAAAAAACAAAAAAGTTTTTCCTCACTAGAACTAGTTTTTCAACCGATCGTTCCTATGACAGCTATATGGTATAGTTAACCGATCCGCCCGGTTTCGAGAAATGTGCAGCGTATTTGTACCAAAAGACTTCGTGCAAAGTTTGGTGAGGATTGCTTTAAAACTGAAGTAGGAGATAGCATAGAAACAGACGGACGGACATCTCCCTTTATCCCAATTCCTTTTAAAATTTTAGCCTTTTATTCAAAACTTCGTATTCTGATCACTTATACGCTATGTTGCCATATATGGGCGGTTAGGTTAGGCGTGTTCAAACTATTTAAAAATTTTGCTTAAATACTTATATATGATGATGTCGAACGTAACCGTTTAACGCATAAAAATTAAAAAAAAAAAAAAAACACATTAATTTTGACAATGGGCTTTACTTTATTAGCCCTAATTTTGGTGCAAAGGCAAATTTTAGGAAACTTTTTTTCAAGATAATTGCAAAAAAGTAAGTCATACGCACGGGACAAATACAGAAGTGATTTTCGCAGGCAACCATTCAAACGCCGATATTAGCGAACTCTGAGGCAGCATTTTAATGTAACTAGTTTTGAACTGCTGTGAATGATGTCTCTAGAAAATGGATTTGATGTTACCCAAAAATTTCTTATACTTTTTTCAACGTTTGATCTTAAGCACTTTCGCACGGGACAAGTCACACGGGACATATTTTTCAATCAAGATATTTATGTAGTTTCTATAATAATGCAAAGCAAAAACTTTCAGTTAATTGTAATAGCATAGTTCTTAATGGTTTCCTAAGCAAACTTCATTAACTCGTTGTACCCATAGATTACAATAGTTTAATTTATTTGTTTCCCCATGAAAATCTGGCAAAACATGGTTTTTTTAAGTACTTTTAACTTTTGGGAAATGCCCATATATTAAATATGAAAAATTTCAGCTCGATATCTGCAATATTCGCCTTTATGCCAATTATTTGGCGATTCGGCCCAGTGTGCCCTGGCAGAAAAGTACCTTCAGTAGAGATCTTCAAATCACTTGAACCAAGAAAGAAAAATTCTTAAAATCAATGAAAAGTAAAAAAATTCTTGAATCAAAAGCTAAACGTACTCAAATCCAAGATGGCTCATTCTTAAATCAAGAGCGTAGTGCAATGTCAAAAACCAAGATTGGCCGATTCGATTCTTGATTCTTAGTAGAGAAAACTAAGCACTCGATACTCAGTTTTCAATACTCCGTACTCGATACTTGATATACATTATTCGATACTCAGACCCAAGACCAACGTCAAAATACAAATCCAACGTCAGCGTGATGCTTGATGCTGAAGTCAAATTTTAATCCCACTTACATCTTCCGTACCAAAATTAAAGTTCTTTCACATCGAAAAGTTGAAGCTGAATATGTCGGGTCTTATACATGAAGTTTTTTTAGTTGGTGGGAAAATCAAGGGAAAAAATTAGGGGAAAGTTAACTTCTGCTCGGCCGAAGTTTTGTATACCCTTGCAGCTTCCATTGAAAACACAAAAGTTTTTCTAACTAAGTCTACTTTTTGGACCTTACTTTTCTATGGGATCTATACTATATAGACATCTATACAACTTGGTTCGAACAAACTTGGTGAAATCATTGAAAAGCATAATATACAGTTAATTACGAAATTTGGATGCGATTCCATTTAAAACAAAAAAGTTTTTCTCACTAGAACTTCTTTTTCGACCGATCATTCATACTGCAGCTATATGCTATAGTCATCCGATTTCGACGAAACTTTGTAGAATTGTGTAAAAGTATATAAAATAAGTGTATGCCAATGATAAGGACATTTTCATTAAAAACAAAAAAGTTTTTCTCACTAGAACTAGTTTTTCGACCGATCGTTCCTATGGCAGCTATATGCTATAGTCATCCGATTTCGACCAAACTAAGTGAAATCATGGAAAAGGATGGTAAACTAAGAAATACGGACTTTGGAGGCGTTTCCATTAAAAACAAAAAAGTTTTTCTCACTAAAACTAGTTTTTCGACCGATCGTTCCTATGACAGCTATATGCTATGGTCATCCGATCCGGCAGGTTCCGACAAATGTGCAGCGCATTTGTACTAAAAGACTTTGTGCAAAGTTTGGTGAGGATAGCTTTAAAACTGACGGAGGAGATAGCATAGAAACAGACAGACGGACGGACGGACAGACGGACAAGGCTAAATGAACACAGCTCGTCATGCTGATCAAGAATATATATACTTTATGTGGTCTGAGATGCTTCCTTCAATGCGTTGCAAACATCCGCACAATTTTATAATACCCTCTGCCAGGGTATAATTACTATAAAAAAAGGAAGGTATATTTAGAATCTCATCTGTCTCTACTATGAGAACTTTATGAAGTTCGCTTTATCGTGTAATGTGTGATTTTAAAAGAGCAAGATCCATAAACGGAATTGCGTTTCTATTGTTTATTGTCGTTTGGTAGGCTCTAGATTCGAAAAGTATAGTATAGACAGCGTTTTTAAATTTCAGCTTGAGGGGGTATTGCTGCTTTTTTCGACTTTTTTTTTTTTGCATATTTTGATAGCTTGGATATTTGAGAATATCGTTCTTAAGGGATTTTGTTAAAGTTCGAAATACTTTAGAAGATACAGCCCTTTAAATGACCCAAAGTGACCCGATTTCTTTAGCAACTGCAAACTTTAAACGCGTTTATCTTGAAACCACGTTTTTCGAGCTGGCGGCACTGATTGCGCCCGTAGTTCTGAACTGATTTTGATGAAACAAAGGGCAATCGACGCAGAATTGTCACCATTACGGCCCCTATTTCAATAATAATATTACAAATTTTTTTTACTATTTTTTTTTACACTAAACTTAAAAAAAAATGTTTGTTCAAAAGGTTCAAAAACAGCCTTCCAAGTATTGCCCCCTCGAATGCGCACGAACAAAAAGACGCTTTCAGAGTTCGCTCTTCACGAAAATGTGGAAAAATTCAAACGGTTTTCTCATCTCATGATGAATCAGAGCCGGCAGTTGTAGTTTTCTTTGGAGCGCAAAAACTGCGTTTCATTGCAGAACAAGCGAAAATGTTGAGCAATCTTAGAGTGTTTGGGTAAAAGTTTTGCATATTTTTGCTAAATAAAACCAAGAAAAGGCTTCCTAATGGCAAAATATCAGATTTCTACAGATTTTGAGGACCCCTCCCTTGTTTCAAAATATTTTGCTTACTTTATCTTACTGCATTCAAAGAGTTAGTTTGTTATTAAGACCCCAGTTCAGCCATAATCAATGTCCCCTTGCCCTTAACAAGTAACGTCTGGGGCCAAGACATTGAATAGACGAAGGTTTTTTTGTTAGCTGGCTGTCTGCCAAATCAGCACTTGACATTGCCTCAGTGTCTCAGAGTCTGCTCTTAAGGCCAAAGACCAAAGTAGAAAGGGAACCTCCAGTTGCCTCCTCTGCATAATATTAATGAAATTGCAAGCTGCACACAGCCACGACACACACAAGCACACACACACACACACACACAAGGACCCTATTATAAACATTCCCAGCCGCAGGGGGTGAGGTTAGCAGTTAACCGCAAACTAAATATGCAAAAGCACATGGAAATAACTAAAGGCTCAAGCTAGTAGAGTCTCAACAGCAACAGCCATATGCAGAATTGGCCTGCGGAGTGCAAAAAAAAAAAAAAGCAGCAAGAATAAAAACGCATAAAGGAAAATGGATTTAAAAACAAACAAAGGAGAAAAATGTTTTTGCCTGGTGGCTGGAGTCTACTTATTCTTTGCTTGCAGTTTAACAACAATGAATGAACCCGGCCCAGGTGGTAGCTGAGCTGAGCTGAATGCTGCCTGGGGGCTGTTTGTCTCTTTCGCTTTGCTTAACTTGATCATGTCGCAAATTAGTAAGTCACCTTTGTCATTCCTTCTCACCCAGCTAGACTATGGCTGGAATTTTAAAATTGTTTACCCTTTGGGTTCATCATATTTGGCGTCAACTTTGCTGACTTTTATTATGCTCTATAAATACCTTGAAATGTTTAGTACTTTCTATACAATTGTTGTATATTCTGTGCTCACATTTGTTTTGTTTTGGTTTGTTGATTTGTTTTTAATAACATTTTGGATTTAAGCAAATGATGTGCCAGTTTGTTTGGGGCCTCTCTATGGGAAAAATCAATAAATTTTTGCCAAAGCAACCAAATAAAAGAGCGTACTAAATCATTTTGTTATCTGTATAGCCATTTAAAGTAAGAACACTGTGAGGGGGAACTTGTGCTATCATCAACTGACTTTTCAATTAAATTTCCGTAAAAACAAAAAAAACTCATTTTGCTATCCTTTTTCACTTTTTCCACTTATTGATTTAACTAGTTTAATCAAATACTTCCATACGAATTAAATTGCATTTTATCAGTGAATTTCAGATTTCATTTAACCAAAATTCCAATGTGAGTGCATTTCTGGGCTGCTGCTGCTGCTAAACTCAGCAGTTTATTGTGGACTAAATGTTTAGTCTACAGACCCAAACATTTTTCTCACTTCATTGTGTTTAAATTGGCAACAGCAAAAACTGTGCAAGGGTTGGGGGACCTTATGAGTCATATTTATTGAGTCTGGCCTGGTCAACTTTTGGCCCAAACCAAATACATTTTCTCCAAGTTCAAGGACTTGACCCTCAAGGCTACTCATCTCCAGTGTTTCAGCTGGCATGTGAAAAGGCCTGTCCGGGGAATTAAACGAAAAGCAAATTGAGCCACATTCACATCTTTTGTATTAGAAGCGAATAAGTAAGAGAGAAAAACATATTGAAAGTGAAGTATTTCCATTCATTGCGTGCTTCGAATGCAAACAAAATGAAATTTCTTACTAATCAGTCGACGACCTTGAACCAAAAGGGGGAACTCGCATAGTTCTCATGAATAAATTAACAGATTAAACAGCTGATTGGATTTGGCTTTTAAGAGATATCGGGATATCCAATATGCTAGATGCATATTCAATTACTAATTACAGACAAACCAAAATCCTTTGGGCCTAATCGCATATTGAACAACTTGTGCTCCGATGGTAACTAATTGCTGAGGTGCTCTCATAAAATTACACATTAGATTAGATTGAGTTCGATTTGGTTAATGTGCGGCAATTTAGGTATAAAGCAGTTGGAGGGGTTAGACTTTTGGAGGGTGCGAAAAGAAGATCCTATTTATGTGGTAATATTTGAATTCTAAATTTGCAAACCTAAACCTGTAAAGTTATGTGAAGCTTTATTTGTTAAATAGGTCGGCTGAATCGTTTGGGTTTTTAAAAATTGCAGCTGAAAATTTACAACAAAAACCATGTTAATGTACTCATTTTTTCACAATTATGCCAATTTATAATATTAAAATAGATTTACAAACGTCATTGCACTTGAAATTACTCAGACAAAGCATCACAAGTTTGCCAAACTCGGCAAATACGATAACAATTTGGGAGAGTGTGTTCACATTGTGTTCAGACAGCACGCAAAATTTGTCGAGAACTTGACTTTGCAAGCTCGGCAAACCGTTTGACACAAGCGTTTGGCTGCAAACTAATTTGGCGTTCACACAAACACGTCAAACAAATTTTGACAAATTTTCATCGATTTTTGACAAATTAGTTTGCCCGTGTGAACTTAGCTTAAGATGTAACTTAGTAAGATTGCCTTTCATTTATGGGTCATTCCATGTGAACTCAGCCACCCGATTTTTTTGTCTGTCAAAAACCAAAACCTCTATTCGACCGCTTTAAAGATCTACACATCGACAGTATAATCCTATTTTTTGACATCCCAACCACTAACAGCATGCGAAGATAAGCGACGTTTTAAGAATACAAAAGTTTTCAAAAATTATAGTTTTTCGACCGATCGTTCCTATGGGGAGCTATATGCTATAGTCATCCGATTTCGACCAAACTTAGTGAAATAATGGGAAAGGATAGTAAACTAAGAAATACGTACTTTGGAGGCGTTTTCATTAAAAACAAAAAAAATTTTCTCTTTAAGACTAGTTTTTAAACCGATCGTTCCTATGACAGCTATATGCTATAGTCATCCGATCCGGCCGATTCCGACAAATGTGCAGCGTATTTGTACCAAAAGACTTCGTGCAAAGTTTGGTGAGGATAGCTTTAAAACTGACGGAGGAGATAGCATAGAAACAGACGGACAGACGGACGGACAGACGGACAGGGCTAAATCAACTCAGCTCGTCATGCTGATCAAGAATATATATACTTTATGTGGTCGGAGATACTTCCTTCAATGCGTTACAAACATCCGGACAATTTTATAATACCCTCTGCAAGGGTGAAATGAATACCTGGGACCAGCATGTATCACCCTCGAAGGAATGTTGAAGGAAATATTACAGTGTGCCCAGAAAAAGTAATGAAACTACACAGAAAAAAAGAAGAGTCTGAAATATCCTTATAATTTTCTTTAATATCTTTTCAATCATCCAACGGATCTGAAAATCATCCAAAGGATATGAATAATGGTCATCCCTTGGACGATTTTCAGCTCCGTTGGATGATTAAAAGGATATTAAAAACATAACCATTCCAAATGGATACGAAAATCAGCAAATTTTCCAAGTCCGAAACTTACTCGATTTGGATTAATGAATCCGCCTTTGTAAACTTTGTCAATAAGCTGTTGGGGTCAGACTGTCAGCTGATTGCGAAGTCTAAATCAAATCTGATCGCAAAGAGTATTCAATTTGCAAATGCAAGTTTTCATACTTGATTTGAATATAAAAGACTTTATTTTAACTAAAAACATATTAACATTACCTAGATTTGAAGTTGACCATGGTTAACAGTTGGATGTGTTCTTAACTGCGATTTGCTGCATTGGCTGGATGCCGACGTTGTGTTGGTGCCGTCGTCCTGAGTTCAAGTCCCAGTTAAGGTAAGTTAAAAAAAAAAAAAAATTATATGATTTTCGATTTTCCGAGGGAAGGAAAACTTTGCTCTACAGACCGCCGCCCGCAGCGACTTTTTATTTTGTATTTTACAAACTCTTAGTTTCTTTATCCTAAGTAGGCCTTACCCCTTAGTTCCCTTTTTAACAAGCAACTCGTACAATTCCACTTCAAATATTGGAAGAGAAAACATCATAGAAATCACTAAAATTCTACATATTTGTATATTTCTGTTCCCTTGAATTACGACTGCAAAACGTAAAAATCAAATCAACATGCGCACTTTCAAGTGTGCTATTTTGGGAGTCTCGGGCGTTGGCAAGACCAGCTACATTAACCGTATCAAATGGGGATCCTTTGATTCGCACTACTATGGAATGACCAACTGTAAACCCTTTAGTATTGAAACTAATCGGGGAACAATATATTTTACATTTTTGGATGCGTACACAACATGGAATTGGTACAACCTGTATGAGCAGGCGGACTGTGCGATTTTGATGTTCGATGCGAGTTGCCAAAGGAGCTATAATATTTTAACCGATTGGCAAGAAGAAAATCGTAATACTCTGAAGCGCATACCCACAGTGCTATGTGGGAATAAGGCAGATTTGTCTGGCCAGGAATATTTGAAGAATATATCAGTTGGCATTCCCAGTTGCGAAATTAGCGTCAAGACGGGCCTAAATTTGATGAAACCACTCTTATGGCTGGCCCAGATGGTAATGAAGGATGACCAATTAAAGATTGTACCGGAGGTGGCGTTAATGCCACCACACATTGATATTGATCCTATATATTTGCCGATACTGTTGATACTGGCTGAGGAAGCGAATTTACCTATGGACGACGACAACTGGGATTAAGGATTATTGATTTTGGAATTATTAAAAAGAGGTTATGTTATGGCGGTTAGTTGACGACAACTGGGATTAAGGATTATTGATTTTGGAATTATTAAAAAATGGTTATGTTTTGGCGGCAAAAGATACAATTTTTGTTTATTTATACTAATTTTTTATTTTTATGTGTGTTTCATACCAAATTTCCAGTGCATAATTCAAAAAGTTTCGGAGATATGATGGGTCAGAACCAATCGGATAAAATCCCTTTCAGTGGGCACTAGAAAATCACATTTGAAATTATTTTACATGCTTTTCTTTTCAACTGGGTATCAAGTAAAAGCTTAGTATCCAGTTGTGAAGTTATTACTGTAGCTTACTTCACTATTTTTTTACATCAGTGTGGAACGCAAGTCAATAATAAAATTGCTATCATATAAGTAGCACATTCCGATTCAAACTAGGTACTGCTGGCAATAGTGTAGAGGCTAGGAACTTCGAATGAAATTCTATTAGTCCTCAGTTTAAATCTAAGTAAGGCATGTGCAAAATAAATAGAAATGTTTTTTTTATACTCTTTACCAGAGTTACATAGAGTATTATAAGTCTGTGCAAAAGTATGTAACAGGCAGAAGAAAGCATCTTCGACCTTATAAAGTATATATATTCTTGAACAGCATTAACATTCAATATCTTTTCAAGCTTTTCAAGTTCAGCATTTACCGGATAAATTATCTCCGCGTTGGTGTTTAAGACCTCTCCCCGTAAATTGTTTTAATTTTTAGAAATAACCAGAAATCAGAAGTTGCTAGATCCGGAGAATATGGTGCTGAAATATGGTGCCAGAGAGCGCAATGAAGTTACTTGATGTTTCGGCGGTGTGAGCTGCCGCTATTCCTCTTTCTTTCGGTTTTCCAACAAATTTTTGAAAACTTTTGCCATGCTGTCTCCGGTATACCATTATTTAACAGTTACGGTCTGACCCTTTTCCAGGAAAATAGCAGCTACAATTTTTGATCTGGTGAAGTAAACTGATATCATCACTTTTGTTGCTTAGCTTTTATGGGTGGGTTTGCTCCAGTTGGGTGTGCGTTGGTTCCGATGAACCAAGCTTCGTCACCAGTAACGACTTTATTAAAGTTGCTTGACTGCCCATTTTCGAGTTTACTATATTTAGGAAATATTGGGCAAAGTGCACACGAGCCTCTTTTTGGGCGGTACTTAAAATGCGTGGAGCCTATCTCGCAGACTTCTTCGTGTACAGCAGATCATGAGCAATCATTTCCTGTGTTGATCGAGGGTCTTCGTCTAGTTTCGCTTTAACTCTGGCTACGTTTACCTCGTCGCTCCAAGATTTTGGTCGACCTTCTTGCGGCTCGTCCTCTACATAAAAATGTTCCGTCTGGAATCTTTTGAACCATTTTGAAATAGTTTTTAAAGATGGTAAAATCGTCCCATATACAATTTGGCTTTCATCGAATATTTGTACTGGCTTTAATTTTGTCCGAAAACCGTAAAGAATCACATGACAAATTTTTGCGTTGATAATGGAATTTTATCTGAATCACCCTCAGCTATTTTGCTTTTTCTCATCTCCATTTTAACCGATCTCACTGAAATTTTAAACCAAGTCCCGTAAAGAAATTATTAAGGATCTGCTATTCAGATGGTTGGAATTCATGCTCAAATCGGAATATTCTCTTTCACGACAAGGATACGACTCTGATGACAGTGCCAACACAAAAACAATGGAAAGTAGAAGGAAACTGGATATACAACAAAACAACTTGGCGGAGCTTGGGCTAAGAGTCAATTGCCCGAAGGAGTGCTATAGAAACACGAATGAAGGAAGAATCCCGGATGTTTTTCGACAGCGATGAGGCAACTACTTAGATAACAGGAATTCATCTGGATGTCAATAAACGGTTTAAGAACATTGTCAATGTCTGAAGCTGCGGCGAAAATATTGATTCATGCAGATAAGGAAAATATGCCAAGGAGACAAAAGACAAGAAATGAGAGAAAAACTTACTCCTACTGTCCATAAAATATTGGATCATGGTGAGTAGCTAAAACAACAACTTTTATCGATTATCGATTGTCAGAGAAAGCCCAAGAATCTAAAAACAAGGACTACAAAAGATATTGGTATGCGAACACGTACAAAATAACTCGACATCAAGATAACACGGACATTTTCAACATGTTCTCTGATCACCGTATCTCATCTCTCAGACACATCAGGACAATCGAGGAATTAACCAACAAATCTTCACCAGAAATATTTAGTCTATTAAACACTAATGATATGTATACCTATATTGACAACCTTTTATAAGAAAATTAAGCATTCCCAAGCTAGAACTAATTTTGAATTAAAATAAATTTTTATACAAATCTCTGGCATTTCTACACCTAACCAGCTAAAAAGCTAAAACTTTTAACGAAATGTTCTTAAAAGATTGAACTTAACGTACAAAATTTTTGATAAAATTAATTTCGTGCTTCTAAAAGAGAGGCAGGCGAAAAATACATTTACATTTTTGCATTGGTGTGTGTGAGAGCAGCACATAAGTTGCTCTCAATTTTAGTAGCAATGACTGCGTCGCGGCGTAGGAAAGCAAACAACGCAGCGGCGCTTGTACAGCTTATACTATGTGTGTCGGCGCAGCGCTGCTTTGAGATTTTTCGTATGCACACGAGATAGGAATGTGCCTGTCCCTGTCCCTATAGCTTAGCTCTCACAGTTTAGCTTCATGGGCAAAATTCCGATGTTCGGCTGACTTGAAACAGGCTCGCTGCCAAATGAGAATTCATTTTTAAAAGCGATTTAATGAAATCTAAAGCAAAACCGCACAAAAGCGCAAACCTACAGCTAGAGTACAATATTCAAGAAAAATAATTAATCATGTTGCGAGTGACTACCCAGTGGCACTCGTGAGCAATCATATACGGAAACGAATCTGCAGAGGCTCTGGCCAGACTAGGCAAAACCACGGTGGAAAAACCTTTCCTCCTGTGCGGTAGCACTTTTACATTACAGAAGGAAACACATATCACTTCTGGTTGGGGCCCTGACGGGTCATTGTCTCATAGGCAGGCACGCAGCACGCTTAGGCGTACAACACTCTGATTTCTGCAGAAGTTACAGATTTGAGGAGGAGGAGGAAACGATACAGCACCTTCTGTGTCATTGCCACGCTTTAAGTAGGAGGAGACTTAGGTTTCTTGGTCAACCACTTCTACTCAACCTATCGGAGGTATCCAGCTCTACTCAATTATATTCTGTCCACACAATGGTTCAGTACTGAAGTCCACCCTAGGGTTTAACTGGGAATATGTGGCATCGCAACGGGCGCAACGGGCCTAAGTGCACTCAGGGAAAAATCACATTGTAAAATCTATAACAATCATATTTGATTTAACTATGCCTATTTCGTATTAAAATTAATAAAAAAGCATTGTGAATTGACTAAAAACATATTTGAACGGCGAAATTCAGTTACCCCTTTTATATTCCCAAGGCATGCAATTCCAACTTGAGAACTACAAGCGGCCATACAAGCGACAACATGCCAGTAATATATTGTAGTATACTTTAAGGCAATTCAATATAAGTAGAATTTTAGCCGTGTGACAACTATCATGTGCGATAGTGCAACTGGTTAAGTCGGCATGCCAATCGTTTTCAAGTGGAATGGTCCCGTGTTCGAGTCCTCCACAGAGTAAGTACTATAAACATTTATTGATTCAGTTTTTCGGAACCAAATCTAAAGAATCCATATAGGCAGATGAAAAAAAATTTATTTATTAGGTGTTTGATATACCGTAATTGTGAATAGAAACAAAGGAAAAATAGTGTTTTTTTCCTAGGTGGGTAAGCGACTTGTCGCTTCTTTCTTAACCTAACACTGCGTATGAGTGATGCGTATGACCGATTAGATCCTCCACGAGACACTAAAAACTTAATTTTTCCTTTTTTTCTTTCGGGGAGATTATTTTATATTATACAGAGTTGTTCTACCTGAAGAACAGACTCAGCGGTTCTTATTTTAGTTTTCAACTTGCTGTTCGAGCTATCATATGTATTTTGTTGCCTCTCTTTAAATTTTTGACTAAATAAACACAAAATGAACAGTGAAGCAGCACTAACTTCAGAAGAAATAGACTAAAATATGAGTGTATTTAGAAATCCATAAAATTAGATAACTGCTAAAGCCTTTTAGTCAAAGTCAATGTGCTCTGCAGCCGAAATGTAATGTAAAATGGCTTGACACAGCTCCGAAGGGTCATTGCCAAAGCTTCTCTCAATCTCTTGGCTTGTGCGCTTCTTATTTTCGCACAAGAGAAAGGGACCTACAGTTTTACGCCGAATCCGAACGGCAGTTTGAGAAGCTTTCCATGGCTAATTGCTACAAAGCTGGCGCCAACAGCAGAGAGGGGTGACCGGGTGTAAAGTTTATTTAAAGGAAAAACTGTTCATTAGATGTTCCGCGCACACAAGAAGCTGAGCCACCTTGCCAGCCGAAATACGGAGTGGAAAACAACTTCAATTTCCATAAGAGCAAGAAAGAATACTTATACAACCCTTCATTTCGGTACATTCAAACTTTAGTTCGTTTTATCTAGTCTACATTTGGACCATCCCTTCGACAATTCATACCGCTCAAGCGGTAAAAAAGTGGATTAAGGTTCACAATGTGCTCTCACCTCTCATACTCATACACACACACACACAAAAATTGGCCGCATATTGCCAATAAATTTGTGTGTTTCGTATAAATTTAAGTTATTTATAAACTTATGCCCCTAAGACACCTTAAGGCCTGGCTAAACTTATATACACCAACTTATCCCGCATTAAGTCATTAAGTTGCTCAACCTGCGAGCTGGCGAAACTTTAAGCATTTAGCAGCAGCCATGGCTACCGAACCGTTGAGCTAACATAAGTCCGCAATAAATCCAGCCAGTGGGGGCCACTGAAGCTGACTGAAGCTGTATACATATTTAGGTACTAATTTAATGCATTTTTATCTCGGCAACAAATTTACTAGCTCATTACGTCTACTCAATAATTTATGCCCCAAAAATTATTCACATGTACATATTACTCATACGCCATGTTAACGGAAATGAAAATAAACCAAAGCCAAAATGCAGTGCAGTAGGAGTCGTTGTTCTAGCCACATAACTGACATGAGGGGGGGAGCAACAGCGCAACATCGTCCCAAAGTTCAGTTCCAGGGGACTAAGCTTTAGTGGTTGGCGGCGAGCGAATGAAGCGTGTGTTTGTGTCGTGCAACATAATTAAATAATTAAGTGCTTAGACCATAAACCAACGCAAAAATATACCCCAAAAAATTAGAATTTATGTTCCACCTATTCATATGTTTGTATTTTTGGTACGTACGTTCTTACCTTGTGTTTAGTGGGTAGGCTGTGCCCCCTTAAGTATGCAAGGAATATGTCTTCCGCTGCTGTTTTGTGATGATTATTTATTTTAACGTTTCGTATGCATTAAAGAACAACATTACTTTAAAATGTTGTTGTTTTTGCTGCCTTTATTTTTCTTTGCGCTGCATGCCAAATGAAATGCCCGCTTAAAGAGCCAGAATATCCGAAATAATTATTATAAATACATTTCTTGTCGGGTTTGTTTGTTGTTTGCTTGTATTTGCGTAAAGGTCTTGGCCAAAAAAGCAGCGAAAAAGCGTGGAAAACTTTCTCTTTTTCTCTTTTTCACACATACCACTGCGAGAGCATAAAGAAAATTCAAATTAAACTGATTTGTTGTTGCTGATGTTGCGTTGCCTGGCGAGCGGTTTTCTTTTTTTACATGTTGACAGCGGGGTTTTATTTTTCCATTATTTTTTTGTTGTTATTTTGGTCCGCTTCTTGTGGTCGCTGGCATTTTTTCATTTTTTTTTGTAAAGGGTACGCACAAAGGGGTATATAAGGATCTCAAGTTTAAGCATATAAAGTTTAAAAATGTGATAACTTGGAGTTAAATGAATACAAAGGGTAAGGGCCTTAATCTTCCATCGCTAAGAAGGCACCATACAAAACTTTAAGTAAAAATCTGATTTATATTTTTAGACGGAAAACTTGCGTCAAATTGAAAGCCAAATTAGAGACTCTGCCTATGGGAATCCTTCACCATCAATGACTATAATTTGTAATATATCCGCTTGCAGCGAATAATCCTTTATTGAAAGCTAAAATAGCTGCATCTAAACTAATGGAAACATTCCAGGATATCTTACATGACATCACTTTAAAGCAGAGGTGGGCATGAAACTTAAGTTTGGGAGCAGTTAAAACTACAACAGAAAAATACATCCCTCATTGACGAGACTCTTTTTGCAAGTGTCTTGATAGTGCACACAGCACCTGTTTCTACATCACATCTGTTGATGTTTGATGTATGCTGCTGAACACGGCCATTGCCACGGTGTAGCTTAGAAACAAACACACACACACATTGCAAATTCGTATGCGCTGCTCTCATTCTCTCGCCTTTGTACTTGCATAAGCCGCGGTTAACTGTAAACGCGCTCTCTCAATCGCTATTCCTTTTCTCGCTTGCGTTTTGGGCAACTGCAGCGGCATTTGGACGTCTTGCCTGCCCACACGCATAATTAGTTATTAACTAAATCTCGAGGCGCACATATTGATTATGTCGCTAATTCGATCTCAAGCTCTACGGACACTTGGTCCTAACTCACGTATAATTAGACACTAACTAGAACTCAAAGCAAACGTATTGCATAGTTAGTAATTGAAATTTTCTGAAGACATTTGGTCGTTCAGTGAAACTAGCAGACATTTAGTCTCGACTCCACACGCAATCACCCTTTTTCGTTGTCTCGGTCTCGCAGTAGACGCTTATTTTGCATTAAATTACACATTAAAATGATTGAAAATTCTGGTTTTTATTGGACTATTCAGCGAAATGCTTGTCAGTCAAACATAAAATGCATGTACATCAAAGCAGACCTCAAAACGACAAAATGGATGCGGCTGCATCCATGCTTAGTGAACCTGACTATCTAAGCCCTTTGACGGATATACTGATGGCGCTAGAAAAGTTGGTGTCTGCGGGGATATTGGAGAAATGCTCCACCAAATACAGATCCAGAAGTCCGACATGCATGTTTAAGGATTTGTGTGGTTCTACAGGAACATCAACACACCATAGATTTATGTTATGCAGACAATGACGTTTGGGATTTGCTGTGCACCATGCTTTGTTCACTACGTTCGTTATAAAAATGATGAGGAACACAGAGATGCAAGTCCAAGCGCTTACGAGACTATTTGCATCCATTACGTGGATGATTTGATTGCTTCGATAGCGAAACAGAAGCAATCGAGATAGAGTCCAAAGTAAGAGAGATCCATGCATCCGGCGAATTCACAATCCGAAATTGGGTCTCCAACTCCACTGAAGTTCTACAAAAGCTAAGAGACTATTCCTCAGCGGCAATTAGCCGACTTCCCAAAGAACTATGCGACTCTAAAAAGGTGCTGGGCTTATATTGGGAACCATTTTCTAATGCTTCGGTATGGCGATCCGGAATTGGATGTGATGATTGTTTGCCAGAGAATCTGCTAACCTTCTGACACCAGTGGAGTATAATACTCCAACGAACTGCGTCTGTTGCAGATCCCCGTCAATATTCCAAGATGCTCAAGGATGCCAATAGCATCGATCTCCACAAGCATATGCAAGCGTACGCAGCGGTCTGCTAACTCCGCGTGCAACGAAACGAGGAAATAGATGTCATATTGGTTGTGGCCAAGAGCAAGGTGGCTTAAACCACTGTCCATTCCTCGGATGGAGCTTCAGGCGGCAGTTCTTGGAACACGGCTGACAAGAAATGTGAGCAACACCCGAGGACTCAAAATCAACAGCCATACATATTGGTCCGACTCGAAAACTATACTGCACTGGTTAACCATGAATCCAAGAAATTCCCAGTCGTTTGTTATGCACCGAGCTGGCGACATTTTGGAACATACAAGTGTTGCACAGTGGAGATGGGTCCCAACAAGTTTCAATGCAGCAGACTCGGCTACGAAAATCAAAGCTAACCCAGATGTCGAGCAAAATGAAGCAAAATGAAAGTGGACCTGATATATACGCCATATGACCACCACTGTGTATCATCCAGTGGGTACGGCACGCATGAGTCCGACCAGTGATCCAACAACTGTGGTGGATTGCCGAGAGACTTAGACTTGTGCTTTTTCGACCACCCAAGGCTGTGAGAAGGAGCATAGCAGGCGTATGCAAATAAAAAAAACCTATGACAGCTATATGCTATAGTCTTCCGATCCGGCCGATTCCGACAAATGTGCAGCGTATTTGTACTAAAAGACTTCGTGCGAAGTTTGGTGAAGATAGCTTTAAAACTGTCGGAGGAGATAGCATAAGACGGACAGACGGAGTTATAAGTTAAATTTCCCCTATTAAAAAAAAATTTTTTTCTCAATTCAACATAATACCAATTTAAGAAAAACACACTTCTCAGACTTTTGTTCACTAGAATTCATGATTTCGTTACACTTATAACGGATTTATCCCTCTGTGAAGATCAATGAAAGAACGGATTTTTCTCTCTGTGATTTGAAGATCAGTGAGAGGTCAATGCATCGCTACTTTCAGAGCTCAGAGCAAAAAACAGTTTTGTTACGGACACAAAGAAAACAGGTAGCGAAAGACAGTTTCAGTTCTGTTTTTGCTCAATTCTGTTGTGCACAGAGCAAAGACCGCATTTTTCGATCCTGTTTCTCTCCTGTCTTTTACTGACACTTTTCCGGAGAGCATACTTCCGAAGTGTTATTTGCGTATGTATATGTGGTTGTGTCGTCACACATACAAACAGCCTACCAAACGCACAAAACAAAACAAAAAACACTTTTCGTAGACACTTATAGTGTTCTGCTCATTTGCAGACAGTTGTTAAGTGAGCGCTCGCTCAAAACAGTTGCTGTCGGAGGTTGTCGGATGACCGATACGATACGATACTTTGCCCAACCGAAATCATGTAACTGAAAACACATGAGGTGCGAGAAAAAGTGTTCCGCTCAGTGAGAGAACCGCTTGTGCTGCTATTGTTTCTGTTTTTCACTGAGGCTAGTCGTATTGAAAGAAGTGTTAACAGTTTTTAGCGAGCTATGGTTACTTTTTTATGACAGTCAAATTCTATGAGTTTTTAGAAAAAAAGTTATATCGTAATCACCCGTGGGTCACTCATTAGTGGCGCTATTTCACTTTTGAAAGCGGGCTTTATTTAACTTTTAGGAGAGAAATAAAGCCCGGGGGCGTTATTTTACCTGGTGTTATTTTAATCTAACACCGGCAAAGCGATCTTTTATGACGTTCACTAATTAGGCAAACATTTTAGTACTTAATTTTATGAATAGTGAAACTCTCACTCATAACCTGATGCTTTTACGAATGATTATGTCATTAATTATCTCTCCGAAACTCTCTTCTGAGACTTTTTATTCCGGGAAAGTTCTATACCAAAGAATGTTCAGGTTTAAACCAAATTATTAGGCATTATTTCGCGCTACGTCTCAAAACCAAAATGTTTTTCAAAATTTCATAACTACTCAGGAGGTACTCTCCAATGCTCATACATCTGAGCATATTACATGTAAACTATAACCCCAAATTTTGTGACCACTTTATTTGGAAATAAAGTGGTATAATTGTCAAAGACAAAGCAAGTAAAAAAGCTTCAGTTCTCCAACTATACACCAAAATGAATTGACAAGCTAGTTAACATGAAAGCCCTAAGCATTAATTATAAAACTATTAATGATTTGAAACGACAGAAAACTATCATAATAGGTATCCAACAGTTCCATACAATCACCTTATAACCAATGCAAACACCTCACTTTTCACTTGTCGTTCATACATTTTTATTTTAACATACTCGGGGCAGTTATTCGAAAATTGTTAACGCGCGTTTTTTTTAAAGGTAAAAATTTCATCAACAATCCGTTAATATTTGAACAGCGAAAAATCCTTGGAGTTCCTTTAATTCACGGCACGTGGAATTGGTCAAATTAAATTTAAATTAAAATTGTTGCTTATTACTTTGACCCAAAAAAAAAAAAAAGCGGAAAACAAGGGAAAGTGTAAACACTGACACCAAATTGGTAGGCAATTTGCCCGGCAAATTGGACAAAAAGCAGTGTTGCACATGCGGGTGGGTGGAAATTTATATCATAAAAAAAGCAAACAAGCCTCGCGTTGGAGAGTCATAAACACACGCCATCTAGCCATCAAAGAGGACACGCCTCATGCCAATCAGGAAGGTGGCTTCAAAGCAAAAATCAGCGCAAAATCAAAACTCAAATTAAAAATGCAAAACAAAAACCGAGAAATGATTCAACTTAAATGAAGCGCAAAATTAGAAAATATTAAAAATAAAAAAAACAACAACAATTTGCTGGGCCTTTGTTGTGGCTGGTGCGCTGCCACTTGAGCCGGAAACGCTTTCAGCAACAACAATAACAACAGCAACAACAATGCCCAAGGATTCGAGGATGCAGCAGCAGCAGCAGCCCGTTTGGAAGATACAAGCCAAGCGAATGCTAAAGATAAATATGCCATTGAAATCCGCTATGAATGAGGAGGAGGTGAGATGGGTTGGTGGCGGGTTTGTCAGCTTGCCATTGTTATTACCGCTGTAATACGCTTTGCGAAGAGATTACAATGTCTGATTACTTTGTTATTAATAAATACAAAAGCGTGACACATATATAGAAACCAAACAAACATACACACATAGCAAAGTTTTTTAAACAGTGAGTAAACTGATCGAATCGAAGGGCATATGCCAAAGAGAAAGGCAGAAATCACGAATTTCATAGAAGATACAAATCCAAAATTTAGTTAAATTTCCATTGCTAGCCTTCAGTTAAGCATTATCAGTCTTTCCCCGCCCATTTGGCCCTACCCACAGTTGGCCTACGCGCGTATATTTTATCTCTTCTGTATTCCACTCCCGGCATTGTACGCAAATCGTTTTATTAATAAACTTTTGTTCATTGTTGAGTCCGTTGGGCTGGATGGGGAATCAATGTGGGGGGATGCCTCCAGGCAGTTGACAATAGCTAAATTGCAATTTTATTCAATTTCTAAGCCAACAACAACCAACTGCAACTTGTTGTTTCTTTTTTGCCCTGAATGACGAAAATGTAAACAACAAACAGACACTTTTGGAATTTATTAAATTTAATGACAATTTAATTGTTATTATTTTGTACTGCTTTTTGCCGATCAAATTAGTCATGTAAAATGTTGAGTAATTAATTTACAGTTATTTCAATATTTATTTTATGCCCTTGTCATGTGGTTTTAATGCACTTTTGATTTGATTTATTACAGTTTGAAAGTAAATTTGTATTGTCAACCACATACACATATTTGTATTGCATTAAATTGATTTTGGAAGTTAATGGAAAATAACAAATGACATAATACAAAATATCATATTTGGAAATTCATTGTGTCTTTCATAAGGGAGCTTTAATGGATTGCAAAGATTTGAGATGGCATGACTTATGGGATTTCGTGGCTTCCGTGGAACCAAAAATCAACTTTAGCCAAGAATTTTCAATATAAACAGCCCAAAAGGGTCAAAGCCGACCTCCTTTCAATCTCTCGGCTAATTGCTGCTTGGCAAAAAGTTTTTTCTATTATTTTTTGCATATTTTTATAGCTTGGATTTTTGAGAATATCGTCCTAAAAGGATTTTTTGAAATTCGAAATACTTTGGAAGATATAGCCCTTTTAATGACCCAAAATGACCCGATTTGCCTAGCAACTGCAAACTTTAAAGGCGTTTATTTCGAAACCAAGTTTTTTTTAGCAGGCGGCACTGATTGCGCCCGTAGTTCTGAACCGATTTTGATGAAATAAAGTGCAATCGATGCAGAATTGTCACCATTATGGATCCTATTTCAATCATAATTGTAAAAAATTTTTTACTATTTTTTTTACACAAAACTACAAAAAGAATTGCCAAAGTCGACTTTACATTTTTCAATGGCCGCCATTTTGTAAAAAAAATCGCAAAATTATGATTGAAATAGGGGCCTGAATTACATATCCAAGAAAATAATGAAGTTTCTAACACTTTATCGTTATTACTTCGAAACGTCGGAAAAATGTCTAGATATCTTTTCCTGTCCTGTGCAAACTGGGACTTTATACTTAAGGGCTTGAGACTCGGCAAAATTAAGATCTTTTGGACTGCCTTACCATCGATAGTTTTTTTTCGCGATGATTTTAGGGAAGATCAGGGTTATTTGCAAAAACAGAAGCTGCCCTTCATTAGATTTATCCTAAATAAAGACTGAACCACTGAACCAAAACCGCGGTTCAGTTGGCTTCAAAAAACCATTAAATAAATTGGTTTAAAAACTATGTGAACCACTGAACCAAACCAGTCCTTATTTCCAATCGGTTTTCATCCCTGAAAAGAAACAGAATTTAAATAACTATTTTCGTTTTCAAATAAGATTGTTTTTTAAAAAGGTCCTTCCAAGCAGCAATACCCCCTTAAGAGAAAGGGACCTACAGTTTAAGAAGCTAGTTACTTCAAAGCTGGCGCTAACAGCTATTGAAGGTGACCGGGTGTAACAATTTTTAAGGAAAAAGATGGGACATTAAATGTCCCGAGGCGGTATCGATCCCACGACCTTTTGCACAGCAAGCGCACACACTATGCTGTTTCAATATACTTATAAATGCTTACGGCTGTCTTATCAATCGGTAGTCGCCAATGGCAATCAATCAATTTCTTCGATTAAATTTCCGTTTTCGTGATTGGCACATTACCCAATTCAGCAGGTTAATATGACAATCATTGAATAGTAATCGCAAACCAAAACTATTAGAGACCCTATGCTTCGCTACGCCGCCGTCAGTTAAGCTATTTATACCGATATCGGTATCAGATTTTCTTTTTCGACTTGGTGATGGATTTCACAAATTGGAAAATGTTTGACCTTAGAGCACACAAACCGTATTTTACACACATCGGCTCAACGCTTATTAGACCTATTTTTTTCCCCTGTAGAGCACTTAAACCTTATCTTACATACATCAGCTCAAAGCAGAGATTAACGCATGTATCCCGCCCGCGGTTAAAAATAAAGTCTCACCTGACCAATTTTATAAAGATCGGCCCAAAAATAAGGATTGGCCTTAATCACAAATTTTAGGACATTTTTCACAAATTCTTCAACCATTCCTCAAAGTTGTAAGAAAGTGTTTCTTAGGCTGGGGTCGGTCTCAGCCTAGCCAGGAGAAACTTAATTTATTGAAGTGCTCGGACATAGGGGCATAAAGATGAGGGATCAAGCTAAAGTTGGTAAGACTGACCATAAATTTTACTACAACTATTAAAAGGAAGCTCCATAAGGGTTTTCGAAAGGAATATTAGCATCGAAATTCCCGGAAAACAGTGGCCTAGTCCAGGGTCCATTTACATGACTTGGGAAACGTGGAAATTGTCAGTCACAGGTATGAGGAAATCTTGGGTGATGTGCTCAAAACTATGAGAGCACATGTAAGGATAAATCCTGGACCATGTACTCTGAAAAGATCTGCCAAGGCAAGTGAAACAGTGCCGAATATACTTCAGGTGACAACCTGGCAAGCATACTGGGAGACAAGGACTTAGAACTATGCTTAGGGCTTGCAGATGCACAAAGAAGGTGAAAGCCTGGACCACGTGCCCTAGAAATGTCTGCCTAGACAAGTGAAAATGTGCCAAATATACTTCAGGTGACGACCTGGCAAGCATACTTGAAGACAAAGACTTTGTATTTGCAGTCTATGGGAAGTACAACCACGCTCACCTGAGGGATGGCCCAGCCCCGGGTTCAGCCTCACACTTGAATAATTAAAGCACGAGACCAGACAGGTGGGTTAATTTTGCTATATTCTGGGTTTTATTCCATTCATGTTTTTAATGGAAATGCCGCACCGAGTGTTATTTTCAGAAATGCAAAGATCACCTAATCAGAAACCCTACGGGTAGCTTACCACGTTTTCCCTGTGGGCGGGGGTAACAGCTGCCGCCGCCGCCGCCTCCTATTTGCCGTGTGGGCGTGGGGCACTTGTGTCCGGTTCACCGCGTTTCTCTCATTGTATTCGCCTGGGTTCCTTGCTTGTATGGGCGCCACACGTAGTTCGCCTTGCCGGCTTAGACTTCACTTATCTTTCTCGACTTAAAATTCCGTGCACACAACCTCTCGCTTCCTCGCTCAAAACCTTACGCCAAAAATGTGGCAGCGATCGTGGCTTTCAGGAAACTCAGAACTGTGTGACCAGAGAGCGTGGGTTAGTGATGACAATGCGGTGAACCGGAACTGGTTCGTGTTGGTGACTGCGCCCGTGACTAGGGAATGTTTCATGGTTGGCCGATAGGTTACTTATGCCTAATTCTAAACGCTGGGACTTACTAATTCTAGTGCGTCACAAAGTTCATTGTAACCTTCCCGCGCAAGCGTCCAACCAATCCGCATAGTTTTACCATTCACTTTTAAACCCTTGCAGAGGGAATTATAAAATTGTCCGGATGTTTGTAACGCATAGAAGGAAGCATTTCCGACCACTTAAAGTATATATATTCTTGATCAGCATGACGAGCTGAGTTGATTTAGCCCTGTCCGTCTGTCTGTACTTCTGTTTCTATGCTATCTCCTCCGTCGCTTTTAAGGCAATCCTCAGCAAACTTTGCACGTTGTCTTTTGGTACAAATACGCTGCACATTTGTCAGAACCGGCCGGATCGAATGACTATAGCATATAGCTGTCATAGGAACGATCGGACGAAAAACTAGTTTTAGTGAGAAAAACTTTTTTGTTTTCAATTGAAACGCCTCCAAACTTCGTATATCTTAGATTACTATGCTTTTTCATGATTCCACCAAATTTGGTTGAAATCGGACATCTATTTATATGGTATAGCTGTCATAGAAAAGTAGAGTCTGAAAGTAGTCTTAGTTAGAAAAACTTTTTTGCTTTCAATGGAAATATCCTCAAAACTGGCATATATTTGTTTTATATGCTCCCACACGATTCTACAAAGTTTGGTCAAAATCGGATGACTATAGCATATAGCTCCCATAGGAACGATCGGTCGAGAAACTAGTTCTTGTGAGAAAAACGTTTTTGTTTTTAATGGAAACGTCTCTTACGTTGGCATATGTTTATTTTATATACTTTTACACAATTCTACAAAGTTTTGTCAAAATCGGACGACTATAGCATATAGCTGCAGAACGAATGGTCGGTCGAAAAATAAGTTCTAGTGAGAAATACTTTTTTTTTTAATTGAGATTGCCTCCAAATTTCGTAATTAACAGTTTGTTATGCTTTTCCATGATTGCACTAAGTTTGGTCGAAATCGGACATCTATATAGTATAGCTCCCATAGAAAAGTAAGGAACGAAAAGTAGTTTTAATTAGAAAAACAAACTGCAAGGGTATATAAAAACTTAAAAATTTGCCAAATATCGCGGTTTCTGCACCATTTCCGGCTCATTACTTTAACTTAAAAACCTTCTGGGTCAAGCGTCCACCATTCCATTAAGATTCACCGAAAAATAATTTTTGTTTCAAATATCGCTGTTTTTAAACCGTTTCCCGCCCATTTCTTTGACTTCGAAAACTTCACGGGCAAGCGTCCAACCAATCCACAATGTTTCACAAAGAACAAATAACAAAGCACCATATATGGGCTTCTGGACCATTCCCGCCCATTTCTTCAACTTTGAAAACTTCCGGGTCAAGCATCCACCATTCCACAAAGTTTCACCAAAAGCAAAAAATTTTTCAAATATCAAGGTTTTTGAACCATTTCCCCACCATTTCTTCAACCTTGCAGTGCAAGCTTCCAACCAATCCCCAAAGTTTCAACGTTATCTAAAATTTGGCAAATATCGCTGTGTTTGGACCGTTTTCCGCCCATTTCTTCAACTTAGAAACCTTCCCGGGCAATCCCCAAAGTTTCAACGAAATCAAAAATTTAGCATTTATCGCTGTTTTTGAACCTTCTCCCGCCCAATTGTTCAACTTAGAAACCTTTCAGAGCAAGAGTCTAACCAAGACCCAAAGTTTCATTAAGAAAATTGAAAATGTAATTCCAGCTTCAGAACATTTGAATAATTTTTAATAAATGTTATTTTGTTTCTCTCAATGTTTCCTAATTTTAGTCAAGAACTAATTGCGACCTTTTAATATGCTCAACTTAAACTGTCAAGTATAATCTGGTATGAGCAGTTACCTCATATCCATATTTCCCTGGTGGAAGGTTTTAACTGTGAAAAAGTATAAAGATCGGTTCAATAATTTTTGTATAACGAAGTAAAAGGATTCAGTGAATCGTCATCCGCTTTTTAAGAGTTATTGATGTGATCAATATTTTAATTTTAGAAATTGTTTAATATAACATAATTCTACCTTTAATTCCCCCTTTCATTAAATTGAAATAAAACTTGTATAGTTTATGTAACTATATTACTTTTTATGTTCAGAACATATGTTTTAAGTTTCAATTGTTGCAACTGTGAAATATATTATTAAATTTATGAATTGAGTGGAAAATTTTGAACGAAATTTTAAAGTTAAGAAGTTTATTTTTTCACCTTTTTTAATTAAAATTTTACCTCGTTTATTTTCCCTTCAATTTATAAAGGTTTCTTCAACATTTTTCTCTTTTCTCATTTAAATTTTATTTTTGCTGATTTCTTTATTATTTACTTTCACTTTCAGTTGACACGATCACTTCTCTTTCATTTCCGTTTTCCTTTCAACTTGAATTCCTTTTCTCACTTCACTTGCTTCACCACTTTCACTTCCACTTTAGATTTTTCTTTTTCACAAATTTTTGTTTAGCTTCTCTTTAAACATAATTTGTATCTATGGCCTGTTTAACGCTTTTCCCACCGTTTTGTGATCAGCTTAGCCCATATTTAAATTAGTTTCCATTTTCGGCAATGTTTAACCCGCAACTGAATTGTATTTTCCCTTGCAACGGCTTTTTATACGATTTTCCCAGCAAAGTTTCGTTAAATATGGAAAGGAAAGCTTTCCCAAGCTTTTCCGACCTGTCCATTTTCAACGAATGTTTCGGCTTTCAATTTCCTTTTGGCTTGGCGCCCACAGGTGTTTGTTTTGGTTTAAGGCCAGAGATAAAAAAATAAGCAAATTCGGAACATTAAAAATATATGGAATATTGGAAAGGGTCGAGTTCCTTTTTTTTTTTGGAGAGGGGTCGAGCTGCCCTCTATCGCCAGTAAACCGCAAAATTTATCTGTTACCAAATTTGAACCACTTGTTGCTTTCAATTTCTTTCATTTATAAATAATTCAACAAACAAACCGCTACATAAAAAGCCCATTTATATTTGGGTTGAAACCAAACTCGCTAACCCAAACATTTAAAACTTTGTTAA
Organism: Lordiphosa collinella; assembly: GCA_018904265.1. Lineage (NCBI taxonomy): Eukaryota > Metazoa > Arthropoda > Insecta > Diptera > Drosophilidae > Lordiphosa > Lordiphosa collinella. Next base: position 95,124 of record JAEIFV010000353.1, on the reverse strand, counting down.
ATATTTATAATCAATTTCAAACTTTCACAAGCTTCTCGATAATGAAAATGTTAGTCCCTGCCGTGCGGAGGGGAGGAGGGACAAAAACAATAAAATGCGAAAAGAACAACAAGTAGCCAGGATTCAGGATTGAAAAGCAGCACAAATCAATTCCGAAGCCACACGAGAATACGAGAAGGTAGCCGTCAGGATATTTGACGACAAGGATGTAGCCGATGTTGATGAGGCTGTTGAGGAAGAGTTTTCTCTATTTCTGTTTCGTCTGTGTGTGTGTGTGTGTGTGTGTGTGCGTGTGGGCCAAAGAATAGAAAACATTTTTCTAATTTCCTGTCATCAATATAAATGAAATGCTATTTGGTGTTTTTTTTTCGGGTCAGGAAGAGAGGCGTGACAAACATCTAATTGACTCGTCATGGTCATTTCATTTGGAACTAAATTTATTTATAGAGCACAAAAACAAGTAAATATTGTAATCCGTTCGATATTGTTTTGGTTAAGGGTATGGGATGGGTTTTGGACTAAATCCATTAAGGAATTACCCTCTTGCAGGTTTTATCTTTGCCCTTTGACTTGGACAAGTGCCTCCTTAATCGTACCTTGAATTATAAATCAACGGTCTTAACATTATTCCCCTCCGGGATTTTGACTATGCCGAGGGCTTAACTTATGACTGCATTCTTTACTGTAATGCGAGTGCTCGGTGGTCGCCTGCTTCTAGATGCCGAACCTTGAGTTATGTTTCGTGCTCCTGAGATTGTATCAGATTTGTACTAGGCTATTTTTTTAGTAAGAAACTTTAGTGCACCAAGAACGAACCGACAAAAATGCAGAACCATTTTAAGGTCTGCCCTCTCTTCCACCTATATATGATAAGCTTAGATGTTTCTGGGTTCATATCGTTTAGCTCATTCAAAAAAGTTATTACTCAAAAAATACGAAAACTACAAAACTAAATGCCCTACGTTAAACAACTGTAAGTTAAAAAAAGAGTATAACATTACTTTAATATAATTTAATTTATGTAAACTCAAGCACCCTTTAAAATTGAACTAAGTCTTACCCAACTGCATAAAAACTTATAAAATTTGAACCCACATTCATTTCCATCAGAACCCACACCATATATGTATTTTACATAGGACGTAAATAACTCTCAATCCATATTTTCGGTCTGCTCTGCTCACGACCGCAAGCGAAAAAATAAAAATAAAACGGGCTCGGTTTTCCCTCAACCGATTGGTGTGCTGCTTTTGCGCTCGCTGTTAAGCGGCTGTTGTAGTATACTCAGGCTGGTCGGTCTGACATCAACCCCATAACAGTCCCATTTCACTTAGGCGGTCCCGAAGTGTGAGTTATTTGAAGATCGAAAGACCAAAATGTTTTTTCAAAAAGGTTGCTGTGAACAAAGTCAAGTGGAACAGAGTGTAACAGTGTGAGAGAGAATGGAAGAGCGCACATATTTTGTCGCACACATACACATAAGAGTCGGAGGCCAGCACATTAAGTCGAAGGAGGCTATTAAGTACCTGGGGGTTAAGCTGGACCATAGTATAAACTTTAAAAGCCACTTAGCGTAAGTGGAGGAAAAGGTCATCAAAGCAACGACTGCAGTATCAGGAATAATGGCGAATATCGGAGGACCTCGGCAACATAGTAGATGGCTGATCTGCATCGTGGTAAGGTCGATCATCATGTACGCAGCACCAATATGGGCCCCTGCAATGACCGTGCCATCATATAGTCGAGGATGCAAGAGTGCGTACAGGAGGTGCGCTCTCCGAGTTATCTGCAGCTTCCGGACAGTGTCAGAAGACGCGGCCATGGTACTGGCTGGAATGGTGCCGCTGGACCTGTTAGCAATGGAAAGCAGGGAGGCAGATGACCATCGACGAGAGAGAACGGTGACGCAATGGCAGGCGAAGTGGAGTACTACCACCAACGGCAGCTGGACAAGAAGCACGGACAAACCGACTTTTACCTAACACAGCTACTGACTGGACATGGATGCTTCAAATCCTATCTCTATAGGTTTAAGCATGAGACAGATCCATTTTGCACACACTGTGCGCGGACCATAGAAGACGCAGAACATATTTTCTTTGTGTGTCCGAGATTCGCTGCTGAACGGGAAGAGCTATGCCTAGGTATTGGGAGGCCATTTACAGTCCCTGACTTTATGGACATCCTACTTAGCTCGCAAAACAATTGGAATGCTTTTTGCACCATGGCTGCCGAGATTCTCAAATCCTTGCGTCGCGCTGAACGACAGCGCAATTCGAGTTCAAACCCTAGATAGGAATCTGGTGGAGGCCTTCGTGCCATCTTCCCTCTTGTGAAGTAATACTTAGCGGTGGTTCCGCAAGAGGGAAACGGAGAGTAGGGGTTTAATGCTTTCCCCCCTATACATAAAAAAAAAACACATACAAACATGCGTTGATATCGGTAGCCTAAGAAGCGCGCACTGATTGCAACCAAAAATTACCTTTTCTGCAAGCGGTCTATCCCAAACGGCCGGCAAAAAAGACCAAGAGCGACAAAAAGCAAAAACAAACGTGTTTCTTTCCTCTCACGACCGAAAAAAAAACAGAGAGCGCTGTTAAAGGTTGCTTCCACCCCTCAATGTCAACGTGCCGCACGAAACCGGTTTTTTTGAGAGAACTGCAAAGAGAGGACCGTTTGTTGCAACCTCTGGTATTTTATCCTTAGAAATCTCACATTTTGACACCCTATACTTAGAGAATTTTTAAGTAGAGTGCCAAATTTTTTTCCAAATTGTCCAAATTAATTAATGCCTAGCCGCCTAAAATTTTCTTATAGAATTTTTCTACATATTTATTCATCTTTAGTGTCTTTCTTATGAAAATAAGCACATTTTGACACCCTGTATTTGTAAAATTTTTGACAGGTATTTCAAGAAAAGTCTCTAATTTATCTGCTGCTCGCTAATGCGGTGTATATGTAATTAAAAAAAACACATTCAACGCACACGTTTACCTAAACACAGTCATAGTGGAGGCTGCCATTTTCATAATTTCACACTTATTTGGGCAAAATTTTCGTTAGCTTTTCGCTCAGAAAAGTGTCATGGTATAATCATAAAAATTCAGAGAGCACAAACACACACACAAACATTTTGCGGTCAATACATGCAAATTCCATCTTCCATTTTAAAAGGCAATGTGTGAACCGCAAATTGTATTAAACAAATATAGGAAATTGTACAAATATTGAACGGAAATATCCTGGGGCATGTTTGTTGACATGACATAAAATTAGGGGGGGCGGGCAGCTGACAGCTGCAAACCTTTTAAAGCCCCTGGATTCAGTTCACGATGTGTGCGTGTGCGAGCCCTTGACCGCAGGATTTTCACTCCTTTAAGCCACAAAAGGACAACGTGTTTGCGTTAATGCCTTCCTCTGGTTGACGTTTATAATTTTACACCGAAACTAATTATATTAACTCTGCGTGGAGAGTGGCGGATGCTCAACGGAATCTGTTTATGTAATGCATATGTAAGTGCTCCAACCACAACGACAACAACAACAATGCCACTTGCTTTGTAATTTCCAATTAAGCTCGGTTTAATGCGAAACGAAGCGTATAAAGGACCCATTTAGAGTGATACAGGATACACACATAGAGTTACAAACTACAAGGCAATTAGAAGTGGTAGCCAGGTGAGCTGCTCTACAAGTTTTTATTAGTATTTATGGTTTTGGTAATTAAATAAATAAGGGGCAAATTGGTTACGTTCAGCGCTTGCTATTAAAAGTTTAGTAAGAATACCTTTTTTAAAACTAGGCACCCTGTATATTAGAAAAATTAGGTAAATATCTATAAATGCTATTTCTAAAAGCACTCGGTAGGTGCTCAAAAATGCAGTCAAGAGTTTTAAAGCTCTTAAACTTACTTAAACTTTAAAATACAGGGTGCCTTATTATCAGTTAAACCTCTTTCTCAACATTTAATCACCCCAAACTGTAGCCTCAAGTCTTTTCCGCACAATTCCCAACTGACATCCTGCCTTGTCCTGCGTTAATGAACGCACAAAAGTGCATTCAACTGTGCGTGAAAATGAAGGCGACGAACCGCCAACAACAATGCTCTCCCGCCAAAAAAGGGTTGAAGAAACTTTAGAAGTTGCCACAAAATTGCGTTAACTTTTTTTTAGTAAGTCACTTGATTATTCTGTAAAAGGAGGTGAAAATTGCTTCAATAAAGTTTACTTGCCCCAACAGAGGCTGTCAAAACGGATCTGACCTAAACCGCCCTTTACAATTGACCTTGGGCATGATTTGGGTTCGAGTTGTTGGCAGTTGTTGAACGCTTAGCGCGTAATTGAGACAATTAAGTTCGCTTTGACAATGGTCTACCCCAACAAAAAGAAGAGAAGAGCTGGAAATCAACAGAAATATAGAAATGTAAGGTAATGAATAAAGCATAAAGCAGGGCTTAATGAAGAGAATGCTGCACTGAGAAAAAGAAACAATTAGCAGAGTTCTGAGAAAAATAAGGAAATTTGGATATTAAATTAAGAATTTTTAGATTTCAAAGTTTCATGAGCCAGGAACTTGATACGTGTTTAACGGTTTGTCTTACAAATTTCACTATTTAGTAAGTTATTATTATAGTTCATTCTAGTATTTAGACACTTTAATAAAGTACTTCTGATTAAAGGAAACTTTTATGATAAGAAGTAGTCGTAATTCCCAACTACGGGGCTGGTACTTAAAGTTTATAACTTTACCAAAGATTGAAACAGTGCACCCTCCTATTACACTATGTCACAAAATTTCACAAAATTTTTTTATCCGGCACTTTTAGCAATTGATTCTAATGTAAAATTTTACGCTGAGTTTAAATCTGCTCTCAGATATGTCAAAAGTAGAACGTATCGCTAAATTTTCACTTTTAGTGTTTTGAAAAAACGTAGGTCTACTAAAATGTCATTTTCTCTGGTTTTAGTCAACCGATATGTATAAACTGGAACAAAAATTAAAGATAATAAAATTATTTCTTAAAAAAACGACAGTTGTTTAAAATCCAATCATAAATGACGAAGGCACTTCAAAGTTGGATTTTTGAAAAATTTTTGATAATTTTTAATTTTTTGATGCCTTTTATTAAGTTTTTTTTCAATCTTACCATAAAAATTGCTCAGGTCTCAGATATTGACAGGATTGGGTAATCTCTTACGAACATTTTTTGCCCTTGGTCATCGAAATCAGATAAAAATACTTCCGCATTTGCAGCAATTGGTGAAATAACCCAAATTTTATTTTTTTTATGAAAATGCAAAAGTTTTGCATTGGTCGCACTAAATATGCAATTTATAGAGCGAAGCTCTTTAACGGACGGTCGACTGCGGGGCAAATCCAGATAACGATGGTCTTTGCGACTTTGGTTACGTTTTTTACTTTGCAAAGTCAGCAGCTTTGATTTTTGCAAGACAGCAATAGCAGTGGTGGATTAGCGGTGACCAAACAGTCACTAAAACAGTGACTAAAACAGTGACCAAAACAGTGACTAAACAGTGACCAAGCAGTGACTAAAACAGTGACTGAAACAGTGACTAAAACTGTGACTAAAACAGTAGCCAAAACAGTGACTAAAACAGTGACCAAAACAGTGACTAAAACAGTGACTAAAACAGTAGCCAAAACAGTGACTAAAACAGTGACCAAAACAGTGACTAAAACAGTGACTAGAACTGTGACCAAAACAGTGACTAAAACAGTGACCAAACAGTGAGTAAACACAACTTTCTGACGCCAAAATCAAAAAATGAGCGACATAGAATTTTACTCGGCGTTATCAGCAGACGAGGTAAAAGCATGGGAATCATTTTGCGCAGTAGTGTCTAGTTTTCTCGGAAACAAAAGAAGTGAGGACTACTAAGAAATTGTTGATGATTTATTGGAAAACTACAAAAAAATCGAGTTTTAATATTTACCAACTTTATTTCTTTTTATTTTTTAAAGGTGTAAATATGTCCTTAAAAATTCACTTTTTGCACTCCCATTTAGATTTTTTCCCGGACAACCTAGGCGACGAAAGCGACGAGCATGGCGAACGCTTCCATCAGCAAATGCAGCAGATGGAGTTTCGCTACCAAGGCAAGTGGGATCCGGCAATGATGGGAGACTATTACTGGTTCTTGTTGCGAGAAACTCACAGTCTGCACAAAAAACAAAAGCCTACATCATTTGAGTACTTTTATCCAACCTTGAACTGCAATAAAAACTTCTAATGCTCAACGTTTATTCTTATTTGGCTTGCTAAGATGTGATTTTTATACTGAGAAAATTAGCAAAAAACTCGATATTTTAGTTACATATCAATGTCAGAGAGGAATTTTTTAAATGGCAGTATCTTAAATTCCTCTCTGATGTGACTTTGTTTTGTTTAGATACTCCAATGTGACTTATTAAACAAAAAGCGGAGAGTTACGGGTCGGAGAGCATGCAAAACAACAATCAATAATACTCTCAAGAAGAGGTATGTTTACTTCATTGTGAATGTAGCGTTTATTTTTCATCCGATTTCAATGACCAAGGGAAAAAATGTTCGTAAGAGACCCCAATCCTAATCCTGTCAATATCTGAGACCTGAGCAATTTTTATGGTAAGATTGAAAAAACTTAATGAAACTTAATGAAAAAATTAAAAATTATCAAAAATTTTTCAAAAATCCAACTTTGAAGTGCCATAACTTCGTCATTTATGATTGGATTTCAAACAACTGTCGTTTTTTTAAGAAATTTTTTTTATTATCTTTAATTTTTATTCCAGTTTATACATATCGGTGGACTAAAACTAAAGAAAATGACATTTTAGTAGACCTACCTTTTTTCAAAACACTAAAATTGACAATTTAGCTATATCTCAAAAACCGTTCTACTGTTGACATATCTGAGAGCAGATTTGAATTCAGCGTGAAATTTTACATAAGGGAACTATTTAGAAGCCGGGATCAAAAAATTGTTGCATATTGTTATCGGAAACTTACATGTTAATAATGTGATTAGACTAGTCCAATCCTATCACTCAATAAGGTTACCTTTATCAGCGAATCATTTTATAAACTTCATCCAATACTCTGAACGGCCATTCTGCAGCTTATTTTACTTACATAAACCATGTTATCCAATGCCATTATTGCATCAAAAGTCATATTTGATTGATATAACAATGCATCATACTGGGAAAGCTTTCACAGCATCAACAAAAGCACGAATCAGTGGGAAAAGTGTGTCATAGCAAGGAAACTTACGTTAGAACTATGCGCAAATGTAATCCTTTCTCCTTAGGTAAACAAACTTTGATAAAATAATTTTACAAACTTATGCCAAAGTTTGTCATGGCGCTCAAACAAAAACTTCTTGGATGAAATGCTTTCATTAATGTGTAAAAATAATCTCACATGCCAAGTCAATTGGCTCACTTAGGTTACCAACTCTCGCCTCAATCCCTTCTCCCATAACTTTGATTGATGTTAGCTTTTTGGTCTCGGTGTCATTTGCATGCAAAAAGTTGCCAACTTGTGATGGGAACTTTAACAGCAGATGCGTTACATGAGAGTATAAAATAAATTGTACAAAATGTAATCATGTCATGAAATATGCAACAGTAGATGGTTGGAGGAAAAAGCCAACACAAACAGCTAACAAATTAGAAGCAATTCACGTGCCTGTCACTTTAACACATTACGCTCCAATTACGCGCCTTCACTCTGGACTCCAGCGAGTGTGTGTGTGTATGGATGAGTCTCTGTGTGGAGTGGAGTATCACTTTCTGCATAATAAAATCACTCAGAAGTCAAAGGCTGTTGCCTGTCGCCTTAGGGCATGCTGTTTGTATGGATTTAACCTCCTTCATCCAGCTTGGAAATTGCAATGCATACTAAATAGGGATAGTGTTGGTGCAACAGGCTGCACGGGTGCAAGCCAAAGGCAAGACAGCACCAAATCCTGCCAGCTTATGCGAAACAATTTCCATTTGAGTTCAAGGAGTCTATACACAAAAAAAGGACACCAAAAATATCAAAAATTTAATTACATCTTGAAAGGATTCACCCCTTTTTGCTTGGGCAGACACTGAGAGAAAAGGGAAGAATTAGTTTAAAATTGACTTCAATTTTATTTTATATACTGAGCAAATAATCAATTATTTTGTACTAAAATCATTCATATAAGTTTCAGAGCTTTTCAATCTACGCAAGGCTTTTGCTTTTGCAGAGAGTGAGGCTCTCAGAGCTTTGAAAACAGCATTGTTCTCAATTCCACTTCCACAAAAGTTTCGTGATTTAAACCGGTTTTTAACCCAATTTGGGTCTTTAAATCACAAAACTTTTTCGGAAGTGGAATTGAGAACAAGGCTGATATACTGAATATCTGAATACTTTTTAAGTTCGAAACAGTTTCCCTTAATTTTCACATTTTCATTTTATTTATTAAAAACTTTTTATTTCGTAAAAAAATTAACAACAATTTTGTTTGACTAACATACAAAAATTCGTACAAAAGTTCATTTCACCTCTCAATCAAACCTTAAAAACGCAACCTCTTAACTGCACGATAATGATATCCATCATCTCTTAGAGCTGCTGACTCTTCGCTATTGGGTACCTCAGCCACCACAGCATTGTCATCCAAAGGAGGCAAATACTCCCGGACAGGCAATAGATCGGGTATGACTTCGGGTGTACGATAATGATAGCCATCATCTTTAAGTATGGCCGTTTCCACCTCCTCTTTGGGTTGCTCTTCCACCAGTTCATGGGTTTTGACTTCCACAGGTTCAGTTACAACTTCAACCTCAGGCTCCGCTTCCGTGACTAAGGCTGCCTCGGTGGTTACTTCCTCGGTGGTTTCGGGCAAAACGGTGGTAATAGGTTCCTCCTCCTCCACAACTGGTGGCAAATATTCATTGTTTACGGGTGGCAAATAATCACGTGGTGGCTGCAAGACATGAGGTAAACTTGCTGCATGCTGCTCTACAGGTGGCAAATAGTCACGACTTGGTACTGGAGGCAAAACCACAGGTGGCAAATACTCCAACGGTAGATGCGAAACGTCGCGACGCTGACGTGGCAAAGTTCTACAACTGGCCAAATTATGGCCGAAAATGGCTAAGAGCACACACAAAATGGTTAAGGTTTGCTGGAAAGAGAAAATGGTTGATAAACAAATTAAAGCTTTGTTGGTATAAAAATGTGAAGAGGAGAGAAACTAATTAGATAATAAAAAATCAAATTTATAGAAATTTTTTTCGAAATTTTTTAAGAGTAGAATTGCTAGACTTTCAGTGGTGTTTGATTAATATTAAATTACCCACACCAATGCAGAGAGTTTTTTTATTATATTCAAAATTTTTCATATAAATTAAATGTGTTATTCCAGCAATTTCAGTCGTTCGAGTTCTTAAATTTCTGATCATAATTTTCTTTTACAAAATTTAAAAAAAAAATAAATGTTTTCTACTTCGTCCTGAAGTTTCAACCGGCTTGAAAATGCTTGCCGCATTTGAACTGAACTTAATAAACATGTTCTGAAACAAGCCTTGAATCAGTGAAATGACTAACTTCATAGTTATAACAAAGTTATCATATAATCAGGACTGCATACCGAGTAAGAACCAAATCGGTTTGAATACGTAATTCTAATTTTTCCTACACTGTACCAGTGCCCGTTCGATCTTTTCTCCCATTTACCTCTAGTTCATGATAATCTAAGCTGATGAATATTTTGCAAATTTCGCGGCTTTTTTGACCGTTTGGTTCATACCTCCTATTTTTCCGTCTACAATTGTCGTCTATCAAATCTTCACAATAGTCCAGGCTCAAATCAAAAATTTGCAAATTTCGCAATATTTTGGACCGTGTAATCTACAGTTTCCATTTACCAACGCCTGCATTGTAATAAATACAAATAAGCATTAAGTGCTTTCCTAAATAATCATAAGGTAATTTTGAATTCGCGATTTTGAGACCTTAGAAATATTCGCGGGCAACCGTCCAACCATTGCCCAAAGTTTCATCGCAATCGGATGAACGGTATAGTTCTTGAAATTTCAATCTTTTAGACCATTGCGCGCCCATTTCTTCAATTTATAAACCTTCGCGGACAAGCGTTCAACCATTCCCCGAATATTGTAAAGTGGCTTGACACAGCCCCAAAGGGCCAAGGCCGCGCCTTTCTGAATCTCTTGGCTCGTGCGCTTCTAATTTTCGAACAAGAGAAAGGGACATACAGTTTAACGCCGAATCCTAACGGCAGTTTGAGAAGCTCTCCATGGGCAATTACTACAAAGCTGTCGCCAGCAGCAGAGAGGGGTGACCGGGTGTAAAGTTTATTCAAAGAAAAAATTTTCCCATTAGATTTTCCGAGGCGGGATCGAACCCACGACCTATTGCACAACGGTCGCGCACACTAGCATCGTTTTACAAAAGACCTAAATTTTGCAATTTTCAAGGTTTTTGGACCATTTTCCAATGCTTGGTCTAAATTATTGGGCCGATGGCTGAGCAAGACTCAGCACGGTTGATAGTCAATTAATAGCCGGATCAGTACCTTGGCAAAATGAATCTACAGCTTGTGTAGCAATAATGGAGAATGGAACTATTTCAAGGGCCGTCTCTGAAATAGCCGACCTAACTACTAAAACACAAAAATGTATCATTTTTTTTTTTTTTTTTTCAACATAGGATCCTTTTAGGTCGATACACTTTTCCCAGCGATGTTCAATAGCTCCGATACCTTTTTATAATAAGAAATAGGCATTAACCTCGGACTCCACCTCTTCATTGTAGCCAAATCTTTTTCCTCTGGTCCATTATTTTAAGTTTGGGAATGAGAAATAATCAGAGGGAGCTAAGTCTGGCGAATAAGGGGCGTGAGGTAGCAATTCAAATTTTAATTCATTAATTTTAGCCATTGCAACGGCTGTGAACCGGCTGTTTTTGTTCTGAAGTCAGCAAACGCGGCACCCATCTTGCGCATAACATTTTCATGTCCAATTTTTCGGTCAGTATGCGATGTACTGCACTTTTTGAAATGCCTACACATTCAGCTAACTCACGAACTTTCAATCGCCGGTCACTCAATACACATTTTTTAATTTTGGCCACCATTTTTGAAGTGGTCACCTCATTTGGACGCCCATTACGATGTTCATCTTCGCAGCTCAAACGACCTCGCTTAAACTCAGCCACCCAAAATTTTATTGTTGTAAACGAGGGAGCAGAATTCCGTAAGGTAGAATCCAGCTCCTTTTTAATATTGGTTGGACTAAGACCTTTTATATGAAAGTATTGTATCACATCACGATGACCAATTTTGTCCAAAATCGACAAAAAAAACTGTGCAAGGTAAAGGCACCAAACTTCAAACTTAAGCTTTTAATAGTCGGTACTTCCCCTTTTTAATATTTTTTGTGAACATTTTCCAACACTACTGTGCTAGGTCGGCCTTTTCTGGGACGGCCCTCGTACAAAACAAAAATAGGGGAAAGTTAACATCGACTCGGCCGAAGTTTTGTATACCCTTGCAGCTTCCATTGAAAACAAAAAAGTTTTTCTAAGACTACTTTTTGGACCTTACCTTTCTAAGGGGTCCAAACTATATAGATGTCTGATTTCGACCAAACCTGGTGAAACATGGAAAAGCATAATACACTGTCAATTACGAACTTTGGAGGAAATTCCATTAAAAACATAAAAGTTTTTCTCACTAGAACTTTTTTTTCGACCGATCATTTATACTGCAGCTTTATGCTATAGTCATCCGATTTTGACAAAACTTTGTAGAAATGTGCTAAATTATATAAAATAAGAAAATGCCAATAAAAATGACGTTTTCATTAAAAACCAAAAAGTTTTCCTATGGGAGCTATTCCGATTTCGACCAAACTTTGTAGAATTGACAAGGCTAAATCAACTCAGCTCGTCATGCTGATCAAGAATATATATACGTTATGTGGTCGGAGATGCTTCTTTCTTTGCGTTACAAACATCCGCACAATTTTATAATACCCTCTGCAAGGGTATTTATAATTTCATTGAATTATCTAAAAACTCCTTTTAGGGATAAATTTAGAGTTTGTTTAGGAAGTCTTTTGAAAACAAATTCAAGATCTTTGTAGAATTGGATATTTCAGAAGAATTTTGACAGCTTTTTTGAAAATACTTTAAATTCATCACTAGAAAAGAATTGATAACAATGAATGAAGGGAAGGAATGAAAAGGCTCTTTCTTTTCTTAACTTTATTTATAAAAATTTTAGACTGTTTTCCTAATCGGGTAAATTTTGAATGAGACAAGACAAAAATGAATTAAAAACTGCTTTCGCAGTCTAAAAAACAATAAAAAGTAATTTTCAGTTTGTTTTCAGTGTCCCAGAGTTTCCCTTCTCCACACTCTTACATTTTGCAAATGGTTACTTTCTTTCCTAAACTATTCATCCTGATCAGTAATATATAAGTATCCATTTCAAACTCACCATATTGTATATCTTAATGTATCACTACGTTTGCTTTTCCGACCCGCTCAATGTATTAGACCGTTGCGTATTGCTGAAGTTGACGAAATTTGTGTTACTATTTATATGAAAAATTAGCGCTGAAGAAGTTCAAGTTCGAAACGTAACGCAATCGAACCCACAAATATTGTTAATTTACCATTAAAAAATTATTTATTTATTAAACAACACTTAGCGTCTGGGCATCTGGGCATCTGGGCAGGGCGAATGCAACCAAAAGCGGAACTTCTTCAAACCTGTTTGAGCGCAGGTTCGATGTTCGAAATCGCCATGGCAATTCAAGATTGGTCAACGATCTGAGCTTAACTATTTGCTCTGTTTTTATTTGGACTGTGAAGAATCTTTTTTTTTTTTTTGTTAGCTGTCAAATATTTTGTTATTGTTTTAAGACCGCACATTCTACAAACATATCAAACGACATTTTGGGGGCCATCAAAAATTGGATTTCAATGTCAACCTTTAAATAGAAACTGTTACAATGTCAAGTACTTTCAATTACAACACAGATGATGAGGCAGTTTTTCCTCTGGCTGTGTGATCAGAACTGTGCCTCAAAGCTGCACCATGGCAAAGCAATTAAAGGTTTAAAAGTGAAACTCTTCGCATGAACTTCAAAGCGGCTTAAGGAAAACGGATTTAAATAAATTCAATCAAATGCCATACACCAAGTTAAGCTGTCGCAAATCCATTTTTCTCATAAAAATATTAGTCTAGGCACTCTGAAATGTATATGTATGAGGAGGAGGAGGAGTGTGTGTCTGTTCTCTGTTATCTTTGTGTGATTTCCGCTTCTTTTTTTTCTGTGTGCGCGAATGGCAAACAAAAAAATATTTGACGAACGCAAGCAAAAATTCAAGCGAACAATTCAATTCCAAATGTAATTTTTTTTTCTGCCAACACAAGCCGCGGATTAGTACAAATTGCCAAAAAAAAATATTTAGTTTGGAATTTTGGCAAAACTCTGCTTCAACATGAGCCTCTTGCCATTTGGAGGAAATCGAAATCGAAAAATTGTTTTGCCCTATTGCAGCTAGAAACCAAAACAATTTTGTTGAAAGGTACAGCAAGGTGAGAGGGAACACGGGGTGGAAATTGTCCAAAATGACCAGCGGACTCGAATGTTGTTCGCATGTCTGACCACTTGGGGCGATGCGCTTGTAACTGACTATTGGTCAAATAGACAAAAAAAAAAACTATCGCACACAGAACTAGGCAAATAACTATTCAAATTTGGCTAATGGACTAACAGAATTGTTCCACAGGAGAAAGACAGAGAGTAAATTAAGACTTAGGCTGAAAAAAGGATGGTATGAAACCATTTTAAAGTTTTTGGGAAACAACAACTAAAAAGATTATTCTTAAAATTTGTATTGTTTTTCAGTGTTAGGGTGAGTTCACACCATTTTTTTCTGAGTCAGTTACCTGCCACAGAAATTTTTCAATATTCAGTGTGAACAGACTGCCAGTTGAGTGCCATAAGAAAATCTGGCAATACCCAATAGAACTTTGCAGAATGTGGTTCCCAAGAGAATGCAATTTTTAACACACTTTAGGCTGAAGCTTGAAAAGCATTGAACTAAATTGGTTGGCCCAGGCAATGGAGAGAGCTTTTGCATTGGTGGAACGAAGAAATCGATCACTCTCGCATGGTGTATCACAGCACGAGAAGGCAGTACCAACGGGCAATGAAACGTTGCTTGAGAAGACCACATGACCTACATCTCCAGCACCAGGCAGAACGTTTTAAGCCCAACGAGCCGCCTTGAAAAATGCTATTAATCGCAGTAAAGCAAACTGTTGGAAACTGCTCTCCGACGAAGCTGAAGACCAGCCCTTCGGTCAGGCAAACAAGATGGTGATGGGCAAACTTGCGAGACGGCCCACAACACCCACGTGCCCAACGCAACTCGGAACAATCGTCGAGACCTTATTTCCACTCCAGCCCGAAATTCAAGCGTTAACATGCACTTTAATGGATGAAGAATCTGAACCTACCACAGATGCCACCGAGGTACTTGAGGCATTAGCCAGAGTACAAGCGAATAAGGCACCGGGGCCAGATGGGATCCCAACCAGAGCAGTAAAAATTATCGTCGAAGCTCATCTCGAACTATTTACCGACCTCTACAACCGCTGTATCCGCGAACGAATCTTCTCTTCTGGAATCTCCAAAGCTTGGTGCTACTCCCAAAAGGCGAGAAGAATGCGGAGGATCACTCTGCATATAGACCGCTATGTATGCTGGACACGATAGGCAAATTATTCGAGAGAATTACTTGCAATCGAATGGAGAAGGAACTGCTGAACAGACAATGTCTCTCAGACTACCAGTTCGGGTTCAGAAAGGGGCGAAGCACAATTCATGCCATTTCGACAGTGGTAAAGATAGCCCGCGAGGCCACTGCTGGGAAAAGATGGCAAGGAGGCGCAAAAAAGTACTGCCTAGTCGCAGCATTAGACGTCAGGAATGCCTTTAATTCTGCAAATTGGACCAAGATCCTTCAAGCACTTAAAAGGCTTGGTACCTTGTGCAGCTGGCGGCCAGTTATTTTGGAAACCGTACACTGCTGTACGACACGTCGAAAGGTAGGAATCAAATCCTAGCGTCGGGCTGAAAGAATGCGCAATTCAAATTCTAATCCTAGACATGGATCTAGTTGAGGCTTTCATGCCATCTCACCCTCGTGAAGTAATACTTAGCGGTGGTTCCGCGAGAGGGAATCGGAGAATAGGGGTGGTTTTAGTGGGTGATGAATTCCAAGTCCCCCACTTTAAGGCAGGGGCGCCCCTGCCCATTACGCATGACACGCTTGTGTTGTTGTTCTACGCAAAGGAATAGCCTGCGCGTATTCATTTTGCGCGAGCCATAAGCCAGCCAAAAACAAAAACAAATCTTATGCGTGCTCTATGTTTTGTTGTTGGCGCGCTCTGACCTGCAACAACAACTTCATGTGTGTCTCTATTCTCCCTCTCCTATTTCTCTCGCAAACTCGAACCCAACAACAAAATGCTTATGCGTGCTTATGCACACACACACACAAAAACAATAATCGGTTCTCTCTATCTCATTTTGTTGTTATTGCTTGAAATATATTTGGTGTATGTGTATTGGTTTTTACGCGCTGGTAAGCTCGTTCTGGGCAAACTTGCCTTGCCTGCTTTAAGGCTTTCAACGCTTTACCCCCTGTACAAAAAAAAAAAAAAAAATTCAGTCATGGTTGAGTTTTTCAGGTGTTTACACACACGCCAAATAAGTTTGCAAGTAAATTTGTTGGAACTTCAAAAGAATGCATTAAATTTCGCTAAGTGTTTACACCCGCAAACTTAGCAGGCGAAAATTTTGTTTTTCCCACAAACCAATTGCAGCTGACAGATAATCGACTAAGGCCCGATTTCTCAATGTGCGGTTAGTCAACTTGACAGGCAGGTTAACCGAATTTGCGTGTCTCATGCTGTGTGTGGCGCAACCGGCGGAACAGACTGGCTCCAACATTTGACTTGTTTATTTTATTAATAAACCAATTTTTCAACTCCACGCAATGGAAATGGAATTTGAAGAGGCAGAGCAACGAATAAACAATGCAAGAGAGTACAGAAAGTACTGATCTGGATGATGCCACATTTGTTAAATGATTCTGGTTGACAAAATCTACATGTCAAATAATTTATGCTAGGATCAGTGATTAAGTAAAAGCCTTGACTTCAGTTGCGGTTCAATTGGTTGTGCCTAGGATTGTTAGCTGGACTTGGCGGCGCTGCGTTCTTATGCATGTGGCAACTTCCTTATCACTGCGGCTGACTTCAGTGTAGTCAGCGTTCCTTTGATAAGCCGTGCAGGTTAACAAGTGCCCCCAGCAATAGCTTTTGATTCATCGCAATCAATTTTAATACATTCAATAGCATTAAAACATCCATAACAAAACAAGTAAGGGAGTGGTAGTCGAGTGGCGGTTACTGACGATGCAAGACCTCCCTCTCTCCTATAAGCAAAATTGATTCGTATATAATTTCGGTGTTTTTTGTCCGATCTTATTGTACTTTTCAGACGGGGGCCACCAGTCCCCATGCACTGGAAGTGTCCCCTGGAAGTGTCCCCTTTGGGTACACAAGCCTGACCAGAGGTCTTTTCTGGTACCACAGGTTATTGGACTCACTGAGACGGTCTCAACTCTCTGCCCTTTTGTTTAGCCCTTAGGGGTGTTGGGGATATAAGCTGGCTGTAGTTTACTGCAGTTTGATCACTGATCAATGATTGTAAGCCGCTTCCTGCGGATGAGGAAGGAATATTCCTCGCTCCCATCGGTGAGAAAACCACGACCATGAATCGTATACTGTTACATCAGTGAGTTGGCGTTTGTCAGCTTACGCTCTATTCCTAACAGCTTTGTTCAATGTTATCCGTGGGTCACCAACCCGAAACTGCTTTGGAGTTTAAATTGGAAGTCTCCTTGCATACACGGAGCTTGACCGGAAGCTTAATTCTGGTACCACGGGAGCCGCGGAACTTGTTCCGTCTGGCTGTGGTGCGGCCCCTCGGGGACAGTTTTTTGCGCTTAAATGGTGAAGGGGAGCGGGAGGAAATTTGTGGCTCTATCTCTTATAGTCTTTGAGATCAATCCCCCTTTTCCCATTTTTAATGGGAACAAGGTATAAATACCTCATTTCTATAATACCTCATTTGCGATAGGAATTTATCGATATCGGATGAAACTGCTGGTAAGAAAACCAAATCACTTGACCGCTTGTCAACTGGAGGAACAAATTTGACCGGCGGTTGGCCAACCGGTCACACTGAAATGTGACACTGTGTGACGCAGTATAAACCCAGCATAACTTTCAAGAAGCATAACTAAGCTTACTTATAGTTCTGTTAACACACCCTGTATATTTTCGGAAAAAACCTAAGAAAAATAATCAGTAACTTTCCAAGTAAAAGAAAACTTATATTATTTTCAACTTAAGTAGGCCAAAAATAAAACAAATTATTAAGCACTCGTAACATATATAAATGTCATTTATTTTTAATTATTTCAATTAGAACCATACTAGTTTCTCAGCTTGGGGACACCCTGCAATATACAAAAAAACTTTCTTTAAATACAAACAAATTCACAACAACTGCTTGCAACTGCCACTCGCGCCCCTACTAATGTTGGCTTTTCGCCAACTAATTAAATCGCCAACTGTCGGTGCTTGGCTACAATTTTAATTGAAAGACATTTGCTTCTTAACAACTACAGCAAACAAAACAGCACACATTTCCAGTTCAAACCCCCCGTTTTTCACCTTCATTCACTTCGATCCGCATGTCCCTGTTTCAGTTTGCCACTCAAATTGGTTCAAGTCCCAGGCAAAAGTCATTTAAACGACACGTCAATTGTTGTTATTGTCGTTGTAAGTACAATTATTTAATATTAAAAAAAAAAGTTGCCACGTTCTAGTGGGTGTGTAAGCAAAACTGAAAATGAAAACAAATGGAGAATAATTAAAAGTAAATTAAGTGAAATTCAAGATGTCTGCCCCCCCTTTGGGTTATGTGCTGCTGAGTGTGGCAGCGGGCTGTGGGTGGGTGTCAAGTAATTAAAAAACACAATTCGTGAAATTTACCTGTGAATTCTGTTTTTCGAAACTTTTCAAGTCATTATCTTGTCTGTTCAATGAACTCAATGAGCATTTGCTGCAGCTGCATTAAATGAAATTTAAACAGTCAACAACAAGTTTAACAAGATAGAGGGGTGGTCACGTGACACGCCATTTTCAGGCATGAGGCAAAAATATTGAAAAATTCAGGCCAGGAAATGCCAAGATCTCTCTTAAGATCACTCCAGTTGCTACTGAAATCAATTGGTGAATAATAAAGCACTTTAGGTTTTGAAAAACCGAATTATGCTTCATTTGCTCAATTATACAGGGTGTCAAAGTGACATGAAACAGTTGGATTATCTATATTCTTTAGTTCAACTTGGTTGGTAAATTTAAAATTTAAATTTCTTTTGAGTTTTATTTAAAGTTTTGGTTGATATACAGGGTGTTTGTGTCGTTCCTTATACCGCATTTGCTCGTGGCCTCTCCAGTCTCTAGTATGGGCAGCAAAACAGTTAACTGCATCCTATACTTTGATCATTGCCATCATTGCATTTCCGCCGTTATTGTTTCACCGACCACAGGTGCGATAGAATCTAGGTCAGGTAGAATCTCACCTCTCCTCGCTGCCGCTCAATCCACTCACCTATATTGGGAATAAGTTGATGAGTCCACCGGCTTTTACTGCAGTGCAAACAATGGATGCTCTTGTTCCTGGCTTCCTCTTAGAGCTGGAAAATCGATCGATAGTACTATCGATAGCTTTGTTTTTCCAAATACATCGATGGTATATCACCACTATCGATTGTATTTCATTCTTGTCTGCGCTGTTTAGCAACCATTTTATGCAGTCGAGGTAGTTACAATTAAGGAACTTTCCAAAATACCTTCCCCAATTCATGTTGCTATAACTTCAATTTCTGCGGATAAGAAGGTAACTATCAGGCACGTTCTCAGTTCCGCTTCCACTGCAACTTTTCGGAAACGGAATTGATTCAGTTTCTTGCAACACAAAAATGAAAGCGTTTAAAAGTAATACTTGCTGGCCGGTAAAATGAAAAAGTATTTAACAAATTTCGCACTCGTACAGTTGCAAATGTACATTAGGTTTATTTTCCTTAATTCTTTAATGAATTTATAACTTATTTATATAATTTCAACTGCATTTAAGTCTATAACTGAAGTCTATAACTGTATAATTTTGAGTTGTGTCTCAAGAAATTAGCAGCGCCTGCCAGACCGAAAAGTAAAACGTAAAAGTCAGCCTCTCTCGTTTCCGTATGTTTCATTTTCCATCGTTTCCCTTGATTTTCCAGTACCAATTTCGTTTGACTCTTGGTTTGCTCACAAGTAAAATGTAAGCAATATAATTCGAAATTGAGAACACCAAATCCAAACCGAAACGGAATTGCGTTCGGTTTACTTTTCAAAACAGACCAGAATTAAGAACATGCCTGTATATCTATTGTATATTCACTTATCTGTGAATTACATAAAGGCTTACATAAAACAGATACATTGGTATCTTCGGAGGCTGTGATTTTCTTAAACTTCGTAAAGGAGTGTTTGCCTTTGCGGCTATTTCAGTATTAAACGCAAGTAATCACCAGAATTGCCACCATTCTAGACCCACTTTACAAAAATGATGGGTTTCCAAATGCGTGGAACAAAAAAGAGGCAAGAAAAGCGTTGGAGGAGGAACTACTCAACGAATTGTCCAAACAACCGCAGACTGCACAGCCAACACCACCAAAAGCAAAACCAAAACGTACCAGAGGTACACAGAGTATATTAAGTTTGTGCAAAAGTGTCCGTATGTCCGTCCGTTTGTCTGTCTGTCCGTCTGTCTGTATGAAGAAACAGATCTCAGAGATGGTAAGAGATAGAGGTTTGACATGTATGGAACATATGTTTCTTATAATTGCAGGCAGATCAAGTTTATTTTCAATTTTGGCCGCGCCCCCTCCCGCCCCCGCAATTTCGAAAAAACGTCATATATCCCACAGTTTTATAGATAGAAGGTTCGAACCTTGGATGTCTTCAGCAGCGTCAAATTCATATTATAAATCAGAGATGTTTAGCCATTGCCCCCAGGGGCCGAGCGCAATCGAGTATTTACACGCACACGAGCCGACCGCATGCCGAAATCGGGCATATGAGCGTAAGCAGAGCTCTCTTTGCCTTCATTTGCTGCCCAGCCGTCGTTGAGGGCAGTTCAAAGCTGGGCTGTGTCGCTTTGATATCGATTTGCCGGCCCGCGGGTGCGTCGGCTGGTGGCGGCGTGGGCTGCTGGGGGCTTGATATCCACACCAATACACTCCCACTTTTTGTCCTCGCTCTTCTTGAACATCGCTATTATAAATTGATGGTGCCAGTGCCAGTCAATGCTGAGAGCGAGAGGGAGAATTGTTCTCATCAGTTGCTCGTTCTCTCCGTTTGTGGCTCCCAATGGGTGATGTTTCTCACTCATTTCCCTCGCCCTCAAGCTCGAAGTCGAAAACGATTGTCTTCTTGAATTCGAGCAGATTTCTTTCTAAAAAATCGAGAAGAAAAAATTCAAAATTCAAGAAGTACTCGTTCTTGCCGATTCTTTCTATGTACATTTCTCTGGGTGTAGAATTGCCAGCTTCACAGCTCGATTAGGAACCGCGTCCGGGCCAGGGGCCACTTCCAACACCCCTTTGCTGCTGTTATAGGCTCGAGAGGGCTTATAAGCGAGTCCTTCCAATGTAGTGCAGCTGGGAGTGGGTGGAGAATATTGTCCCTGTAGGGAAAAAGCACCACCAATATTTCCCTTGGCATGACACGGTCAGGCAGTGCAGTGTGCCTGTTCGCGTGGAGCCTTCTTACCACCTTCTTGTAGACTTTTCCCAATAGGTGATGTTCGGTTGAGTCGCTTAATTGAAAAATGGAATTCCTGTGTAGTGCTGCTCAAACTAAAAAAAAAAGGTTATTTACATACAGGGTGTCAAAATTAAAATATGTTTTCATTTTCGACAAATTTCTTAGCATTTTGTTGTGAATTTTATACGTTGAGGGTGCATAAATGCAAATTTCAGCAATTTTCGCCAAATTTTTCAGCATTTTGTAACGAACATTCCACTCAATTTATATTAGCATAAGAATCAGGATGCCTTAATCATATTGATATTCAACCTAAGCTTAAACAGAAATTATATCGCATACAATAATTTCATAAAATTCAATCATTCTTCGTTCCCCCTTCCAATTAAATTTCTTTTGCTTTCTGTCTGCTCTATTCATAAGAATTCTGCATTTTTTATTAACTACAAATGTATTGTAAAAATTCCATCGGACAATACCCTTTGCATTCGTACAAAAGGAGTAAAAAGTGCAAACAAAATAATATAATAAATGCCGTTTTATTTCCATCTCTAATATTCTCTCCCTGGGCAAAAGTTAGCAGGACAAACAAATTTAGGGTGGGGAGAGAAGAGAGCGCGGTCCCAGTTAGGCAAATAAAATCAAATTGTTGTTATTTCTACTGTTTGTTGACCCACGTTGTCCTCCCTCTGACTTTAGTCTTATTTGTTTTCATTCATTTATTCCACTTTCAAGTTGCAATTCAAGTGAGGGAATATTTTTTTTGTATTTGGTTGCATGGTGTCGGGGGAAATTAACAAAGCCGCAGGTACACCCGCCCTATTCTAGCCCCGGTGCTGGCTTCCTTCTTGGTTTTTAATGAAATATGACTTTTGGTAGGCAACCAACGTCAACGTCAAAGTCAAAGTCAACGAAAACGTGGAACGCACTTTGAAATTCTTTTCGTTAAGCATTACGCATACGCAAGGTTGAACAATACAACACAAATTTAGCCCTTTTTCTACAGTTAATTATTACAAGCGAGCGAGCAGCTAATTGGGGTTAAGGCATCCTGGATAGAGTTTCAGGCAAGACTACCGACTACTAATTTCTGCTACGCCAATTTAAATTGAATTTTAAAAATTCAATAGTCTCTTCAGAAACACCTTTCGGAAAGCCAAGGTCGTGCATTGATTTTTGCCCTTTTTGTATATTTTGCTACACATTTTCATTTGGAAGTTTATAAATATTTATGCGAAGAGAGTAAACGGATGAGAGTAAAAGAACTATATATAAGTTAATTCCAGCCTGAAATGGAAATATGTGAATGTGTGTGTTTTCCAAAGAAGAAGAGGCTTACTTTTTTGCAAGCAAATAATACATCATTTTACTGCTTCTATGAATCAAATGAAAAATTTTAACATTTATAAAATTTTTTTTTAAATTGCTTGAAGAAACTTTTCTTTGATAATATTTAACACAAAACGACTACGTTGAGTACAAGGCTAAGAATATGACTTTATAGTTCTGGTCAGTCCAGAACTAGTCACTTTCGAACTTGAAAAAGTAGCATAAAACGTGAACGAAGTAAATGGGATGGGCTTCTTCGGAAGACAGGAACTCTCCTGTGGTTATGGGGGCGTATGTAGCTTACTGCGTCTCAAGTCGACTCACAACTCCACGTGGTAACCCCTGGTAACAGAGCGATGCATCCGCAAAGCTGATGGCTAACGTGAGCGGCAATCCTACTCTGGGACAAATAGGGGGCGTGACCTCGGGCTTGACACCCTTTTCCCGTCTATTACATCCGCCAATGAAAACTAACACAATGCCTCGGATACGGATCCCCCCCGACGACGACCTACGCGAACGTTTTAAGGACCACGATTTGAGGATATGCACCTGGAATGTTCGTACCCTCAATAGAGAGCGTGCGGATTCCAAGCTGGTGGGTGTCCTCGAGAAATATTCATCGGGCGTTACCGCACTTCAGGAAATGCGATGGACTGGACAGGGGTGTAAGAAGATAACATCCGAAACCAACACCCCATGGGATATCTACTACAGTGGACAAGATTCGAAGCACGAGTTTGGTTGCGGCTTTGCAGTCAACAAAAGATTGTGCCGCTCTGTCATCAGCTTTACACCAGTTGACAAGCGACTTGCCGCAGTCAGACTTAAGCCACGCCCCGACAGAAGACAAGAAAGAATCGGAAAAAGACGAAAAGACCTATATGAGCGCTGACCCGATCACGACATCAATATCGTTCTAGGCGACTTTAACGCACAAATCGGGAGAGAAGAAGTTTGTCGCCCGATATCGGCCGATTTAGCCTGCACGAAAAAACCTCCGAAAATGTAGAGAGGCTAATAGGCTTCGCATCGGGCCGGAACATGGTCATTAGTAGCACCAGATTTGAACACCGCGACGACCACAGGGCGACCTGGAAGTCCCCTGTTCGTCAATCAAACCAGATTGATCACGTTGTAATGAACGGACGGCACTAATCGAGTGTTCTAGACGTACGTGCGCTCCGAGTAGCCAATATCGACTCGGATCACTACCTTCTGGCAGCCAAAGTACGCATACGGCTCAGTGTGGCACATGCCGCACAGTCTAACACACGCCGAAAGCTGAACGTTGAAAAGCTGCAATCACAACGGACATCCGAAGCCTACTCAGCAAAACTCACCCAGCTGCACAGGGAAACCCCACCTGGCCCTTCTGGTGTAGGCGAACAGTGAAAGTATATTTTACACTCTATGAGTACGGCTGCCAAGGAGATTCTCGGATTTGCCGAAAACTCCTGAAAACAGTGATGATGAGTGCCGCCACGCTACTGCAGAGAAAGACGTTGCGTACAGGAGAACTCTGCAGTTTGGAGCAACGCGACCTGTTAAGGAGCGATACCGGGTGACAAGAGGAGAAGCGCCTTTTCAGAAGGAAGAAAAATGAGGAGGAAAGGCGCATAAGGTCAAAATAGGAAAAAACCTCTACGAG
This sequence comes from Lordiphosa collinella, assembly GCA_018904265.1. Classification (NCBI taxonomy): domain Eukaryota; kingdom Metazoa; phylum Arthropoda; class Insecta; order Diptera; family Drosophilidae; genus Lordiphosa; species Lordiphosa collinella. The sequence continues at coordinate 71,181 of JAEIFV010000353.1, read as the reverse complement.
CCTTACGATACCAAAAGAGGTTTTAGGCAGGGTGACACCTTATCGTGTGACTTCTTTAATCTGCTGATGGAGTAAATACTGCGCAAATGCACAAATGCTAGCAGAACGGTCACCATCTTTACCAGAGATAACATGCTACTTGCATATGCCGATGATATTGATATCATCAACAAAACGAATCAGCGGGAAAACGGGCGTTCTCAGAGATAAAGAAGCAGTCAAAACTTATGGGCTTAGCGTTAAATAAGGATAAGACGAAGTACCTACTATCAACGCGCCGAGAGTCTACGCTTGGACAATCTGTTGCAATGGGAAAATACAACTTCAAGGTTGTTAAGGAATTTGTGTACCTCGGAACGACGATAACCAGCGACAACAACACTAGTCTGGAAATCCGGAGAAGAATTACTCTTGCAAACCAATGTTACTACGGGATCAGTAAGGATATCAAGAGCAGAGCCCTCTCCCGGAAAACGAAAATTGCGCTATATATTAGCATGAATCATAAAACTAATGCCACAACTAACTGATTTCCCTGTAACATCATTTTAATTCTAAACTAATATAAGTAAAATTGTGATGAAATTTCTTTAATATCCTCTTATCATCCAACGGAGCTGAAAAATCATCCAAGGGATGATTATTTTTCCAATCCTTTGGATGATTTTTCAGTTCCATTGGATGATAAAAGGATATTAAATACATATCCAGTCCAAATGGATACGGGAAATCAGCCAATGGATAGTTTTGTGTATTCTTTTTTTTCTCTGAGTGTGATTTCACTTAAAACTTTCTTATTTGATTCCTGTATTTTTGGGCGCGGCTAACGTATGCTCCTTAGCTGTTCCAGTTGCTTCCCTTCAGCAAGTTGATGCATTTCTCCACGTTCAAATACGGTGTTCCGAAACATACGGCCCTGGTATCTTGTAATTTTGGACATTTCCATTATAGCCTCGCGTTCTCATTGTTTTGATTTTGCTGGTGTGGCAGGTAATTTAGATTGAGAATATTAACTCTTGCTTTGAAAATTTGCAATGTTCTGTTTGGACCAATATCGTCTTGAAAGTAATTGTTTCCATTTAGGTTACATTTTAATTGTTTGTAACTTTGTCTCCTAGAACTCTCTATAGCTTAATCTTCCCACATCCCACACATTCCCACGATTTTTAATATCTTTTTTTTTCTCTGTGTAGCAGGTATTTCGTGAGAATTTTTGGGTAGCGACGGTCTGGATTTTAAAATATATTTGAAGTGGAAGTCCAAAGTGACTGTGAATAACGCAGGAAGACCAGTCTCCAAATGGATTACGTAGTTAGGAGTATTCTGCGGAAGGTCGAAGAGTCTTTTTACAAAATATCGTCGATACAACAATATTTTCATATTCCTTTGAATAAAGGATAAGGTGGTAAACAGTAATACGTACCCTTCAGCTGAACTAACTATACAGACAATTCTTAGTGAATTTAAATGGCCTCGAATATGGAGCAAGAATCCAACTATTTAAAACTTTTATAATGGATACTTTTTAAATGATCTAAAAATGACAATAAAATTACTTTGTTTTACATTTTAGTTCAGATTTGACACCCTACTTACATTCGTCAAGTATTTTTGATTTTGATGAGACCAGATTGAGCGCTCACTCACCTATTTCTGTCAGTCAAGTCATCGTCATTGTGTCCAAAACTTGACAAGCCAATTTATTTGCCACTTTGGCTTATCAAAATACATTCCGGTTTGAGCACGAATGACGATTTTGTATTTTCTTTTATGCTTCCAATGACACACACCTCATCAATTTTTCAATAACTGTGACAGCCAAAAAACAGCAAGTTGTGGGTGCACATAACCCAATCCTAAAGGAAGACTTCATTAACGCCCGCGAGGTGCATTTTTGGTAACTAAATATAAGTAGCTCTCAGTTACACATCTAAATTTCCACAGAGTAAGAATTACCGTCCAATTAGGAGCAGAATTGAATGATGGCACTTGCATGTCCTGGGACTTTGCTAGCAAATTTTGCAAAAACCAAATGCGATTTCCATGTTGAGATTCTGTGTTGTGTGTGTGTGTGCGCCGTAAGAAAGTAATTTAAATTCTGTAAATAGCTTTGGTAAATCGATATGATGGAACCCTTTTTTTTTCTTTTCTGTTGGCCTTTTGCCTATTTAAAATGTATATAAATATTTTAACTTAATAAATGCGGCATCAAGTTCTTGACGCCTTCGGCCTTAGCTACTGCCGTTTCTAGTAGAAGTCCCAAAATTTGCATAAACTAAACAAGGAACAAACTCTCCTTCGACTTGGTTTAGGATTTCTGTGTGTTTTGTTTGGCTGCTCTTTTTTTCTCTCTTTCTTTGGAGGGGGCCCACTAGGCTGTGCAAACATTTTCCCCATTTTCAAGAGTTTCGCCCGCCTAAAACCCGCGGGCGTACTTGACGAACGAGTTGGCCGTACTCAGGTGAACTTTACAAGGCGGCTTTAACGGCTAATGGACGCTAAGCTACAGTTGAGAAGGCTTTAAGGTGGAATTCAATGACCTAACATGCAAATTGGTGTTGTTTAAGAAACGAGTCCATAAAGTATATAAGATATACAGAGGGGAAAGTTTTAGCAAAGAATTTTGTCAACAAATTGTTTAGATTTGGGATATTTTAGGAGTAGTTGTTTTGGTGAATTTTTAGTATATAAACTAGCGTATTTATAAGGGTCATTTAGTTAAGGATCGAGGGTTGAAAGAAACACCCTACTTAGAGCCGATATCTCAGAATTCACAGAAGCAGATTTCTTTAACTAATAAGTAATTACGAAGGCATCTTTTATAAAACAATTAAGAAAGTCGGTCAGGCCCTACTATAATATACTCAGTAACTCACAAAGTTTGTGTTAAAGTGTGTGAAGTGCTGCCGTTAACCGTTCCGGCCGGAGTGGCCCATCATATTAGTTGTTTTCTTAAACTCGATACCGTTCCGATCTTACCTTCTTGTCGGATAAAAATAATTCATTACTAAATATGCCCAGAGGGTACAAACCTTCTATCTATAAAACTGTGGGAGATGCTTCCTTCTGGCTGTTACATACTTTTGCACAAACTTAATGTACTCTGCGTACCTTTGGTACAGAGTATAAAAATTAGTTACCTGCGGTAGAAACGGCAATCCTTAACGAATCTACGCGTCATTTGCCCTGCTAAATTTCACACGTTAAATGTAGAAAGCGAAGTTAAACGTAGCATGTAGAAAAGCTACATTCTATGTTCATGTAGAATTCAAAAAGTAAACGAGAAATGTTGAAAAGTTAAATGCTGCGTTGACAAAGGGTACACCACATAAAAAAGCCAGCATATTTCCAAATAACTTCGAAATTTTCATACAGCAATACCACACGAAAACTTTAGGTTTCCTACATTTACGTTTGGATATTGAAAATTGTAAACGAAAGTTGTCAATCAGTAAAGAATAGCTATATTTTTCATACAGAAAACTGTTCTCCACACGTGAAGGATTTCAAATGCTGAATGCTGCATTTAGAAAATCTACATCTTCCTTTGTCGCTTCCCTTTATTACTGTGACTTGCGTTATTGCCGCGCGATTTTTTGATAGTCGTATGGGCTAAGATGACGGCATTTGTGTTTAATGCTAAATTCGCTATGCTAAATTCGTCAGTGCCGAAGTTTTAATACCCTTGCTAGTCATCGTTCTGATATTCTGATTTCGACCAAATTTTCAAAATCTGTTTTAAAGCTTTAATATTCGATAGTAATGGCCAAGTTAAAGAACTCGAACATTTAAAAAAAATAATTGTTACTTAAACCAGGGACAGGCAGATTGCTATCTCGCGTGTATAGGAAAAGTCTGAAAGCAGCGCTGCTCAAACACACATAGTATAAGCTTACGCGCCGCTGCGTTGCTTGCTTTCCTACGCCGCGACGCAGTCGTTGCTACTGAAATTGAGAGCGATTTTTGAGCTGCTCTCACACACACCAATGCAAAAATGTAAATGTATTTTTTGCCTGCCTCTGACTTAGACCAATTTCCGACTGCTCGGTCCTATGGCAGCCTTAAGATATAGTCATGCGATTTCGACCAAATAAAGATGTCATTCTCTTTAAATGTTTGTTACTAAAATGCAAGTTTAGTAGATCAGATGAAAAGTGTTAAGCGAATTTCAGAAACAGTCATCTAAGTTTAGAGCGAACTGCAATCGCATATAAAAAATCTCTAGTGAGATCTCACTAAATGTTTTAATTTATCAAATGTAACAATTACAATTATCGGTAAACAAATTTCAAACAGAACTTTTACCTTTTTGTATGGCGAAGGCAAACTTTACCGGCTGCCTTAAGGCAATTTTTCTCTTTTTTTTTTTGTCCTTTTATAAGTGCATGTTGTTCCTTCGTTCCAGTTTTTTTTAGTCCATCACTTTTCACTTAAAAAAAACCAACAAATCACGTTCACGTTCAGTGAATTGAACAACCGTTACCCAACACTACTTGATATAAGCTTCTGGTCAAAGTACACTAGTCGCTTCTGGTCACACTGAAATATTTAAGCAGTAATCAACTCGTGACTCAAGAAAAAGTACAATTTGTAATTTGTTAAATGAAAACCTTGGCAGAAGCAAGTATGAAACAGTAGATTAGAATTCAATTTCCAATATTAAACAATTTGATTGCGACAGTTAACGCGATCGCAGAAGTCGCTGATGATGGACGTAAATCCTCGGCCATTGTGACTCACCCTGAGGATGCCACATTTGCTGGGAAGACCCCGGTCAGCGTACTTCAGGAGCTGCTCCATCGCTGGAACCTCAATCCCACCTATGAGCTGGGTCTGACCGAGTGGGGCAATTTCTGTTTTCGGGTCAGTTTCAAGCACCCAGACTCACTCGCACCATGTGAGGCCATGGGTACAGGACTCTCGAAGAAGGAGGCCAAACATGCAGCGGCCAGAGCTTTGGTTGAAGCGGCCTTTGATATCCAATTGCCAGAGCCGCCAAAAAGGAGCTTGAATTCTGCGGCAGAACACAATCCAATTGGTGCGTTGCAGGAGCTCTGCTTGCTACGCGGTTGGCCACAATCCAAGTACCAGTTGATAACTGAGGAACCAGTGTTTATCATGGCTTGCACCGTTTTCGACTACTGTGAGTTGGGCAAGGGTTATAACAAGAAGATGGCCAAACGTATGGCGGCTGACCAAATGATGACTCGCTTGCAGAAGGAATATTCTCTTCTGGAGAACTAGAACTTAAGATTTCTCCTTCAATTTGTATCCGCACATCCATGTGGACTTTCCAATTAGTCATAAACTTGTTTCAAGCGATATCGCAGAAAATTCGGAATATGTTGTTTTACTTTTTATAACCTCTGTATTATAAAAATGTCTGGATGTTTGTAACGCATTGAAGAAAGCATCTCCCACCACATAAAGTATATATATTCTTGATCAGCACGACGAGCTGAGTTGATTTAGCCATGTCCGTCTGTTTCTATGCTATCTCCTCCGTCAGTTTTAAAGCTATCCTCACCAAACTTTGCACGAAGTCTTTTGGTACATATACGCTGCACATTTGTCGGAACCGGCCGGATCGGATGACTAAAGCATATAGCTGTCATAGGAACGATCGGTCGAAAAACTAGTTTTAGTGAGAAAAACTTTTTTGTTTTTAATGGAAACGCCTCCAAAGTGCGTATTTCTTAGTTAACTATCCTTTCCCATGATTTCACTAAGTTTGGTCGAAATCGGATGACTATAGCATATAGCTGCCAAAGGAACGATCGGTCGAAAAACTAGTTCGAGTGAGGAAAACGTTTTTGTTTTTAACGGAAATGTCTTTGTTATCTTTGGCATACACTTATTTTATATACTTTTACACAATTCTACAAAGTTTGGTCGAAATCGGATGACTATAGCATATAGCTCCCATAGGAATAATCGGTCGAAAAAGATCAGTTCTTTAGTGTTTTAAAAAAAACGTATATTCTGTTTTTTATATTTATTGAACCTTTAGAATTATGGTCATTTCGAAAATGATTCGTCAATGCCGTAACCAGTGTCATTACGGGCTTTTCCATGATTTTCACACCAAGTTTGGGCTGCAGATTCACGACATCTGTAATAGTATAGATCTCGGGCTTAGGTAAGTAAACCGGGTTTCAAAAAACACACTTAAAAAAACAAAACGTTAACGGGCGGAACTGAGGTGGAACTGAGCCTTCGCTCATTTTGATATTGGTCGACGTTTTCATAATGACCCTTGGGGGTTCGATATTTGTTCACCTGTTCTAATTTCTATAGAGTTTCATCTGATCTGTTAACAATTGAGTTAAAGTTGTTGCATCGGGTGAGTGTTGCCCTTAGTACAAGAGTACCCATAGAACGCGAACTTATGGTTCAGTTAAAAAACTGGGTATGAGGTGTTGCTCACAAAAGTTCCTTCTATCAGAATTTTTAGGATCACATCTCGGGTTCTTCAAAAAAGTTTGATTTTGTCGAACTGTTACAGGCAAAAAACAAGTCGATTCAAAGTTTGTGAAGCTATAGCTTTGTAACGCTTTGTCGCTCAGCTTAATGTTATATGTGAAAGTTGTTGCAAATTGAATGCTCTTTTATTGACTTATTCGGCGGTGTCCCAGAAATCTCTTCCAACCATATTCCAACCCAAAACCAGTTCTCAGTGTCCTAGAAATCTCTTTAGGATGGTTTCAAACCTCTCGATTTTTTTTTGGGAGATTTTGGCAAACCAACAAATACACAAACCAGCCAATACAATAACCAACCAGAAGCGACTTCACGAACCCACGCAATATATCATTGTTTTTGTAGTAAGAGCTTAATCTTATACACACACCTTTCGAACTCGACTTTCGAACTAGACTTTCGAAGAAAACGAAATCTCTCGAAGTTCTGGAACACCAACGGATTTCTCTGGCTATTTGCAAACCAACTGAAGCCAAAATCTATAGAGATTTCCAGGACACCCCCCAAAAGTGACAATTGTGCGTAGAAAGGAAAAAAGGTACAAAATGCATTTTTGATCGTTCTTTACTTGAAAACCATTGCCCGCACAGAAAAGTATTTATCTATAACTTTGTCGATGAAAATTTTTGTCTGAGAGCCAGTTTCAGAGATAGGGACCAATTCGCGTTTTGCAGTATAGTGGCAGTTCCTAATGACACAAAATTAAACTTAAGCCTTTTACACAGTCCCCTACCACATATCAAAAATCTGGCTGGTCTATATTTCATGCATGAATATGCCCTTTTTTTTGTCTAACTTGACTGGACTAACTAAGCTTACTTCGGCTCGGCCAAAGTTTTGTATACCCTTGCTGCCTTCATTGAAAACAAAAAAGGTTTTCTTACTAGGACTACTTTTCGGACATTTCTTTTTTAAGGAAGTCATACTATATAGATGTCCGATGTCGACCAACCTTAGTGGAATTATGGAAAAGCATAGCAAATTTAGAAAAAGAAGAAGTTTGGAGACTTTTCAATTAAAAAAAATTGGGGAAAGTTAACTTCGGCTCGGCCGAAGATTTGTATACCCTTGCTGCCTCCATTGAAAACAAGAAGTTTTTCTAACTAAGACTTCTTTTCGGACCATAATTTTATATGGACGCTATACTATGTAGACTTCTTTTTCGACCGATCAATCGTACTGCAGCTATATGCTATAGTCATACGATTCTGAAAAAACTTTGTAGAATTGTGTAAAAGTATACAAAATAAGTATATGCCAATGATAAGGACGTTTTCATTAGATACAAAAAGGTATTTCTCACTATCACCAGTTTTTCGACCGATCGTTCCTATGGGAGCTATATGCTATAGTCATCCGATTTTGACCAAAATTTGTAGAATTATTTGAAAGCATTCCAAATTAATAAATGTCAAGTTTTAAGACATTTTCATTGAAAACAAAAAAGCTTTTCTAACTAAGACTACTTTTCAGACTGAACTTTTCTATGACAGCTATACTATATAGACATCCGATTTCGACCAAACTTAGTGGAATCATGAAAAGGCATAGCAAACTAAGAAATTCGAAGTTTGGAAGCGTTTCAATTGAAAACAAAAAAGTTTTTCTCACTAAACCTAGTTTTTCGACCGATCGTTTCTATGACAGCTAAATGCTATAGTCATCCGATCCGGCCGGTTCCGACAAATGTGCAGCGTATTTGTACCAAAAGACTTCGTGCAAAGTTTGGTGAGGATAGCTTTAAAACTGACGGAGGAGATAGCATAGAAACAAGCGGACGGACATGGCTAAATCAACTCAGCTCGTCGTGCTGATCAAGAATATATATACTTTATGTGGTGGGAGATGCTTTCTTCAATGCGTTACAAAAATTATGAAAAGTAAAACACAACATATTCCGAATTTTCTGCGATATCGCTTGAAATAAGTTTATGACTAATTGGAAAGTCCACATGGATGTGCGGATACAAATTGAAGGAGAAATCTTAAGTTCTAGTTCTCCAGAAGAGAATATTCCTTCTGCAAGCGAGTCATCATTTGGTCAGCCGCCATACGTTTGGCCATCTTCTTGTTATAACCCTTGCCCAACTCACAGTAGTCGAAAACGGTGCAAGCCATGATAAACACTGGTTCCTCAGTTATCAACTGGTACTTGGATTGTGGCCAACCGCGTAGCAAGCAGAGCTCCTGCAACGCACCAATTGGATTGTGTTCTGCCGCAGAATTCAAGCTCCTTTTTGGCGGCTCTGGCAATTGGATATCAAAGGCCGCTTCAACCAAAGCTCTGGCCGCTGCATGTTTGGCCTCCTTCTTCGAGAGTCCTGTACCCATGGCCTCACATGGTGCGAGTGAGTCTGGGTGCTTGAAACTGACCCGAAAACAGAAATTGCCCCACTCGGTCAGCCCCAGCTCATAGGTGGGAGTGAGGTCCCAGCGATGGAGCAGTTCCTGAAGTACGCTGACCGGGGTCTTCCCAGCAAATGTGGCATCCTCAGGGTTAGTCACAATGGCCGAGGATTCACTTTCATCATCAGCGACTTCTGCGATCGCGTTAACTGTCGCAATCAAATTGTTTAATATAGGATATTGAATTCTAATCTACTGTTTCATACTTGCTTCTGCCGGGGCTTCCATTTTACAATTTAAAAATTTTACTTTTTCTTGAGTCACGTGTTGTTTACTGCATAAAATGTCCAGTGTGACCAAAAGCGACTAGTATACTTTGACCAGAAGCTTATTTCAAGTAGTGTTGGGTAACGGTTGTTCAATTTACTGAACGAGAACGTAATTTGTTGGTTTTTTCAAGTGAAAAGTGATGGACAAAAAAAAACTGGAACGAAGGAACAACATGCACTTATTTAAGGACAAAAAAAAAGAGAAATTTTTTTTATCAAATCAATTTTAATTTTTTATCTGAAAATTGCCTTAAGGCTGCCGGTAAAGTGTGCCTTTGCCATACAAAAAGGTAACAGTTATGTTTGAAATTTGTTTGCCGATAATTGTAATTGTTACATCTGATAAATTGTAATAGTGGTGTTCCTGAAAGTGATTTGCTTAGGATTTGCTTAGGATGAAATTAGTATAAGGTGGTCCCGTCCGTAAAATCTCTCCCCTATTGTAAGTTGACAAATGAGTGTGAGCCTACTAATTTCATGTGAGTGAGTGAAACGGCCACATTTACTGTGTTAACCCTTAGACTGGCAGTGGGGTACATTTGCAGCCTACTGTAGCAACTAGAGGTCTGCATGAGTGCACTCAAATTGTGTTCAGATCTTGTATCGAATAGAACAGAAAAAATCAAACGATTTTTTAAAAAGCAAAAAATTTAGTGTACTCAGATCACTCACTTTTAGTAGAGGCAACTTTGGAAAAGCAAAAAAAAGTTTTTATTGCGAAAGGGTGCAAATAATAGTCAAATTTTTTTTACTAAAAGACCGGGAAGAAAATTTCCCTAAAATATTTTTTTAATTTCTTAATTACAAAATAGCCCTATTTTTATTTCCACCAACAAATAAATTACTCCAATTTTCGACAAATGAAAAACCGAAAATAATATTTTAAAACAGCAAAGTCCACTAAGAAGCTGGGCTAATGCTTTCTAGACAGCCATGGCATCAATTCCGAAATTAGGCTATGGATCCAGTGACCTTTAGTGGCGTTGTAACTTCTTGACACTCCGCTGCCTCGCTTCCTGCTGCTGGGTACCATTGTTCGGTTGATTTGAGCCACTCAACCGTGAAGCCCTGTAACTCTCATTTGCTTCAGTGGCCAGCTCACTAAATGGGATCATCTCGGCAATGACCAACGCAGCATCTTCGGACACCGTACGGTATGCAGAAGAAACCCTGAGCGCACTTAGATGGTACGCCCCATATACGCCTTTTATGTAGGTAGAGAACTTTATGGAACGATGCCAGATTGTCGCCGCATATAAAATAGCCGTTTTCTCCCCTATTTTGGTCCGCGCTTGTTCAGCATGATTCTAGCTTAAGCGCTGCTTGATTTTGCTGCCTTTTCTGAAGCATAACCTGGTATCCAGCATTACTTTAAGGTATTTAATAGCTCAATTGGATTTGATAGCCGTGCCATTAACTCTGACCCAAGCTGATTCCACCTTCATCGCCTCTGCCTTTTGCGCCGCTAGCTTGAGTACTTGAGTAATACTCGCACGACAATATATGCAAAATGTAATTTCTTTTCTTCTCACGCAAGGGTTAAAGCAACGAACAAAAAATTCGAAAAATATTTTCCGATACGAGCCTACTCTGTTGACAGCCTGCCAAGTACTGACAATAAGGGACTAATCGAGAGAGCAGCTCCTTATACTTATTACATCATGTTCCATACAATCTGTGCGGTGTGCCCAGAAAAAGTAAGGAATCAACGAAATCAAATTCGAAGCTGGTTTCGATTTGATTTCATTTTAGTGTGACCATTTTTCTGCACCCCGAGCTTGGCGGCTGTTTAAAATTTGCTGTTAATTAAATGTGAAAAAAATGTAAGTTCTTAAGAACTTCTCTGTAAAAGTATTAAAATGTATGATTGTTACTATAGAACAGCGATGTCAAGAGTAAAAATTTGTGTATAGGCTTTTCTAACAGAATGGCAGATATGTATGTAATTGTTTTGCAATAAGCCGATGATTAATAAAAGTACAAGAAATAAAATTAATATTTATTTTTTTAGATTTAAATATTAAATTACAAAACTTTAAAAACGCTCCGAGCAGCGTGCGTTGCAACCAAATCTGGTGGTGCGCGTCGCAGCGTCACATATATAGAGAGAGAGAGAGAATATGTGTATTCTATTAATAGAACGCTCGGCAGCATTTGCTCTTACGACTCCTGTGTTCGGCTGTTCGGCTACACCGAAAAAAGTGTTTGATCTCAATTGGGAAAATGAATTATTTTTCATTGAGAATATGGATGGTAACGCTCAATGTTTATTGTGCCATTACGTTGCATGTCGCTTTACCTTTGATGTTATAAAAAGGCACTACCAACTTTGCCACGGGGGTTATAATGAAATAAAAGGGAGGGAGAGAGATTTAAAAATTTAATTTGTTTTATGTTTGAATCGCACGCATTTTATTTTTTCAGTGTAAAGCAGTAAAACGTCACCTTGCCTTCGTGTTTCGCTGCTTCGCACACAAGCGCAACGCTTTTATTGTGTGAGTTTGGACACCACTGCTATAGAAACCACCATAATTAATGGCAAATTCCGAGCCGAAAATGTTTTGCTGCCACGAGTTCCAATGATTTTCCCAGAAGTACAAATTTAATTCAAACGCGTTCAATTTCCTATGAGACTGGCATTCGCAATGACAATCAATAAACCGCAAGGGCAAGCGATGTCCGTTTTGCGGCTTACACTTGGTCGCACCATGTTTTTCACTCGGACAATTATACGTGACATGTTGATATTAAGTTTTTTGTTAACTTTTTCTTACTTTACGGCAGGGACAGGCAAATTGCTATCTTGCGTGTATAGGAAAAGTCTGAAAGCAGCGCTGCTCAAACACACATAGTATAAGCTGTACAAGCGCCGCTGCGTTGCTTGCTTTCCTACGCCGCGACGCAGTCGTTGCTACTGAAATTGAGAGCAATTTTTGAGCTGCTCTCACACACACCAATGCAAAAATGTAAATGTATTTTTTGCCTGCCTCTGCTTTACGGTAAAGTTTCGAAATTGATTAATTGAGGACTTTTGGTATTTTTTAGCGAAACCTTAAATTTTTTTTTTATTTTCTTAAGTCTAGGCCTACTTAGTATAACATTGCCAATCGATCGTATTCTTAAGGGAATTCAAAATTTAACGTTTTCAAAGCGAATTTCTAAATGAAACTTGCTTAACACTCAACAAGCCAACCAAATTGAAACAAAAAAGAAAAAGAAATACTTGTATTTATTTACATAAGAATCACAAGTCGGGAGCCACACAAAAATCAATGAGGCTCGCACAATTTATGGCTTAACATATCCTAGGCGGCTGTACTATAAATTATACCCACACTCGCACACACATAGAGGCATAAAATATTACACATGAGTGGCTTTTACAAGTAGGAAAAAAAAGGAACAGAGACACTTTAAAAAGCAAAAAGCAACAAGTCTAGAAAAAGCAAAATATGTTGATAAGTAGCAAAAACTCTCACAGACGTTAAACTTTAAGAGTCGCAAAGAGGAAATTGTTTGCCGCCCTTTAGGCACCAACATTCTTGATTTATATTTGTGTTTGCCTGCTAAGCGTTTATTAGATTAGGGCAAAGGGATGCGAATGTATCTCCTAGTTATATACGCAGAAAAGTCAACATTTTCGTTTACCAATTAAAAGAATGTAAACAAAATAAATATAAATTTATGGCATGCATATTTAATTTTATGTTAATTGGCCAGAACAAAAGAGATTCTCGAGCCTGGAGGCCTAGGTACTTCCTCATCACTTGAGCTGGCAGCAAATTAACACCTCAAATAAAAATGAATTTAAAATAATGGAAAGAAAGGTCATGAGCCACTTGACATTGCCCACGAAACTGAAGCAAGGCATTTGGATGTTGGCAGTTGGTTGAAGCTCTGGGGCACTGTCAAGTGGGCCACACTTGAAAACCAAGAAAAAACGAAGCGAAACAGTTGGAGATTTTTTGCTATAAATTGAGAGGTTTGTGGAAGCCAAATCATCAAACAGTTTTAGTGACTTTCAATTGCCACACGCAAAATCTAAAAAAATCTTGAAAAATGGTGAGTGAACAGGATAAACTTTGAAATCTTTTATAAAATCAAAGGACAAAGGATAAAACGATTTGCGGAAATTCATCTTTCTGTTCAACTACAGTTTGAGTCTTTAGTTGGCACCTACTCAAAAAACAGAGTTGCTCTAGCAGCACAATTGTTTTTGTAAAACAAAGATACACAGGCTGTTTTCTCTTAAGCTCTTTCCATAGATTGTTGTTGTTTGACAATGAATTTTGTGATTTTCTTTAAATATATTAATCACACATTTTGAACATCTCTTTTAGAAAATCTTCTCCCTCACCAGTGTCTTAACTCTGTCGGCTGTGGCCAGTGCCACTTTGGCTGCTCCTCAGGCTTTACGTCTTCGCCGCGATGTTTCCGAATTGGTGGCTCCAGCAGCAGAATATGTGCCACCTGTCACGGAGTATTTACCACCCGCTGATGCCGCCACCGAAGAGCCTGCAGTCAAGAGCTCCTCCTCCTCCACTGACCTGGGTGCAGCGGGCTATGAGTATCGCACTGTAAGACGTCTTAAGCTGCGTCAACGTCGTGATGTCTCACATTTGCCCCAACAATATTTGCCACCATCACCCAGCAATCTCTATTTGCCACCCGCTGAGGAAGCAGCTGCTGCTCCCATCGTGGCCGATGACACCGAAGAAGTGGTGGCCGCAGCCGAACCCAAATCGTTGGTTCGTGAATATTTGCCACCAACTGAGGCTGCTCCTTTGGCAGAAACTGAAGCTCCGGCCACAGAGGAGTCGCCCGAAGTGCGAGTAGCTGATGTTCCCACGGGTCAACTTCAAGAGGATGGCTATCATTACCAGCAGCCGGCTAAGCAGCCTGCTGAATTGCGTGAAGTTGGACGTGAGTATTTGCCTCCTGTGGCAGAGCCGGAGCCGGTGATGGTCGAGGGTCCAGCCAATGGCGAGAGTGCCATTCTAACCAAGGAGGGATATCAGTATCGTGCTGTACGACGTTATAGATTTTAAATTTTTCAATTTGATTTGGTTTTGAATGTCAAAATGTGCAATTTATTGTTGACTTTTTTTAAATTTTCGTTTCTTTTTGTTGGCAAAATAAAGTAAAAGTTTTGTGAATTCTGATAAAATTTTATGCAAATTATTTGAGTTTAAAATAATGTTTGCAAAACAGTCTTTAGAGATGCCTGGGCATTTTTTAACCACTTCTTTAAAGAGAACTCTGCAGTCTGGAGCAACGCGACCTGTTAAGGAGCGATACCGGCAGAAAAGGAGAAGCGCCTTTTCAGAAGGAAGAAAAATGAGCAGGAAAGGCGCATGAGGGAGGAAGTCGAAGAGCTGTTGGGATGGAGTGAGATTCGAAAATTCTACCAAAAGATTAGGCAACTATCCGAAGGTTTTAAGCCCAGAGTCACACTATTGAAGGACAAGCACGGAATTTTGGTCAGAAATCCGGAAGTGGCACTAGACAAATGGAGAAACTATTTCTCCAACCTGCTGGGAGGTGATGACGAACACAATGCCGCCTCTGGGGAAGTAGTGATACCACCAATCAGTAACATAGAAATAGACCATGGAGGATATTAACTTGCGACAAGTTCCAATTGGAATGTTGTAACATGCTCTTTGGACAATATCCCAGTTGATTTTTATTTTGACATAAAGTCTTTCCGGCCTCTCTTTTGAGTTCACTCCAGAGATTCTCGATGGGATTGAGGTCCGAAGATTAACTTGGCCACTCAAGAACATCCACATTTTGCTCTCAAAAACAATCCTTTAATACTCGAGGGGCGTGCTTCGGGTCATTACCCTGCTGGAACTTCCATAAAAGTGGCATATTATCATCGGCATATGGTAGCAGCACTGTCTCCAATAGATCGTTGTATACGGATCTGTCCTTTATTCTGTCAATACGATGAATTGGACCAACACCATACCATGAAAACCCCCATACCATTAGGCTACCACCCCCATGTTTCACAGTTTTATATGTGTACTTGGGATCAAATTCTTTGTCTTCGGACGACAAACATTCCTTTTGGCATCATTTCCAAATAAATTTATTTTGGTTTCGTCACTACAGAGGATATTACGCCATTTTTTCTCACCCTCCGGTCCGCACCAGGTTCTACCATCTAAAGCAAATTTGTACATCATCTGTAAATTTGCCACCTGAAGCAAAGGAACCCCGCGAGCAATCCTACCTGGTAGGTTTGCTATTGTCAATCGTCGCCGAACGGTCCATGATGACACAATATTCCCAATTTCATTGGCAATCGTCCTGGAAGACTTGAACGGGTCGCGTTTTACCAACTGAACCATGCGATCGTCGGTCTTAGATGATGATTTTCTAGGTGGTCCCCGAATTTTACCTATTTTTCCATTTTTAAATTATTGGTTACGAAGATTTGAGAACGTTTCATTAATATGGTAATGGATTTATACGTTTTTCCTTCATCTCGGAGTCGTCGAATGAGCCTTCTCTCCTCAACACTGCAGTGACGCCCACGGCCCCAACCAAATAATTGTATTTATAAACTTCAGGTTAATGAAAGTGAATGTTAGCAGGCTCAAGGTCGAGGTTTGATTATAATTTAATAATCAACCAGAAAATTCAACAGAGTATACATTTAAACATGAACAGTAGCTGTGGCTGTGTAGACGGCCGTTTCGGCTGCCGCCATGGCAAAGCCTTCGTCAGTACACTTTCAGTTGTTGTCACACCAACAAGCTATTTGCAAATCCTATTTATATTACCCACTTGGCGAATAAATTGTTGAGAATTCCAAGTGCACAAATTTGCACGAACTTCAGGGTAATGTTTTGCTTCATACACCTATTTTATTGACCAGCCGAGTTTGCAGTCTAACCAATAAAACAATCCACAATTATTCCCAGA
Organism: Lordiphosa collinella; assembly: GCA_018904265.1. Taxonomy (NCBI): domain Eukaryota; kingdom Metazoa; phylum Arthropoda; class Insecta; order Diptera; family Drosophilidae; genus Lordiphosa; species Lordiphosa collinella. The sequence continues at coordinate 55,090 of JAEIFV010000353.1, read as the reverse complement.
AAGCTAATTAATTCCGGTAATTCACCCAATTCGTACCGAAACAGTGTGACCATATTAAAAAAGTATAGCTTCCTTATTAAATGTTATGTTTATATCGATTTAAATCGACATTTAAAAAAAAAAACTTTACACCTATTATATTGTCCATGAAAGTAGATGTCCGATTGCGACCAAACTTAGTGGAACTTAGCATAGCAAACTAAGAAATACGAGGTTTGGAGGCGTTTCCATTGAAAACAAAAAGTTTTTCTTACTAAAACTAGTTCTTCGACCGATCGTTCCCATGACAGATATATGCTATGGTCATCCCATCCGGCCCATCCATGCAGCGTATTTGTACTAAAAGACTTTGTGCAAAGTTTGCTGAAAATAGCTTTCAAACTGACGTCGGAGATAGCTCCGGAAAGTAGTCTTAGTTAGAAAAAATTTTTTGTCTTGAATGGAGGCTGCAAGGGTATACAAAACTTCGGTCGAGCCGAGGTTAAATTTGACCTATTTTTTCAACATTCAACTGGTACCACTCTGCATCATAATAGAATCAGGAATCAAATATACTATTGGGGGCCTACTGTGTGGTACAAACTTGTTTTTCTAATTTGCCTACAGACTATTTTCCGGTGTAAAGTTTAACTAAACTTCTTTGTGGCTGATAAAAATACTTAAGCTGAACTCTCATCGTTGAGCCTAATCCAAGGTTATGGTTATGTTCTATGCGTCGGAGTTAAGGGTATTTGAAAAGAATGAGGATGTTGAAAAGTGAATTGGCGTGTAATTAAGAAAAATATACAAACATCCAATGACCACACTAAAGTTTTGTCAAAATCAGCCACAAAGCAGATAAATTAAACTTGGGAACCTTTACAAATTTGTACAATACAGTAGGCTCCTGATAGTATACAGCATTTGATAAAGTACTATGAAGTAAAGTAGGCTGCCTCTTTTTGGGGTACCAGTTAAATGTTGAAAAACAGTCAGTCGCACAGAGCCTTCCCATGGGGAAGGTTTCTTCTTCTGACTTGAATTTTAATATTTTATTTGTGACTTAAGAACTAATCAATCTATGATTTATTCAATATTAATTGATTAGTCACTAGTTTCTTTTTTTTTTTTTTAATTATCTTCGGTTTGGATTTCTTTATTCCTCCACCTGCCGCATGTCAATAGTTTCTATGATTCTCCTCTACTAACATTTCGGATGTTTGAAGTTGCTTAAAATTTTGTTTCTATTGTTGTTTTTTGTTTTATACGACTTTTTTTTCAATTCTTTGCCAAATGTGAAGAAGAGCACACTAATTCTCTGATATTCGAAGTCAACGGTATCGCTCGGAGTAGTGGGCATAGTCCTAACAGGACCTGGTACTAGATATTTTGTAGTCCTTCGTTTAACCAAATGTGCCTAAGCGCACAGTAATCGGGTTCTTGAAGATACAGGCCCAGACGGACAAGGTTAAATCAGCTCGTCATGCTGATCAAGAATGTATATACTTTATGTGGTCTGAGATGCCTCCTTCGATGCGTTATATAGCTGCGAGCAATCGACGGCAGCTATTTGTTAAATGGGGGTTTTTTTAAACGAGCTAAAACTTACCAATTTTTCATATGAGCTTAGATTATTATGAAAGTATGACCATATATATTAATAGACCAAGATGCCGGGTGGCTCAGCGGCTAGTGCATCAGGTCGTGGGTTCGATTCCGCCTCGAAACATCTAATGAAAAGTTTTTTCTGTGTATAAACTTTACACCCGGTCACCCCTCTCTGCTGTTGGCGCCAGCTTTGTAGTATTTAGCCATGCAAAAGCTTTTCACACTGCCGTTCAGAATCGGCATCTCTTGTGCGAAAAATTAGAAGCGCACTAGCCAAGAGATTCGAGAGGAGCTCGGCTTTGGCCATTTGGGGCTGTGTCAAAGCATTTTACATACAAGCTGCCAAATGCTACAGAGCTCTTAATGAAAAAATAGTGAAACACACTGGACCAAAAATATCAAGCTGACAGTAAAATTTGCTGAGAAATACAGACAGTGGAATTTGTGCTTCACTGACTTCCTTTTTTTATTATTTTTACAATTTTTTCATCTTCAAATGCACATCAAACTGAACCTCTTACATGTACTTACTTACAATGGACAACGATTTTCATTTTCCTGCTCTTAATATGCTTATCCTTTTGAGCCTTGCTCCCACTTCTCTCTTTGGTTGCCATAGCCACATAGCGCCTTTAGGGCTTAATTAATGCACTTGCGTGTTAATTCAACTCGAGCGCAACATTAAGTGCTCACTCAAGTTAAATTACTTTGGTTGCACAGATAAATGGCCAAGAGCTTCACTGGCCACAATTCCGTTTCGCTTTCCATTTTCATTATGAAATCAATTGTGCACAAAAAAATTCGTCATCAGCTGTCAAAATGTAACAAGAAATTACAAATTGTTGTATTGTACCCACACACTCGCCAAATCTGCCGAAAGGAAAAAGAAAACAAGATTGAATGAGTCGAGTCGAGTAAAGGCATTTCGAATCCTGTTGCTGACAGTTCGCTTTATTGCATATTAAATTGCCCGAGTCGAAAAATGTCAGAGGGAAATCAAAACAACCAGCAACAAGCGGCAACAATCAGTTAGAGGACTGGCCCCGGAAGGACATTACGAAGGCCAGCAAAACAACATAACTTAAACTTAAGTAAGGGGGCGGAAGACAAAAGGACTTCATGTGTGTGTGTGTTTTGTAAATATAATTTTAAGAAAATGTATGAAGAGATGAGCTTACTTAAGTATGAGAATTTGAACTATTTTATCAAACGTAAAGTTAACAAATATTAACAAGTCAAACAACTTCCAAATGTTCTATAAAGTAATTGGATTTGCAGCTTGAATATTCATTAAATTGGCAAACTCCTTCAATCTCCTTCTGGCTCTTAATATTTGTTCGATGTGTGTTCGTTCGTCCGTTCTGACATGTTATTAAAATTATGCATATTTTTAAATTTAATTTCTGCATTACACAGCCTGAACACACAACGTTTAAGTATACAGATTAATTTATATATTTACTTGTATGCAAATATCGTGCAAAAAAAATGACTGCAGGCCATTTGAGCAGGAAGACAACAAAAAGCAGAAAGCTCGTAAATCGCTGGAATTTCCACTACATGCGGCGTATGCGTAATATTCTCCTCTTCTTTTACTTATTTTTTGATGCTCTGGCACTTGAGTTTTCCGGCTCACATGCTACATGCTTTGTGTTTTAAGCGATAAAATTTTCATTACAGAAAAACACAAGTTTATGGGTCGTTGTAACCCGCTTAATAACTGGCTTCTTCTTTTTAAATTTTTGCATACAATTTGAAGCCCTTAATCACTGTCTGTGGCTAATTGAGTGCTAAAAGTAACAAAAAAAAAAAAAACAATTAAAATTAATTTATTTCGTTGATGTCAACATTTTGGGTGTCCCAGAATTTATGGGCTTAAATGTTAAGTTTTGGAAAAAAAGAGACAAAATTTGATGAAGGTAAAAAAAAATAGAACTAAAACAGGCCCAGTTTTTATAGGCCAAGGCCCAGCTTTTATATTTCTCGACTTGGCTATTAAATGATTTGACTTTCCTTAGCACATTTCGTGATTTCAATAGACAAATTTCTTAAAGATTTTTTAGTTTTTCCTGTAATTATTTTAGCAAAAAAAAAATTGGTTTGTTAGCTATAAAAATATATCAACAAGCCGTCGACTTTTTTAAATCCAACCGTTCCCTTAAAAATAGAAACGAACCGGTCCTGAAGAATGGTCATACTCCTTAGGGTCATAAGTCCTGCATAACGCGTCGATATTACACCTAAAGCCTCCGACGGACTGACGACGTAAGTAATTCAGCTTAAGCCACCATATATTGCGTCAACGTGGAACGTATGCCCAGTGTGAACAGAACTAACAAAAAAAAAATTACGCAGCTGCATCGTGTTGTCCAGGTTCATTTCATTTTTAAATTAGCTGGTGGATGGTCACACACTAGAAATATTAATTAATTTATCCAAAGTGCTTGTCTTTCCTCGCATATGCATGTTCCAAACCTTCTTTTTAAACAAGCTCGGCAACTTCACTCCAAACCTTGGTAACAAAATTTAAGTCCGAATGTTTGTGGTGGGATAAATTCCAAATGGCAGCCCGGTCTCTCACCGCCAAAATCAGCGCCACCTTGTCTTCATGCGGAAACATTCGCTTTGTATTTTCTGCCATTGTTTTATTTTAGTTAAGTCCAGCTAATCAATGGCATACATGTGGAGTAGCAGCGCCTATCATCTGGTGGCAACAATATTGCATTAGCTAAGCAACGCAAAATAAGGCCCACAGCCTATTAACATAGAGTCCACGTATGAGATGTTAAGCTCTGTTTAGCGCTGTTAAGCGCAAAAGTACTTTTTGACTCCAACGGGGGAAAACGTAATGTGCAAGGAAATCGTTACGCCTGCTTCTTCTTCGCTCAATTTTTGTATGAAACTTCTTGTTACGTCGTCAGTCCGTCTGGGCCTTAAATGCGAAACGCGTCCGCATGGCGCTAAAATGAGTAACGTGTCAGCATGTGACTTAAAATCCCACGCGGGGATTGAGAGACGCTGACGCCTCCGCACTATGGTCCCAACTGCCAAAAAGCTGGCCAAAAGTCGAAAAAAAATATAGTTTTTGGGACTTTTAATGGTTGGAATAGTTGTAGTGGTACATCTAGTTTGTGTTGTGATGTACCTGGCTCAGGTATGAACTCCGTTTGTGAGCGTTGAGCGTGCCTCATCGTTTACTCGTCACGCATCGAAAATTACCCAACGCTCAGAGCGTATAGAATCGCGAAAAGTTAAAAAATGGATTTTATTCCAGAAAGTAAGTAGAATTTGAATGTATAGCTTAACACTATTATTAACAATTTAAAATATGAGAAAGTTAACTTCGGCTCGGCCGAATTTTGTATACCCTTGCAGCTTTCATTGAAAACAAAAAAGTTTTTCAAACTAAGACTACTTTTTGGACCTTACTTTTCTATGGGTTCTGTACTATATAGATGTCTGATTTCGACCAAACTTGTTAAAATCATTGGAAAGCATAATACACTGTTAATTACGAAATTTGGAGGCGATCCCATTTAAAACAAAAAAGTTTCTCTCACTAGAACTTCTTTTTTGACCGATCATTCATACTGCAGCTATATGCTATAGTCATCCGATTTTGATAAAACTTTGTAGAAATGTGTTTATGTATATAAAATAAGCATATTCCAATAAAAAGGGCCTTTTTATTAAAAACAAAAAAGTTTTCCTCACTCGAACTAGTTTTTCGACCGATCGTTCCTATGGGAGCTATATGCTATACTCATCCGATTTCGACCAAACCTTGTAGAATCGTGTAAAAGTATATAAAATAAGTGTAAGCCAATGATAAAGACGTTTTCATTAAAAACAAAAAAGTTTTCTCACTAGAACTGTTTTTCGACCGATCGTTCCTATGGCAGCTATAAGCTATAGTCATCCGATTTCGACCAAACTTAGTGAAATAATGGGAAAGGATAGTAGACTAAGAAATACGTACTTTGAAGGAGTTTACATTAAAAACAAAAAAGTTTTTCTCACTAAGACTAGTTTTTCAACCGATCGTTCCTATGGCAGCTATATGCTATAGTCATCCGATCCGGCCAGTTCCGACAAATGTGCAGCCTATATGTACCAGAAGACTTCGTGCAAAGTTTAGTGAGGATAGCTTTAAAACTGACGGAGGAGATAGCATAGGAACAGACAGACGGACGGACGGACAGACGGACGAGGCTAAATCAACTCAGCTCGTCATGCTGATCAAGAATATGTGGTCGGAGATGCTTCCTTCATTGCGTTACAAACATCCGCACAATTTTGTAATACCCTCTGCAAGGGTATAAAAAGGTTTTTCTTGGTCACATTCTGAAAAGCCGTGTTAGAAAAAGCAATAAGTCAAAACTCCCATCAGATCCCGCTCTCGAACAAAATAGAAATTGTTGTTTAGACACTTCTTCAAAACATATCCAAAAATTAGCTGCATCTAGCTGCGACTTCAGTCTCGGTGATGATTTTTGCACGGTAATGCGTGAATTTCCGGCAGTTTTTTTGTAAATGTTGCGACATAATCGGGGGTGTCCTGGAAATCTCTAGAGATTTTGGCTTCGGTTGGTTTGCAAATCGCTGGAAAAATCCGTCGATGTCCCAGAACTTCGAGAGATTTCGTTTTCTTCGAAAGTCGAGTTCAAAAGGTGTGTGTATAAGATTATGCTCCTACTGCAAAAACAGTGATATATTGCGTGGGTTCGTGAAGTCGCTACGGGTTGGTTTGTGTATTGGCTGGTTTGTGTATTGGTTGGTTTGCCAAAATCTACCAACAAAACATGAGAGGTTTGAAACCAACCAAAAGAGATTTAGACACCGAGATTGGTTTGGTTGGAATTTGGTTGGAAGAGATTTCTGGGAACCGCCGAATATATGTGTTATTTTGGCAAATAAAATAAGAAAGCGCGCTGTTTTAACTCAAAGAAAGAAGGGGAAGCAGGAGGACGTGGGTCCGCAAGGACAAAATTGCTCTACTAAAGCCAGTTGAGATCCGACTTTGCCTGTGGGATATCACAGACAAAAAACACTTTGACCACATTATAGTAAAAAGTACGTGGGAAAACGTTGGCGCGGAAATTAAAAAGGAAGGTAAGTTTATTGTATTGGACTTAGTCGCATTAATATAAAATGTTCTTGCTTTCAACACAACTGTGTCGCGATTTATAGAGAGAGCTTCATGTAGCCCTAGAGAATGCTCCAGTCCGGCTATTTCGCCAAACGAAGGGGCTATCTTTTCGTTGATAGCAGCTCTTTCTTCATGGAGAATGACTTATAGCCAAGCACATCTGCTGCACACCTGATTGTTACATTTATTTACCACAGAGGAAAGGAGGGTTCTTCGAAGGGCAAATATCATGATTTTTTATGTAAATGTACAAAATATTCAATTGAATCCGTGGCCCAAGGACAATGCCACAAAGTGTTACGTTTCATACCCTTAAATCCTACTCCCCCAAAATGTGATACCCCAGAAATAAGCCTTACATTTAACTGCTTTAAAATTTTTATTTAAACCGACAATCATTTCCACTCATTAACTATTCATTTTGCATTATAATTATAAAATAATAATAATAAATCACCCCCTGTTAATAAAGTTGTGATTATCCAGCTGTGTAATAAATGACACAACCATTTATGAATGCAAATTGGCATAAACACCAAAAGCCAGGCCATGTCAGGCAAAATAAAATCAACATTTCATACCTTTTCTCTATTTTTGTTTATTTTTTTCCTATGGCAAGCAAATATTTTTATGTAATTAAAACGAGAGACGGAAACTTGGACACAAAATGTGATTATATTCATTGTTCACCAAACTAAAATAACGAACATTTTGTGTGTCCGATTTTAAATTTTTCCAAGAAACCAAACTCTGTGCAGGAAAATGAACATTTTGCAAGAAAAAAATGTATAGTATGCAGGCAGGGGCAGGTAAGTATTAAATGAGAGGGGATAGATTTTGGTGAAATCAGAATATTGAAAATAAATTATTGGAACACAAACTAATGAATATTTTTCAAAACTTTTTTCTTCATTTTATTCGGTTTTATTCGGTAGAACAACTTATTTGAAATGGCCGCCTTGTGCTTTCCAGCAACGTCGAAGTTGATTCCGCAGAGCAAGCCATAGCCTCGAGAACTGATCACAGTTTGTAGTCCACTGAATTCAGGTCTAGGCTATCAGCAGTCCAATCACCCGTAGTTCGGTACATGGTTTTATAGCAGCGTTGTTCCTCCATAGCCCCCTGGGGCCGAGCGCAGTCGGCTATTTTCACGCACACGAGCCGAGCGCATGCCTAAGTCGGGCATATGAGCGTAAGCAGCGCTCTTTTTGCTTGCATTCGATGAGCAGACTTCGAGCAGTGCAGTTCAAAGCTGGGCTGTGTCGCTTTGATAACCCACACCAATACACTCTCACTTTTTGGCCTCGCTCTTCTTCAACATCGCTTTTTTATAGACAAATTTAAGTCGTTTTTGCCTTGTGAGCTAGAGCGGAGTCTTGTTGGCAAAAAATGTCATGTTAAGAGGCTACACAACTATTTCCAAATCGTCGAATACACTTTCGCCGAAGTTTTGACTCCTTTTTCACAAAAATGCAGCTTGGTGACCACCCCACCAAACCATCTTATTAGTCAGATGTTGACCTCTTTGAACTCTCGGAATGAATTCTTTTTTTTTTTGAAACCAAAAAAAACTCAATCGGCGCTAATAACTTTTGGTGCACTGTTCTCGAGAACGAGTTTGTTCAATACGTTACCAATACTATGAAGTTCGACAATAAAAAATTACCTCAAGTTGAATAAGAATCGGTTTGGTGTTAATTTGAAGTACGTCTATATGTCGAAACAGTCTTAAATTTCTATAGTTTTTGGTCCATAACAGAACTATATCTGAGCCGGATTAAGAGATTAGGGAACATACCAATTTTATAATAGTAGAACATGGTTAAATAACAGGTGATTGTCCTTTTATATTTTATCCAGAAAACCATAAACATTGAAAACAGCATGAAAACGGCCTTTGTTTAGTCAGACACAATATTGTTTTCCATAACTGAACTCAACGGAACCCTAAGTTTGTTTAAAAAAAACCGAGTCTTTAACAAATTGTTTGAAAGCCGCAAGAGTAAATAGTACAAAATTCGTATGTGAGCATTTAGTATTAGGGATAAGGAATAGGAGGAATATGGTCATGTTTTGTTTTTTCCGTTATTTAATTTGATTTGTATCTGCCTCACAATCCAAGGCTGGCTATGACTCTTCTTGTTCGGTTAAGCGGAATGGACGTCGCTATTTCGTGAACCGATTCTTGGACCGAACCTCTATTACAATAAAAGCTGAACCTGAACCTGTTCCGAACCTAAAGTTTCGGTTCGGTTCAACAAAATTGATAGACAAAAAACAATTGTGACCTACTGCCTAGCGACTTCTTCTGTTATCTGGTCGGTTTTGGGCAACTGAGTCTTAAAATCGTCTGAAAAGTTTAGTAAAAAAATCGTGCTAAACGTTCAGAATTACTTATAAAGTCCCCAATAGCCTCTGCCTTTTTAGGATCTTCGACTTCAAAGCTTTTAAGTGATTCACAAAAACAAGAGTTTAACATTACATTGGTAATATTTTTCAGATTACGAAATGAAATTGAACGTAACAGTAAATTATATTTTGAATATTCCCAAGTGATCTACAAATCGCGTCCGATTGAGCCGAGCTCCAGGCTTTGACCCTTTGGGGTTGTCAAGCCATAAAAAACAAGAAGAGTATGAAATACTAAAAAATGATTTGAATGATAATAATGAAAAATTTGGGTTATCATAGTTGAGATCGATCGTATTGCACAACTTTGATCTCATTTTTAATGGGAACAGGGTATAAAAAGAGTCACGCGTCACGCTGACTTACATATTTCGTGGTGTTGTTGCTTAGGGCTTTATGGTGGTCGTGTAGGGGGAGTGGGAGTACTTAGTATTGAATACTATGAATTGAGTACTGAGTACTTAGAGTCGAGTACAGTCAGTATCAAATACAGAGTATCGAGTACTTGGTATCGAGTACTTAGAATCGAGTACTTAGCATCGGTTGCTGAGTACCAAATACAAAGTATCGAGTATTAGTATCAAGTACTTAGTATTGAGTACTAAGTATTGAGGTCTTAGAATCGAGTACTGAGTATTAAATACTTTGTATCGAGTAATTGGTATCGAGTACTTAGTATCAAGCACTAAGAATCGAATACTGCCTAATCGAGTACTGAGTATCGAGTACTTAGTATTGAGTACTTAGAATAAAGTTCTTAGAATCGTGTACTGATTATAGAGTACTTGGTATCGAGTACTTAGTATCGAAAATTTAGTGTCTAGTACTGAGTATCGAATTCTGAGAGTCGAGTACTTGGCATCGCATCGAGTATGTCGTGTCGAGTACTTAGTATGGAGTACTATTATCGATTACTGAGTATCGAGTTTTGAATATCGAGTACTTAGACCCGAATATTTAGAATCGAGTACTAAGTACCGAATACTAAGTCTCTAATACTTAGTATCTAATACTTAGAATCGAGTACGGAGCATCGAGTAATTGGTATTGAGTACTTGGTATTGAATAATAAGTATCGAGTTCTTAGTATCGAATACTTAGTATCGAGTACTAAGTACCGAATTCTTAGAATCGGGTACTGAGTATCGAGTGCTTGGTATTGAGTAATAACTATCTAGTACTTAGAATCGAGTACTGATTATCAAATACTGAGTATCGAGTACTTAATATCGAGAACTCAGTATCAAATTCTTAGAATCGAGTACTATTATTGATAACTGAGTATCGAGCTTTGAATATGGAGTATAAAGTAACACACAACCACAATAATTTGAAAGGCGGAGCCTATCGTACACAGCATGTTTCACATCAAGGCCCCGTGAGTGTTAGCCCCTCTCATACCTATTTTTTTATTAACACTGTGTAAAGCAAGGGCTGAACCAAGGTTTAAACCAAAACCTTCGCCTTAAAACCTCGAACCTCAAATTTCCGAACCTTAACCATTGATAAATTTTGGTTCGAACCCCTGGACAGATCAGACCTGCATATGGCCATTGTAGAATTTGCTAAAAAGCCTTTGACAGCGTAAGCAGGGAGTGCATTTGGCAGAGGTTGGAAGCAGAGGGATACCATAAAAACTCATCTCCATCGCCATAAGCGACATAAGACAGCGCTTAGTTTGGAGTGCTTCACGTTGGAATGCCCCCGCAGCCTTTTCCAGTCCTGAGTAGCGTTCGGCAGGAGTGTTCTCTGTTGCATAATGTCTCTTGTGTTAGTGATCTAATTGTCATAGATTTTAGATGGAAATAAATGCAGGCTGCGACCAGACGCTTGAATTGGAAAAACTCTTGGCGTGTTGCTCTCTATTAGTGAGGTTACCAGCAAGAAGAAGGAGAATACCGTCATCCCAAATTCAATTTGGATTTTGGTTTCCGTGAAAAGGCTCACTGATTTTTCATTGGCGCCCGAGCAGGAACTTCCAGATCGGATGTCTGATTTAGATTTGTTCGGCCAGGTCTTGGGTCGAATGCAGGAATCAAAGCAGAAAACTGTCTTTCTAGTACAAATTCATCATCCCAGGACTTTCGCTTCGTCACACCAACCAACCTGATTCTCAAGTGCTTCGTCTTTCATAAATTTAAGCAGGTTTCTGGACACCATCACTTGCTAGAGTGTATTTCCAACTTCTTCGTATTCATCCTCATTCTCCTCTTCTTCATTATCCTCGTCCAACTACAACTCGGCGGCATCTGGACTATGCAGACGAAATATGCCTTCTGGCAAATGCTCTAACCGACCTGGATACCTCAGCTAAAGCTGCAGGTCTCAAAATCAACACGAAGAAAACAAAAGCGCTCAGGACCTGTCCTGAACAGTAGTCGTGGTGGATGGGGGTACGGAACTCGGTGTTGCTGTCGGTTGTTTGGCGATGTTCGTCATATCCACATTGCCTGTGCAAATGTTTATTAATTGTTTATTAAAAACAAATTTGTTGATTTTTAATTTGAACAGACTTCAATATAAAACTTTATCCTTTGCTAAATCCATCCCCAATTATGTAAACTGGGCGAAAAACTATTGTTTGAAAGTCTATTGTTCTTCATTCGAACTTAGTTTCGATGCTCTACTGAATGTTATCTGCGAAGGAACCTTTCTATTTACCCGCAAAAAAAATAATTCCAAAAATTAAATCGATGCATCTTTTCTTGACAAAGTTCTGTTAACAAAGATCCGTTCTCCCCCTCATCGTACGCCCCTGACTCCTCTACATGCCAGCTTATTGAGCCTACATAGAAAATCATGTTACACAAATGTGTGTATTTCCTCTCTTTGAACCAAACAGTATCCAATTAGTGTCCAAAGCTGTTTCATAACTAGTTTGACCATTCGTTTATGTAATCTGAGGTATTCCTGTTGATACCTGGCTACAAAATATTTCATGTTATAAATTCTTTGCCCCAAGGACAAGGGCAAGAGCAGCAGCAGGAGCTGGAGCAAAGTCGTCTAGTGTTTGGTAGCCCAATAATTAACCAATTACCAGGCCGCACTTCAAAAGCAGCAAGAGTTGGCTTACACAAGTGAGTCGAAAAGGTTCAGTTTACTCAGCTGCACGTTCAGTTGCCTGTTGCCACTGCTTTTTTTTTTTGGGCCGCCTTTGCCATTTGACTCCCATACTCGGGGCCAAACACGGGAAGCGCAAAACTTTCATTCGCAGCAGCAAAAAAAGGGTCTACAAATTGCTTATTCATAGCTCACTCAGGCACAAATGAGCAACCATTAAGCTAATCTATATGAAAACTATTTGAAGAATTTCACAATTTATGAAAATTCCAAGCTTAAAAGTAGACCACACTTATCTAAAAGTAAACTTTCTAAGGTAACTAAGCTAATGAAAACTAACCCAAAATGGGCCAGTGAGTTTGGGTCACATAAACACGTACAAAGCCTAAACTAAAACCACTATGAAGGGAGGCGTGTCCAACCTTTGTTAGTGTCAGTTGGTCCACCTGGCAGCAACCAAAAGATAAACTAGGCAGTGCGAGTGAAATAAAAAACGTAAAACGTATTGCGTAAATTTCGATGTCAAAGGCAACGTAAAAGTCACCAGGGCGAAAGTTCGCTCCCAGAGCCAGAGTCAGGTGCGTGTGCGGCACTTATGAGTGGCACTTAGTCTGGCCTAATACCCATCATTAGAGCATTTAACAGGAAACACGTGACACTGCATAGCATCTACCAGCATCTCGTGGTGTTTCAGGTTCAGGCTTCTGGCTGCGTGAGTACTTTAAAAATTGCGAGCCAAAAAAAAAGAAGAATGCCACAAAGGATTTGGCAAGTTGGGCGTTGTTTTAAAGTGCCAGCACACGAGCAAGAGTGCAAGTTCTACTCTGTGGGAGTGTTAAGTGAGCCTCTGGCTACACAGCAGGCGGTGGTGATATAAGTACACACACATGAATTAGGCTTACCGCAGAGTGTTTGTCTGTTTTCAAGTAGCAAAATCTAATTAATTTTCAATTATTTGCACGTGTGGAATCAAGTGAGAAAATTAGGTTAAAGAATACCCTTTGGGGTAAATTTGATTACTTTTTGAAAGTTTTATTAATACCATATATTTTTTTTATTTTAAGCATGAGATGGTGGAGGCTTGATAGCTTGTAATTTCCTTGGGTATTTTTCTTCCTTCTATTCCTTAAGTATTTGGCAATTCTATAACTTTTAGTCTTATTATATGGCAATTGTAACACGAGCCCCTCTCGCACTATTTCAGCGTAAACTGAATCTATATTCATTTTTTCAATACTTAGTACTCATACTCAGTACTCGATACTCTGAATCGATACTCAGTATCGATACTGAGTCGTTGTATGTTAATGCTGATACTATAGACAGTGACATGTCGATAATCGATACATAGATATAATATGAGACGAATTATGTGGCTGTGAGACCCAAGTACTCCAAACCATCGGCGGTTGGTATGGGGTGGAGGTGAACGATAAGGATTATGCTATTCAGGAAAGGAGGCAGCTATCGGTGTCTGTGGCTAGGGGGTGTAAAAGAATAGGTACCTAGGGTCTTTCAGATCATTACAAGCATGTGCTTAGAAGGAGGTATTGAGGCTAAAACGTATCAACATCTGATAATTCCTGGGGGGATTTATGCAAAGGAACTATTTATGTACCCATTAATCAAGTTGGGCGAATCGGAGAGGAAGACACTTTACAGAAGTCTAGGACCCAAATTCTCCTTTAAAAAAAATCTATATTTGCCAGTAATACACCAAGCTATGCCTATTCCTTGAGACCGGTTTGGAGAAACCTACTGTCGCTGATTGCACCTCAGTTTTATAGGAAAAACGATGCACATATGAGAATCGCTCCCACACTACATTACCAGCTTGCTATCAGAAAAGAATATCTTCTGTGTAAGGTCTGGATGAATCAGATAGACTGGAGGACTACGATCTGATAAGCTGGGGTCTAACACCTACAACGTGGAAAATGTTGCGCTATGCAAATGGGAGCTGGATGCTGGCTCGAGGCCAATTTTAAAGGAGCATGATTGTATGCTTTGGAAACCCTGTAGCCTGGCCGTTTAGTCTGGTGATAGGAAGGATAAGCACTGGGCAGACCTGGTGACCTTTATTAAACTAGCATTAAAATACGAGCAGTAATTTTAGAAGTATTAAATTAGTCTTACATGCGTGCAAATGTGCTACCCTTACTAAAACACAGATGAACGATCTGGTATCTGGGGAAGCCGGCAGGGTGTAGTATCATGTGGGTGAGGGCGCGGGGACTTGTTATGTTCTGTTAGTTAACATCATTCTTTTAGTGTAACTTTTTAATATATAATATTTGTCTGTTTTATTAATTTTAAATAAAGAAACACTTACTTACTTACGCGATATTCATTATGCTGTACTTAGTACTCGATACTCAGTGCTATAAACTCAGTTTTTGACTCTTAGAACTCGATACCCAGAAATCGTTTTTTTGAACTTCATACTTTCCACTCGATATTTCGTACTCGATTCTCAGTAGTCGATACTCAGTACTCGATAGTTTTAGTCCCCTGGTCGAATGTCCGCTTAAGAACTTCGCTCTTAAAATTGAATTTTTGTTCAAAATCTTACTAAATTTAAAATCTTTACCCTGAAAATATTAAATAATGTTGGAAAATTATTTATATTTCCTGTCAGCGCTCTACGGTGTGGTGAAATGCCTGACAGATTCTGAAAATATAAAAACTATAATTTACAGCTTCGTTGGCATCGCAAACTGTATCGATCGATCTTGAAGATGAGACGTACACATTTTTTGCTGCCAAAATAGCTTTTTCTGCCAACCACGCATGGATTATGTATTGTGTGCGTACATCGGGAAATGGGAGCATCAACGATTTTGCAAAAATTTATGGGCAATTTTATGCAACCAGTATTTTCATACACAGGGTCTTTTGCATCGCCGATATCTAACAAATTGTTAGTTGAACAATAGGTTGTCAGCGGACGGTCCTTCTTGCATTTGGAAGTATGTGCTTATTTTTAGCTGGACTTTTTCAACATTACGTCTCAGTGGCAATGATTTTAAGCAAGCGTTGGTCCCATCGGCGGAAAGTGATTGTCTGAAATCACCTGAAAGGAGTAACAAAGTAACAGAGTCAGTACTTTCTGCTCTACTATTTTGCCTGTTTGTTGCTTTATTCGGTCGACGGCCCAGATAGTCCCCATTGCGTCTGGCTAGCATTGTTTACTGTTACCAGAGCTGTAAACACAATTACTATTACCATTACAATTTTCCAAGTAATTAAAAACAATTCCTTATTACGATTTTTTAGAAATACTGATTGTAACTTGGAATTACGATTATTAATTCTTATTACAAAATGTAATTACTTTTACAATTAGCCCGGGTGTGGCTCAGCGGCAAGTGTGCGCGACCGCTGTGCAAGAGGTCGTGGGTTCGATCCCGCCTCGGAACATCTAATGAAAAGTTTTTTCTTTGAATAAACTTTACACCCGGTCACCCATCTCTGCTGTTGGCGCCAGCTTTGTAGTAATTAGCCATGCAAAATCTTCTAAAACTGCTGTTCGGATTCGGCGTTAAACCCTTTCTCTTGTGCGAAAATTAGAAGCGCACAAACCAAGAGATTGAATGGAGCACTCGGCTTTGGCCCCTTAGGGCTGTGTCAAGCCATTTATTTTTATAGGGGAAGATGGGGTGTTCTGAGCCATGGGGTGTGGTGAGCCACCTGAATATTGGCCATAAGCAAAAATAAATTACAGCTTTTTGTTTATGTCAAGTTTCTCTTTTCCTATTACCTTACTTTTGACCAGCAACCGATCAGTCAACACGTTTTTTTGGCTTGTGAATACAGTTGGTTGTAAAAAATTTTTGGAATCCAAAAAGTAAGTATGCCAGAAATATCTTTGATCAATTGCCTTTTTTTTAGCGAAATATGAATTTTTGAAAAAAAAATTTTGATTGGGTTTGTGGCGCCAATCGAAAAATAGTGATGTTGGGGGTGTTGTGAGCCACCGGAATTTGTCATGCAAACAAGTCGGTTTTGACTTCCGAATAGAATATTGCAATGATACCCTAAAAGGCAGAAGCAAAACGCTCCAAAGAGGACAAAAAACATTAAAAAAGAAAGGCAAACATAAAAACAGCCACCAGCATAACGTGCTCGTAAATATAAGAAAACAAGGCGGCTGCCGATTTTTCATTGATATTTTTTTATTCAGATTATAAGAAAAATTATTTTTTTGATTTAATAAAGAACAACTACCAAAAAACACGAATTTGTTACTTTTAAACGGGTGGCTCATAACACCCCACAAATTTTTAATGTGTTAAAAAATACTTTTTTTCAAAATGATATGAAAAATCCAAACAATTTTGTTTCCAAAAACTAATGATGAGCAAAGTTACATGCATCTTTCAACTAAAATACAAAACTTACAGAATTAAAATATATTGATTATTGGCAAAGTTATGTTCGATAAGCCTTACTATGATCACAACACCCCATCTTACCCTATTTATTTAAATCACTCGTGCAGGTCTCTAAAGTTTATGAATTTCTTTGTTTAAATAAAACACTACATTACAATTTCCAATTATAGTTTATTGGAGTAAGCTGTGGTCATTTTATGCTTATAGAATATAAACTAAAGCGAAAAACTTCTGCGACTTCCAGTTCTTTCTTAATTTTAATTTGAAAACTGGGGCTCTTTAAATTGTTCTGCACTTCAAACTTTGCCGCCCGAAAAAGCTTTTTTCTTAATTTGCTTACTTCGAATTTAGTTACACCAGGGGGCGATATAGACAGAGAGCGCCATCTGTTGTTAAGCAAGAGAAAAACGAAATGAAAGCTTTACGCTAGAGATGTGAGCGTGAAGCCATGATGGCTGAGTCAAGTGGTCCCAAAGTGTAAGTTGTTTGAAGACCGAGAGACCAAAATGTTATTTCAAAAAGGTTGCTGTGAAGCTTACAGTGTGAACAAAGTCAAGTGGAGCAGAGCGTTACATTGCGTCTCTGCAAATAGGTTGGCAAAAGACCAAGACAGAAAAAATCAAAACAAATGTGTTTCTCTCCTCACCCAACCGAACACTATCCGAGAGCGTAGTTAAAGGTTGCTTCCGTCCCTCTTTGTCAATGTGCCGCACGAATCCGGTTTTTTTTAGACAACTACAATGAAGGGACCGGTCGTTGCGACCTCTGCTTAAAACTAAAGCTATGGTTCCATTTACAAATAATTTGCTCATATATGACCAAAAAGTGCACTATTTAGGCTTATTAAGGATTATTTAGCCAAGTACCGAAATTTGTCCAAATTATTTGCCTGTGTGAACTTAGCTTTACACTAACGGGGCCTTGATGTGAAACGTGTCTTATACGATATGCCTCGCCTTTCGCATTCTTGTGGGTGTGAGTTACTATAAACTCGATGCTCAAAGTTGGATACTCAGAAATCTATAATGGTACTCCACACTAAGTATTTGAAACGCGATATTTGATACTCACTACTCGATTCCAAGTACTCGATACAGTATTCGATACTCAGTACTCGATTCTAAGTACTCGATACTAAGTACCACTCGATACTGAGTACTCGATAACAAGTTTTCCGTTTTCAATATTTGAAAAATCAGTACTCGATTCTAAGTACTTGTTACTAAGTACTCGATTTTAAGTATCGATACTAAGTACATGATACTAGGTACTCGATACTCAGTACTCGATTCTAAGTAGTCGATACTAAGAACTCGATCCTAAGTACTCGATACTCTGTACTCGATTCTAAGTACACGATACTAAGTACTTCATACCAAGTACTCGATACTCAGTATTCGATGCTCAAAAATCGATTCTACGTGCTCGAAACTAATTACTCGGTACCAAGTACTCGATACCAAGTACTTTATACAAAGTACTCGATACTCAGTACTCGATTCTTAGTACTTTATACTTAGTACTCCATACCAAGTACTCGTTACTCAGCTTCAATTCTAGGTACTCAAAACTTAGCAAGCGATACTAAGTACTCGATACTCAGTATGCGGGTGTGCGTGTGTGTGCCTGGCCACCCAACTGAAACTGCACCCCCCTCACACGGCTACCTTCAAACCCAAAATAAAAACTCCACAAAATATGCAAATCAGCGTGACGCGTGACGCTGAAATCAAATTTTACCCGTACTAAAATCCTTCGTACCGAAATTAAAGATGTTTGACATCAAAAATCAATTTTGGGTACACACACATGCACAAAGGCTTCCGTAAATTTGTCGTTGCTCACCCGACAATTTCTCGTATGTTTCCAGACCTACGAGAATTACGTAAGCTTCTCTAAAAGTCGAAGGTCGTTTTTTGTTAGAGATGCGGATTTCAAACGGACATAGTTATTACGATAGTTTCTCTTAAATTAAAAAACCGCTTTTCCTTAGAGATGCGGGTTTTAACGGAAAAGATTCAGTCTTCGATCCGCTTTTGACGTGTTTTTGCTATCGAGAAAGTGTCGAGAACGGATCCTAAAACGTGTATCGAGAACTTACGTTTTGCTGCCAAAAACTGAGCGACAGGTTATACTTTTTCGGACCGAAAACGGAACACGTTCTCAATAGTTTAGTAGGAGAAAATTTCTAGAAAATGTCGATTGTCAGGTGGGTGCTGCCGTCAAAGAGGATTTAATATATAGAAGCAAAGCCTGCTGCCACGACAACATTTCACTCAAAAAAAATCACCTGTTCGTTGACATTTTCGCTCTCTGAGTTATTTTTGACAATGTCCGTCTCCCTCTTACCACCGTGTTTCCCTACGCAATGTTGTCAGAATGTTGTCACAATGCCCATACATCACTTAAAAAAGAGCGGCGTCCTAAAGTGGCTCTATAGGTTATCTTCCCTCTGATGCCGGATTTTGCTAATGTGCTGCCTTAGAATTCCCAAACAGTCATAGCATTGCTGGTATGGAATGGCCTCTGCCAGTCTTGTAGAAAATTGGCAAAGAGTGCTGTTGTTGGACCTTTGGTGGGTCTTGAAACAGACGCCTTTCGACTTTCGTACTTGTTTAATGTTGGAAATATAGTAGAAAACCCTTACGATGATGAAATTTTGTAAGAGTTATTAAATAGACTAAAAGTTAAAAACTTTTGCATACGATAAGTGCATAGATTCCCCCCAGATACCCATAACATTTTTTGTAAAGCTATTTATTAATAATTTTTCATTTTATTAAGTTTATATAAAGCTATTTTTGACTGTTCCATCGTTTTTCTAATTAATTACGAAGACTGTTTGGTTTTTTTTGTTCACAAAAAGTTCAAAGTTAAAAACATTTAAGTTGGTGTTTTTAAGGTGTGTGGTGTGACTGAAATATCGGCTCTCTGTGTGTTAAGAAAAGTGCTCATTAAAAGTAAAAAAAAATGTATATCGAAAAATACTTCTGCTGATACATTCAAAGCGTAGCTTCTGTCGCCGTTTTGGTACTCACTTTGTACATTACATAGAAAATTTTAACAACTAAACTAAATTGATACAAAGCTAATGCATTAAGTAGACAAACACGGCCATTAGAGTAGATCCAACCAGAGTCAAAGAACGCAACATGGAGGCTCCGGAACGACAGTAGTAATCATCACAATTGGCATCGGCTATGGTCTTGTAACGCTTCTGGACCTCGGCCCAATTGCAAAGACCCACATTACACCAATCCAAGTGCACAGCATCCTGATTAAGGAAGAACACCGCCTTCTCCTTATCCAACTCGGCGGGACAATCATATTTCACAGCCACAAAATTGGCAGCAAATGGGTCGATGTTACTGATTTTCCAGCGACGATTTGTTAGGCTATTGTAATTATCGGCGCGCAGCTTAATGTCATCCTTGTTAATTCCCAGGGCAGTGATCAAAGTTTGCAATCCCGCCGAGTGACCAAAATAGGCAACCGCATGTGGAGAAACGGGATTACTCAAATGCGTTAGCATGTCCTGTACCAAACGACAGTTCAGACGTTCACTATCGTCGAAGCCGTAGCCGCAGGCATAATAATATTTCAAGTCCTCCGCGTACTCAAAGACAGTAATCTCTTCGGGCAGAAAAGCGCCACACCAAACACTGGTGCGATCCACATGCCAGGCCTGCTCATAACGGCAATAATCATACATCAATTCAATGTCGGATTGTTCCAGTTGATGCAAGAATCTGAAGAATAGAAAAATTTAGTTTTGAAACTAAGTAATTCCGTGGATAGACCTACCCCAAACGCCTGGAAATATCCGCCATGGTATTGTTCCACAAGATGCTTTCCCGATATTTTTGATATTCCGAACCCACACCATTGTAGTTCAACTCTTTGTAGGCGCTACAGAAATCATAGGGACGCAATAGTATATCTTGTTCGGGTATATCCACAGGATGAGCTGGATTGTTGGCACCAAACAGACCCTCAGCAAAGGCTCGGAAACTTTCCTGTGTACGTTGGGAATTCGTGTGACGGAACTAGTTGGAGAAAGAGAAGGAAATCATACATATATATATCATCCGGCTCGAAGGACCAACTTAATCTTAATTATGCAGTTGTTGGAATGATAAAATGGAACACAAATAGATCATATGGAGAATTCCGCCACTTATAACTTGAAATCACAATTTCAGCCACAGACAAAAAAAAATTTAAGCAGAAACTTCTGTGGACTTTAATTTATATATAATTTAATTTGAATTGGTATAAGTTGAGTAAATGACTGCGAATTTTTAAACATAAAATTTCTTAGACTTTAAAAATATGCTCAAGATCTGTCCTATTCACTTTTCGTTAAAATATAATAGGTTAGAAATCATATGAAGGAACCATAAAACAGATACCTTGATAGCGTGTTGGTGCTCTCGGAGTTGCCCAATTCTACCTTGACAACAAGAGAAAGCTACATTGCTTTATCGATTTTAAGGCAGCATTCGAAACGACTAATAAACCGTCATAGCAATTTCCTAAAATTAATCCATAGGGGAAAGAAGACGAAATTTATAAACTCATTGTTGCCACTGTTGCAAACCTTTATGATTTATGAATCTCATTTCCACTTCCACAAAAATTTTGTGATTTTACCCAGGGCTGAATATTTTTCTGTTTTGGACGGAAGTGAGCTCTCGCAATCCGCTCTCTAAGTCCACTCTTGTATGCACTTTACATCGACGACTTATCATCGTATCCTCCGGGCAGGTTTATGTAAATGGTCAGAATGTATGATGATTTGGCGTTCCTGGTGAAGACCCCCGAAATGCTCCAAAGCATGATACGACTATAACAACTCTCAGCTGTGGGGTTTACAGATAAATGTGTAGAAGACTAAGGTACTGGTGCCTAATGACTGCCGTGGTGGTTCGCCTAGCGCCGATAAATGGTTCTTAAATGACGCTGAGCTGGAGACAGTAACTAACTAGGAAATGTTGTACATGCGTTTTTAGAGTGTGTTGTGAACTTGCCATTATCCGGCTCGAAGGACCACTAGTTCGAAGAACTACGACTTTGTCATTATCCGGCTTAATTGACCACTAGGAAATAATGTAAGCACGCCTTTTTCAAGAGCTTGCTACGATTCCGTCATCATCCGGATCGAAGGACCACAAAGACATGTTCTAAGGTCGTCTTTTTCATGATCTTGCAACGATTTTGTCATCATCCGGCTTGAACTACTCTAGTAACTGTTGTTAATGCTTATTTTTCAAGAGTTTGCTATGATTTTTTCAATATCCGGCTCGAAGGACGACTAGTAAATGCTGTACATGCCTGTATTTCGAGATTATCCGGCTCGTAGGAACACTAGATAACGTTGTAGTTGGATTGCAGGGAGTGCGATTATCACTTTTTCTTGGGGGTAGGATACAAGAAAAACTTTGATCGGGTTCGTTTTACTTTTCACTTCCCTTGGTATGGCGCATAACTCTGTATTAGCTAACAGAGAAACACTTCATTGGAATTGGCGTCCCTTTTATCAGGTAACGTGAACTTTAGGCCGCACCTTCAAGAGAAACTGCTGGACTTAAAAAAGCGATTAACAGCACATGAAATAACTTTTTTGCAAAACCGCTCTTCCAGCCAAGCGCCAAATTATGTTTGTTTGAAGCTGCGGTTAAGTCTGTGATGTGCTATGCGTCGCAACATATTTATTAAACGTATCTTCAAACTTCCAAATACAACTCCTAATTACGACATTCACCTTTTCACCTTGAAACCGGCCCGTCATCGCACCACATATACTGCCAACGAAAAACTGACAAGAATCTAACAAAACTTTGGTGTTCGAGAAATGCCAAGTCACAGCTTTTGCTAAAAATATTGATATCAATCTTAATTGTTCTGAGTCTTGTGAAGTCTCGCATAAACTGATATTGGAAAACATCGAGTTTCGGTAAAGAGAAAGTTTTTTGTACCTGGCGTCCTTAAGTGAGTCCAGAATCAAATACAAACAAGTAAAGTCGCAGCAGTCGAGTGCGTCGACTCCAAAATACACTGTTCCCTTGATTTCGTGTGCTTTCATAAATTTTCTACGAATGTACACACACGCACTCACACATACACGCGCGAACGCATGCACGCGCTAGCTGACAATGCTAGACCCACACCCCCCTACAAGCAAAATTGATTCATATATAACTTCGGTGTTTCTTGTCCGATCTTATTGTACTTTTCAGAGTAGATAGATACTGGGCCTTTCTTGATATACGTATACATATTCAGCCTTGTTCTCAAAAGTAATTCCGCATCAATTCCGAAACGTTTTAGTCTTTGTGTTCTGATTTCCACGTGAAATTGCTTCGAAATTACTTTTGTGAAGTAGTGGTTCCAATGCCGCTTATCGATTGATAGTTGTGAAAGCAAGTTAGACTTGATTTTTAATCTACAACAATATATACAACACAATACCAGAGGCTTTAACAATTGATAGCTCAACATTTCAGAAGGTCAAAATAAAGCTCAGCTTAGAGCCAGTTTTGTGAGAATGCAACGTCTACTGTAGACTTTGCAGACTGTAGACTTATGCATTAGCACTTAGCAAATTAAACTGTGTGTTTATTGTGCTATACAGTCGAGCATATTGTATCTCCTTAGTTGCCATCACATTGAAATAATTAGTCACAGGGAATTAAGCACGATTCTGCACCAAATTATCACTTTTTTAATGGTCTGGCAACCCTTCTACCAACGATACACGACTATCGATTGAAGAAGGCCTATCGAACTGGACGGAGTTTTGAGCTGTGGAATTCAGAACACGAATATTTCACATTTTACTTTTCGATTTTTCTAGCCGCAAAGAGATAGGAGGTGTTCAGCAACGACAGACGACTGTTTCAAGATACCAAGATATGTAATTAGGGTATTCACGACCCCCTGTTGAGCTGCGGAAAAGTTGAAATGGACAATTCTTGACAGTTTTACAACAACATAAAACACTAGACCAAAATTCCACAGCTAAGCAGCCCTGCCCTTTACTAGTTGAGCACTATTTCTATGGTTGAAATGAGAACTTCCAGTGTTGATAAATAAATCAAAAAGTGCAGCCCATTGCTTGCCGGAATTCTCTTCTCTTCACGGTATTCCTTTAGCCTTCTCTGCAAGAATAATAATTAACGCCAGAGAACTGTAACGAGCCGTCACAAGTACCCTCGCTCAGCGCTCAAGGCTTGTCAAGCTCGAGGGTTGCCCGTAAATAGCCAGAGTTGTCTCAGAGCTCGGCCGCGAGTCGTCGCAAGCCTTTTGTTGCTAAAATCTAAGTTCTCGCTCAGCAAATACTCGCGATGACTCGTAGCTTTGGCCGCGTGTCACCGCGAGTACATGTTGCCGAAATCAAAGATCAACGCTCTCAAGCACACAAAAAACAACAATTTGTGAGAACAAAAGAGATAGCATACACTTGTGATGTTTTGTGTGGCATGTTGATGTTTGAAGTTTTCCGTATCAGATAAGATTTTAATTTATTTAGTTTTATAATGGACGATTCGATTGTATTGTTTGTTGTTGGATCCAGGTGTGATGGTGGACCATTAGTCGTCGCTTCCCCATATGAATGACTGAAAACTCAAAATGTTACTATTATGTTGTATGTATTTTTAAACTATCAATCAGTGTTTTCACAGAGATATACAATCATTAATCAGTAACAAACTTTCCTGCGCCAACAACAACTGCATAAGAGGCTTGTCGAAGGTTGCCGTCAACAAGCCGATTAAGTGCGAGTAAATTTTGTTGCGAGTGCAAGTAAGCACGAGTGTAGCTCGAAAAGGCTTGCCCATTGCTGGCAAAAGGCTTGTTATGACTCGTGTTACCCTATGTCGATTTAAGTGACTTAAAGTCGCGGCTAATTATATTGCCACAGGAAAATTCGAAAAGTCATACAACAATATCACGCGTCTTTGTCGGGATTGTGACGTCGAACTAAAATTCGCAAAATTATGGCGAAAGTGGAAATACTTATAAAATTTATATCTTACCTGATAATAAGTATCATTAAACACCTTGGGCAATACAGTGGGATAATATCGCTGATACAGTTTGGCAGTGCCACGCAAATCATCATAGCCCTGACTGGTCAGATGCTCATCCATGTCTGGAGTAATGCTGCTATTTGGTTTCCACATTTGTATGGCTATCAAATCCTCAGAGCATAAAGCATTCTCATCGGGTTTTTGGCGTAGGACACGATAGTTATTCACTATAAGATCGCGTAGCTGTAAGAGACATTCATCAAAAAGAGTCACAAAATTGCAGAAATATATGCAAACTCACCTCCGCCAAACGCGATTGCTTCTCAATGGTATGCGCCTTGGGCAATCTGGTGCCGTGTCTATGAAAGATCCATATTTTCTTGGGCTCACAGCCAGGCACCTGATATTGTTTATCTATATTGGTACCCTTAATAATTTGATAAGCGGTTTTGGAAGAAAATTGTCTGGTCTGAGTACGTTCGGAGTCCTTGCCAAAACAATAATCATCCTGGGCAGCCACTGCCAGCACCATTAAAGGTAGCAACAAAAGCCAATGCATCTTGCTGAAACTGCGAAAAAAAAGCAAACAAAATATTTTTTAGTTATTCCCGGAAATTGTAAAGGCCCAGCCTTTGACTTGTATATCCTTGAACTGTCGCCATCTAGTCCTTAATGGACAGTGTCATATGTGTGTGTGTGTGAGTGTGTGTAGGTGGATCTCACCTCCAATAAACCGACAGACATGAAAGGTGTGGCATTTAAATTGCTTAACTGGCGTCTGGCAAGGAGTTGGACTCGAAGACTGAATCTGGGAGGGGCGCAAACACCAAAATCGAATGAACATTCAGTCACACGCATTTACCTAGGCAGAGGAATTAGGCTAATGATTTTTTTTTTTGTTTTTTGGCGAAATTCTGACAAATTGCTGCAGTTTTGCTCTAGGCCTTAGTCATCATTAAAACCCTCTCTCCCTCCCTTGATGGAACATTAAATTTGTAATGAGTCAATTTTAGTGCCCGCATCCCCGAAAGAAAACATTGATTAATCTTTTGATGGAGTTGGAGTCTTAATGAACCTACAATAGTAGCAGTTAATTGGTAGACAAGTTGAACATGTCAATCAAAGCAGGCAACAACTGGGTGTCATTATTATTGTGTGTTTATAACTCAACTAAAACTATTTTCCAAAATGAATATCAAAGATACGTTTCTATATTTATATTGTCTGTATAGACCATCCGGAAAACAGCGACAGATTGCCACTGCCTTGTAAGTATTTGGAAATGAAGATGGTGTTAACTTTTATGACAAATCAAGGCTCTAAGCTAAAGTTGAGGTGAATTTCACTAACAATTCAAATTTTCTTAAAATCTATCATAGATTACGCTTCTTCTATAATGTAAAATGGCTTGACACAGACCCAAAGGGCCAAAGCCGAGCCTCTCTTAATCTCTTGGCTTGTGCGCTTCAAATTTTCGCACAAGAGAAAGGAACCAACAGGTAAACGCCGAGTCCGAACGGCAGTTTGAGAAGATTTTCATGGCTAATTACTACAACGCTGGCGCCATCAGCAGAGAGGGGTGACCAGGTGTAAAGTTTATTCAAAGAAAAAGCTTTTTCATTAGATGTTCCGAGGCGGGATCGCACAGGACCTCTTGCACTAGCCCCCGGTCGCGCACAAATGAGTTAACCGCTGAGCCACCAAATTCTTGTCACCCTTCTATTCTTCTATAAATAAGGTCGAGTTTATTGTCTATACAAATTGAGTAGCTTACAACAACACTGCTAAACTTCTCCATCATGGCTTCTAGCCCATTGATTAAATTGAATGCAAAACCAGTTGAAAAACTTGAAAAATTGGGGGAAGTTTTCAATTCATAAGAACTGGTTCGGTTCAGTGGTTTGCAGACGTCTTAAATTAGCGGTTCGGTTCACGACATGGTTTTTGAGAGCTCATATAAGAGCTCGTTCCATCCGATTCAGTGATATACGAATTCTTTTCAAAAATGAAAAAGTACAGTAGAATGGAAAAGAGATGCTGTGTTAAACTCAGCTCTCACGCAAAAAAAGGGAAGCGCTTGCTAATCAAAAAAAAATTCCAAAAATTACAAATATATTTTATAAGCTCCCTTTGCGCCCTTGACACCCGGACCGTGATTTCTTTCAATACAAAATTATATGCAAAATTATATATCCCCAAAAATTGATGGTGGGCTTCTTTGAGAGGCAGGAACTCTCCTGCGGTTATGGGGGCGTATGTAGTGAGGTAAAGTTGCTGATCGGTTTAACATGGTAGGCCCAGCGCGATCCTGGCTTACTGCGTCTCAAGTCGACTCACACCTCCCCGTTGTAACCCCTGGTAACAGAGCGCTGCATCCGCAAAGCTGCTGGCTAACGTAAGCGGCGATTCTTTCCCTGGGACAAATAGGGGTCGGTACTTCGGGCTTATCGTCTAATTCATCCGCCAATGAAAACTGCAAAAACAAAGCTGCAAAAATTGATGGTGGTTGCGCCTTTGCGTTAGATTTTGATGCTGCTTTATGCCGTCAAAGTCGTCTGTGAAATGAACCGAACCGTATTCTATTTGGTTTCAGTTTAGTTCAACATTTTTGAAAAAGCAGCTTTCAGCTTTAACTGAATATGTGATTTTTGTCAAAGGGAATGTTAGCAGGCTCAAGGTCGAGGTTTGATTATAGTTCAATAATCAACCATAAAATGCAACGGAGAATAAAAATGAAGCCTTTGCTTTGGCGGAAGTCGAAACGGCTGTTTCGGTTTTGATTCAATTCAGTTCAGAATCGATTTGCATTCCTGGTAAAAATTATTCATCTTCAAAACTCTGGGGCTGTAGTGTTGTATAGGTAAAGTTTCTTTACAATAGCTCCAAAATCTAACGTACAGGCGTAGCAATAACCAGGTTTCTTTACTTGTCATGAGCGGGAAATACTGCCACCATCAAAATGATAGTTCGGTTAACTATTAAAACAAAACATGCAATTGCTAGCCTGATCACAAGATAGCCTACTACATATATTTACACCCTTCTATCGTTGTCAATGTCAACTAGTTAGGATGGAATTTCTCAAATATTACGAGCTTAATCAACTCGTTAGGCTCCCAGCTGTGTCAATACCTACAGCTGTAAGGCGGTGTTTCATATAAATCAAAGGGACAAAGTTGATAATAGGAACTTAACTATATGTAGGTTATAATGCTTGTATACTTCCTTAAAAGCAATACGAATTGAATTGCTTTTAACCTACCCGACTCGACACAAGCGAACAACTTTTTATACCCTTGCAGGGTATTATAAAATTGTGCGGATGTTTGTAACGCATAGAAGGAAGCATCTCCGACCACATAAGGTATATATATTCTTGATCAGCATGACGAGCTGAGTTGATTTAGCCTTGTCCGTCTGTCCGTCTGTTTCTATGCTATCTCCTCCGTCAGTTTTAAAGCTATCCTCACCAAACTTTGCACGAAGTTTTTTGTTTACAAATACGCTGCACATTTGTTGGAACCGGCGGGCCGGTTTTGGTCGATTCTTTTTCGGATCGGATGACTATAGCATATAGCTGTCATAGGAACGATCGGTCGAAAAACTAGTCTTAGTGAGAAAAACTTTTTTGTTTTTAATGGAAACGTCTCCAAAGTACGTATTTCTTAGTTTACTATCCTTTCCCATGATTTCACTAAGTTTGGTCAAAGTCGGATGACTTTAGCATATAGCTCCCATAGGAACGATCGGTCGAAAAACTAGTTCTAGTGAGAAAAACTTTTTTGTTTTTAATGAAAACGTCCTTATCTTTAGCATACACTTATTTTATATACTTTTACAGAATTCTACAAAGTTTGGTCAAAGTCGGATGACTTTAGCATATAGCTCCCACAGGAACGATCGGTTGAAGAACTAGTTCTATTGAGGAAAACTTTTTTGTTTTTATTGAAAACGTCCTTATTATTGGCATACACATGATATATATACTTTTACACAATTCTACAAAGTTTTATTTAAATCGGATGACTATAGCATATAGCTGCAGTATGAATGATCGATCGAAAAAGAAGTTCTAGTGAGAAAAAATTTTTTGTTTTAAATGGGATCGCCTCCAAATTTCGTGATTGTCAGTGTATTATGCTTTTCCATGATTTCACCAAGTTTGGTCGAAATCGGACATCTATATAGTAAGATCCCATAGAAAAGTAAGGTCCAAAAAGTAGTCTTAGAAAAACTTTTTGTTTTCAATGAAAGCTGCAAGGGTATACAAAACTTCGGCTGAGCCGAAGTTAACTTTCCCCTATTTTTCTTATTTGTTGCTGCGCCATTCTGTTAGATTTTAGATGCTTAACCACTAAGTGGAGCCGTTCAAACTCAACTAACGCTTCTAAGTATATTATGAATGAATTTGAGTTTATAAAATTTGGTTGTAACTCCTTTAAAATCTTTACCAAATCTAAATCTAATCCTAACCCACCCCACAGTGGTCCATCGGCTGCCTATTTCGGCTTGGCAGCACTGTTGGGACTTACCTATTATACCGATTGGAAGCCCATTGCCGGTATGATACCAATTTACAATACAAAGTTCAAGAAACCCGAAGAGGAGGAGTCAACAAAATGAATTAGAACTCGGTAAGAAGAAAAAACCTTGAAACATATGGGATTTTTCTTATATTTATAGTTTACTATGTCTTCCCCCAGATTTTGGCTGCAATTGCGTGGGATATAAAAATAGTCAAAAATAAATGTTTGCCTGACTTTCAAATCGAAATGGTTATTTATTTTCTTTTTCTCGTTTTGTTGGTTGAAAAATGCATTTTGGTTAAAACAGGCCGTCGTCCAAAACAAATAAATTTTGGGGGCTGCCAGTCAAAATAGACGGAAAACGTGGAACAACAAATATAAAATGCTATCGAAAATAGAAACAAAACAAAGAAAAGAACACGCATCAGCTTTTTGTTTACGAAAAAAAAAAATGTAGCGGCAATTGCAATTGGGCAACCTGTTGCAGAATGAAGAGTTTTTTTTTGAACAGATGACGTCATGTGGAGAGCATCAACACAGCTGCAATGGGGTTAAGAAATGTACACTGAGAGGAATTTGTAGCACGTTATGGGAAATTTTGAGGGTTTTTTAGTTGAGTTTTGCACTTTTAGGAACAAAGAGTTTTCTTGAGGTTTCCATGAGATTTTGTAATGGAATAGTTAAGTATTCACCCTAAAATTTCATCTTATTTAAGAATTTAGGTGATTGATTTAAGAATTTTGTAAACTTAAGCAAAGAATACTTTGTGCCCATATCAAGCAGAAAATTTTCACCATTAATTAAAGTCTCCTTCGATCTAAAAGATTTCACAATAATGCCAAAATTTTTTAAAAACAAATTTTTGTTGAGAAAATTTGCTCGTGAAATTAGAATTCAATACTTTGATTAAGTATCAAGTCTTGTAACTTTTTTGCTGAGTGTATAATTTATTTGAAATTCGTTTTCTATGTAACATGAAGGCCAAAAGATCTTACGGATAAGTGCGGCCAAGCATCTTATTGCCTGCCCCTCCTTCTCCCACAACAATCTTCGGTTTGTTTCTTTTTCAAGTGCAAATAATTGCCATTTTGTCATGAGCTTCTATGTGCCTGTAATTGCCACCCCTCACACCCCCACCTAATCATCAATTGAATGCTCTGCCTTTGTTTGCTCGAAATGCGAAATTAAAATTCCAATTTCCATTTTCATTTTGAGTGCCATCTCTGGTTTTTGCTTAACGCCCACTTTATATGGCAGCTATCTCAACCCTGGGAATATTTATACTAAATCTAAAAAAATTTCAATTTGATTTAGAATTTGTATTCCTCATCTCCCAAATAAATGGTGGTTTAATTCTATATTTATTTGTTTTAAAAATTGTACGTGACATTTGGCCAATTTTCTGCAGTCTGACGTTTCTTGGTTTGCTTTTTGGAGCAACACATAAATCAAACGCACATTTTTTTATAAGTTTCCTCTGTTTGTTTCCACTTTGCATTAAAAAAAAAACAAATATTTTGTTGCTAACAGCTAAAAGTCATTGCCAAATAAAACTCATATTCATCATATTTTCTAAAAAGCACACACACAGATTGCCCCTTTTTTTTGTGTCTTAAAATTAAGATCAAAGTTTATTGAACTTGTTTTTCTTTTGAAATCATTGAATTGGTACTTGGAAATTATGCAATAGTTAAGAAATGTTCTACGAGTGAAAGATTTATTAGCAATTGGCTGATAAAGATAATTGTACAGGCATGCAATGCGCTTCTTACATGCGTTTTGCTAGCGTTTTAATCAGGCACAGTGGTTCCAGCGATTTTTTCCCTCCGCTAATTATTTGGGAGTACACTCAGAAGAAAAACCGAGAATTTTGTACTTGAATTAAGTACAAACGGTGTCGATAGTACGGTAAGTACAAAAATACTTGATCCAAGTACAAAAATCTTGAATTAACACGATTTTTTCAATTCGAAAATACTTGATTTGAGACTATTTCGGGATATATTAAGTACATTTCGAATAATTTTAAAATATTTAAAATAAACTTTTAGGTTGTAATGACCTTAAGTCAAGCCCGCCTAACTTTCAAAATAAGTACAAATTGTTCTTTCTCAAATTTCAGCTATTTCTAATGTCAGTTCAAAAAAATTGTAGAAAAAAAAATAGGGAAAAGTTTACTTCAACTCGGCCGAAGTTTTGTATACCCTTGCAGCTTCCATTGAAAACAAAAAAGTTTTTCTCACTAGAACTTCTTTTTCGACCGATCATTCATTCTGCAGCTATATGCTATAGTCATCCGATTTTGATAAAACTTTGTAGAAATGTGTTAAAGTATATAAAATAAGAATACGCCAATAAAAAGGACGTTTCCATTAAAAACAAAAAAAGTTTTCCTCACTCGAACTAGTTTTTCGACCGATCGTTCCTATGGGAGCTATATGCTATAGTCATCCGATTTCGACCAAACTTTGTAGAATTGTGTAAAAGTATATAAAATAAGTGTATGCCAATGATAAGGACGTTTTCATTAAAAACAAAAAGTTTTTCTCCTCACTAGAACTAGTTTTTCGACCGATCGTTCTCTCTCCCAAATAACAAATTATATGGTATTTATAAAAAAAAAAAATATAGTATTTGTTTTTATTTATAGTTTAAAAAAAAAAATAAAAAAAAAAAAAAAAAAAAAACAAAAAAATACTAAAATAAAATTAAATAAAAAAAAAAAAAAAATTTTATAATACCATATGGGTATATAAAAAATTGTAAACTTAACTAAAATAAAAAAAAAAAAAAAAAAAAAAAAATAATTTAACTAAAAAATATTTAAAAATAAATTTAATTATATGAAAATTTTAATTAAAACAAAAAAAAACTACATAAAAAATTAAACATATTTAAAAACAAATTAAAAAAAAAAAATAAGCTTTTGGGTTTAAGTTATTAATTTGGTTCCACACAAAAACTTTTTTTTCATTTTTAAAAAAAAAAAATTTAAATAAAAAAATTATTTTTTGACAAAAATAATTAGCAACAACAAGAAAAATAATTATTTTTTAAAAAAATTTTAAAAATATTTTTTTTTTTAAAATTTTTTTAATGAATAAAAAAAAAAAAGAAAAATTATCTCAAATAAAAAAAAAAAAAAGAATGTTTAAAAGACACAAATTGGAATTTTTGGGGGTGGGGGATCTTACCTTTGGTTTTAAGACCTGCTAAATCTGTAATAATAGCTATTAAATCGAAATTTGGGACCTTAGCTTCAGGGGCAAATTTTATTTCACTTTTCATTGCGCATTCTGATAAGAAGTCAAATCAAGTAGGATTTGCTGTTATTTACTTACTATGAAATCGTTTGGTTGCTATTAGTTTTATATCATTTTAGAGTCTTCAATCTCATTAATCTATTTTCAAATTATACTTCCCAAATAAAACTTTAGTCACTTGTACTTTATTGCATAATTTGCTCAAAATGTATGTTGAGGATATTAACTAGTCCTCGTAAAATCATACATGACCACCCTTGTGAATCATAGTACTTATTTTTGATATAAACCAGCTTTTTTAGACGGCTGTGTGTATTTTGCAGTTACTTGAGAGCCAAAGCTTAGTGTTTTCGATGAATTTCAGACTTCTCGGTGCCTAACTCATAAGCTAATATCTGTCGAGTGCTCGACCCCTGGAGCTGACCAAATATTTATTATTTTTCCAGCCTTTTTGTAGCTTGCATACAAACCAAATTTTTTTTGCTCCAGCTCTTTTAGTCTCTGAAATCTACAAAGAAGTCGCAGAATTGTTTAGGATAGATCATTTCAAAGCTAAGGGAGTGGTACTTTCTGATACTATCGAAAGAGTTCAAGTAATAGAATGGATTCCCCGAAAACGCACCTAGATTGAGTTAAAATAGTCAAATCGTGTTTAGCACACGAAAATCATATACTGTGGGCAAAAAAGTGGTCGGAATTTGTCGATTTTCGAGGTGTGTTCAAAAAAGTATCGCGAATTTTGAATTTTCGCGGGTTACGTATATTCGAATTTCGATTTTTTTGTGGCGTTATATTGGTACTCATGTCTCTCACTTATGCCGACAAGCTCGGCCATTTTGAATGTTCACTTAATTGTTGACAGCTGCTTTGCTTGCACGTGTTTTGGATCGTCTTCGATTTTTACCTATTCCAAAAAATGGATCAAAGAACCTGTATCAAAGAGCCAAGTTCGGTCGAATGTGAAAGTTTTGCTGACAGTTTTTTCTGATTGCAGGGGCGTGGTGCATCGTGAGTTCTTGCCACAGGGAAGAACGGTCAATAAGTAATACCTGCAAGTTATGCGCAATTTGCGCGAAGCAATCCGCCAGAAACGGCCGGATTTGTGGAAGAACAAAATTGGCTTTTGCACCACGATAACGCCCCGCTCACACATCGTTGCTTGTGCGCTACTTTTGACCAAAAACAACACACTAATGATGCCGCAGCCACCGTATTCCCCAGATCTGGCCCCCCTGTGACTTTTTCTTGTTCCCTAAACTGAAGAGGCCCATGAAAGGACGACGTTACGCTACGCTTGACGAGATAAAGACACGGCATCGAAGGAGGTGCTGAACAAGATAAAAAAAATAATTTTTTGAAGTGCTTCGAAGATTGGAAAAACCGTTGGCACAAGTGTAGATATCTCATGGGGATTACTTTGAGGGGGACAAAATAGATATTCATGAATAAATAAATAATTTTTGAAAAAAACACAAAATTCGCGATATTTTTTGAACATACCTCATTTTTATTTAGTAAGATCTATGTTTGGCTTAAAATTTTTAGATAAAAATTTTTTATAACTCTAAAAGTTGCGGATATAAAAATGTTTTCCATATTATCAAATACACCATACAAAGTTCTGGGATCACGACTAAAGTACATCTTCTCAATGTGTTGTGAACCTCAGGTAAGCGTTGCAAAAAATCTCATAAAGTCAGCTCCATTTCTGGTTGTGAGTTTGAATTGGTGCTGTTCGGTATACAAATCCGTTCGGCATCCGGTTTGATTTCCTGCTTCTAATCGAATAACACTTAATATTTGCTTCCACCCTGTACATTTTAAGCACTTAAATTGGGCTCAAGTTTTCCCAATTTTTGGGCTACTTTAAAGTTTAAAACTTAATCTTAAACACTAAAAGATTGTTTTTTTTTTTTTTTCTGACTTTTCTTATAAAAGATATGACTTAAAATGTTAGAGTCTCGTGTCGAAAATAATATACAAAACAAATTTTCTTGATTTTTTAGATAAGAAAAAGATTGTTGTAGCTTGTAAACTACTGCCTATAGCACTCTCTGTTAATTGCAAGCATTTTAGGCGCGTTTTTAATCCGTTTTCCATGCGTTTTCTTTCAATTTTCCTCTACAACTTTTTGACAGCTGCCTGTGAAAAATGCCAAAATACTAAACGCCTGTTTAGTGTTTTCGTGTATTCGTGTATTTCTTAGCATTGATGTGCAATGCATATTAATTAGCGTAAATATGTAAAAAGAGGGAGCCCAGCCAGAGGTTGCCCAATTATCAAGTGGATGCTCTCAAGCGCAATTCACTTAAATGCCAAACACGTCAGACGAATTATGGTTGTACCTCTCAGAAGACCGGAACATAATTTTATGTCTAGACTTACACACAGTTAATATGCCAGACCTTAAGCCCCGAAAACCCTTTTGGGAGAAATGTGTGTGCTTGGGGAATTTTTAATTAGAAGAGAAGAGAATACAAATTTACGAGCCGCAAGAAGTGTCTGGGCATTAAATGTCTAATTTATCACTCGCAGAACAAGCGATAGGCCCCCAAGGCGACCTTATCCATTACAAAATAGTGTCTGTTTATGTGTGTGA
Source organism: Lordiphosa collinella (assembly GCA_018904265.1). Lineage (NCBI taxonomy): Eukaryota > Metazoa > Arthropoda > Insecta > Diptera > Drosophilidae > Lordiphosa > Lordiphosa collinella. Next base: position 20,070 of record JAEIFV010000353.1, on the reverse strand, counting down.
TGTGTGTGTGTCGTCTCTGAGTTTGTTTAAAATATTCAAAATTATGCCGCCTGACTTGACCTCAGCCAGAGAGACGCATCTAGCGTGTGTCTTTGGAGTAACGCTCGAAGAATTTTTTAAGACTTTATGGACTTTTTATAGGAAATGTTTAAAATAGTTGTCGAAAATTCTTTGACATCAGAGAAAGTTAAGGTTAAGTGTAAAATCGAATGCCAAAATGCTATTTGGCAAAATATCAAAAAGTAAAAACAGTTTTATTTAATTTTTGTTTCTCTTTCTATTTTCATTTGACAAATTCTGCAATTTATTTGAAACGCCTGCGGAAATGGCTACGTCTATGAAAAACTATCTACAGAAATATTTTCCAAAAGAGAGAGAGTGAGCGCACTCAAAAGATCGACAGCCAAACCGGTTTCAACTTGAGGTAGTTGGCCCAGTTACATAGAAGCTGTTTTCAGGTAACCACAACAAATACCCAAGTGTCAACAAACTAAATTTCAATTTTTGTAGTAGCTTGGTTCACCTGCTCTTCATATTTTACTTTACGACTGTAGCGTGTATTTAATTAAACAAATTTGTCGCGTGTCCCACCGAAAACTCATAAATCTGGCCAACAGTTGAACAAGTCTGAGGAGTTTTGTTTACGTAATTTGCTTATCTTTGTGTTTTTAACTAAAGCACTTTTAATTGCAGGACATTAGATTAATTTCTATTCTTTTTTTTCAATGCAAATTACAAAAAACTTTCACTTAAGCGTTTAAAAACGCGTGCAAAACGCTCGCTACTCATTTAACTGATTGCAAGTAGAGTGTGAGTGGGGTGAGTTTTTGGACTTACTTATACAAAGTGCTAAATACCAGGTGGAAACTGTTCATCATTAAGCAAACTTAAATATTTACCTAGCCAACTTTTGTTTGCCAACAACTTGGCAAACTAAAAATAAAAGTTTTTCGTATAAGCATACAAATTTTCAAAAGTTCCTTTGACTTTTTTGAAATATATCAAAGTGGTTTTTCCGGTAAACATTAACCAAGTTGCCAAATAAGCAGCAAGCAGATCATATCCATGAGCTATGAAGTGGATGGAAAACAAGTCCGCTTCCTCTAATTAAATTAGTTCTTTTTTAACACCTATCTTAAGCTGTATTTTCACCTGTCGAGATCTCAGATAAGATGGGTGAAAAATACCTCAGTGTCTATAAACTCATTTGGGAACTCAGATAGCCTACTTCTCATGCAGCATTTCATATATTTTTGTGCTTCACAGTTTGACTATTCCACTTGTCTGACTTCTCAAAAGGGAATCTTTTATGAGATATCAGGCAAGTGAAAATACAGCTTAAGGGTGATCAGAATATCATAAAAATTGATAAATATGATTTTAAGTAAGAATAAATCAAAAAACATGTTTTCCCACCATTCCTTCATCTATATCAGGGACCCGCAAGTCGCTATATACTAGGCAAAGCCAAACTCTCAAAGGCAGCGCTGCAGTTGCACAGACAGTGCCTAGTAGTAGCAATTGTTTTGGTACACGTATTGAACACATTCGTTCTCTAGAAGCATTGAACGCATCCACTTCAAATTGACGGAAATTTGACAAGTGACATTTATACAATATTACTGCATCAAAAGTTTTTGGCGTCAGTTGCTTGCAAACATTGAATGGGGCTCGCTCGAAAATCGTGTTGCGCCCACTGGAAATCACCCGAAACTTTGCGTACCGTACCATGAAATTAGTGGAGGATACTGATGGAAATCCGGCCGTCCGCTGTGTCATAAAAACAAGAACTCATTCCGAGCGTTCAGAGAAGACACCATCCGGTCTATGTAATGGTTTAGTGGAGTGTCGCCCAAGATCCATTTTTATGTGAAAAAGAAGTCAAAACTTCGGCGAAAGTGTATCAATCCGACGTTTTGAAAAAGGTTATGAAGCCTTTCAACAAGACATTATTAGCAATCAAGCCTTGGACCTGTGGCGACTCTGCCACCACTTGAGACGAACGACTATCGATTACTCTGGAGGCCATGGTTACACTATCATGAAGATTATTCGTCTCCAGCATCTCCAGTGGGAGTCAGTGTGTGCAACTTCAGTCTGGCAGACTCGGGCCAGCTCGCAATCAACAAATTAAGTTAAACTAGTTAGGTGAAACATTAAATATTAATAGCAGATTAAGAAACTTAAATCCAGGGTAATCCCTATAGACCTTTCAACAAGACTCCGCCCTAGCTCACAAGGCAAACACGACTCAAATATGGTTAAAAAACTTTGTACCTACTGAATTTTATTTATACGGATAATAGCCCAGACCTGAATCCATTGAACTATAAACTGTGGTCCGTTCTCGTTGGTTTGCTCTACTCGACACCCAAATATTGAGTCTTTGAAGCGCGCCCTTGTCCGAGCAGAGGACAATTTCCCAATGCATGAGGCGCGCACTGCGATCGATAAGTGGCCAGAGAGACTTCAGCGTTGCTGGAAAGGCACAAGGCGGCCATTTTGGATAAGTTGTTCTAGCATTGTGGGGAAAAAGTTTCGAATAAAGGGAAGAGAAAAGTTTTGAGAAATATTCATTCGTTTTCATTTTATAAAAAAAAACCCGTGTACTAAAACATTTGCGAGTTCTAGGTACTTAAAATTTAAAAAGAAAGAGTAATGTTTCGTCATATTATCTTAAAAACAAACACAAATATTCTAATAGAATACATGTTCGAAGTCTCGTTTTTTTTTTAATTATCCTCTAAACTTGAGTAAAGAAGAAAGAATTTTAAATATAATTTAAGTAAAATGTCCCAAATTCTGGATACACTTTTTTTATAGAAAACTAAAGCACCGGCTTAAGCACAATACTTTGTTTAGTTAGCATAAAACTTATATTTTCTTTCGATTTTGTATTTAAAGATTTACGGTATTCGTAATGCTAGCTAATTATACTTTTAGATCATAAATCACACTATATTCATGAATAGAGTTACCATTCTGCTTATTAAATCATACTTTGATGCGATCCTAGAATCAATACAATTTTGTGTTTTTTTCGAAAGAAAAGAGTGGTTGCTCTGTTAGTCCTTAAATTATAGATCAAAACAAGTTTCAGTCGAAAAGACCAATATCTAATGAATACTGTGGGTGGAATAAGACATGTCAGCTATGGGGAACAGTATGACTATGTAGGATATTTCGATATAATTAACTAATGATTTTAAGTTATATCAGAATAAATTGTAGAGTTAGTTTTTATATACAATCTTATGTGATTTCAAATCTTAGTGATTTTAAATGTGTCTATCTGGTTTTAAATGTTGTGTTTATCTTATTGCTTTAGAACTGCGATCGATCTTAACCATTTTTCAGTATGCAATATCTGTTAGATCTTGTAAGCCTTATTTTGTTGATACATTTTGGGCCGATCTTAAATCTTCCAGAGAGCTGCTGACAGATATCAGCTAAACTAACAATTTAGGGCCCATTTCTCAACTCTCCCATAGAGCATATCTGTCACATAAATATACAATTTACTTTGTTATTTTTTTTATAGCTATGCTTGTATAGCAGCTATCAAGAAGATGAGAAATCGACCCTAACCCTGTTATTTGTTAGTTTATGTGACAGATAGTGCTATTAAGCAGATGTGAAAGCGGCACTTACTCACTTTAATTGATTGCTCATTATTTTGTAAAATTGTAAAACTGTAAGCAGTTAGTCAGCCAGCTGATGCTTATATTATTGGAAATTGTTATAAATAGAAAGCGATAGGATTCGGCAACTTAAGAAAAATTAAAGTCAAGTAATTGAAAAGCAGATAGGAATGTCTACAGACGATAGTTACTTGAACATCTAGATTTAAGATCGATTACTGCACTGCCAATGGATTTTAAAAGAGCAATTCAATAAACGTTATTTAAGAATTTTTTAAGTTTCCAGTGTTCCACTAAGTTTGGTCGAAATCGGATATCTATATAGTATAACTCTCTTAGAAAATTAAGGTCCGAAAAGTAGTCTTAGCCAGAAAAACTTTTTTGTTTTCAATGGACGTTGCAAGGGTATACAAAACTTCAGCAGAGCCGAAGCTAACTTTTTTTATACTGTCAAGGTATTGACATATATGGGACATATGTTTCTTATACTTGCAGGCATATTAAGTTTATTTTCAATTTGTGCCACGCCCCCTCCCTCCCGCCATGAAAATTGGTAAAAACGTCATATCTCCCACAGTTTTATAGATAGAAGGTTTGTTCCTTCTGGACATATTTAGTAATCAGGATTATTTATCGATCCGTCAAAGGAATGGTAAAGATCGGATGAACGGTTGTCGAGTTATAAGAAAAACAAACAATTATGGGCAGCACAGGTCGCAGCGGTGATGGGCAGCACTTCTCAGGTACAGAGTATGTTATAGTCGGGCTTGACCGACTTTCTTTCTTGTTTCAGATATTGTTGTGTTTTAGTCTCAAAAACTCAACTTTTTGGTGCGCAAATCTTTCATCTTTTGGATCGCATATTATGGCAACACTGCTCCAAACCGGTTTGCAGAGTTCATTTGATGTATTTTGTAGTCTGTTGGATTTTACTCCGAAAAATCAAAAAATTTTTTAATTTTCACTTTAAGCTACTTCTTTTTTAGCAACTTTTTTATATATCTAGAAATTTTTTTTTAATCTAGAAAGTTTTACAAGTAATGTTCTGGCGACACTGCTTCTATCGCTATCCAGAAAATCGAATGCGTCCATGTTAGTTAGATATAGCTAGATCCACTATAGCAAATATGTACATATTTTCACATTTTATCTAAAAATACCATAGAAAAAAAATGTACATATTTAATATATGTGTCCATACGCCACGAGTGATAACAGTGTTGTAAAAGAAAATACTAGATTATTTTATATTGATGTCACAAAAAGTCAACCCTGACTTAAAATTAATTTTAAATGATAATTGATGGTAAGGACGAGTTTCTTAATATTAAATTTAATATTAATAAATTTAATTTCAAATGGCTTCAAAACGTAAGTCAGTGTCTTGGAAGGACTACCATGAAGTCATGATCGTGGATCTGTGGGAGGAGAATTTTGTCGCGGGACACCCATTTATTTGGAAGGATGGTTGCCAAATTAATTGAATAGAAAGATGTTTGCAAAAAACTTCGACATTTAAAGCGCAAATACAAGTATATACAAGATAAGTAGGGACTTTTTTATACAAACTAAACTAAAAACGCAACGTGTTTCAGACGGTGCTCTATCAAAATGAGAGCCGTTAAGTCAGTGCAGCCATCATCCTCTTTCTCAAACTGTGTTAAGGTAAAGTGACTTGTGTGGCTTACTGGCCTCACATGGGAATTCAGTATGCCTAAAGAAACGCAAACTGGACAAGGCCGAGATGACTCCGTTTGTAAAGCTATGGTGGCTGCCATAACATAGCGGATGGCGGTACTTGACCGACAAGCAACTGCTCGCTTGGAGATAACGGAGCGCATGGAGAATGCCACTATAGAATTTTAGTCTAATATGTTCAAACTATAAAATAATATGTTGAGAATAACATAGAATCTATTATATTGTCTTATTTTATTTATTGTTGAGTCTTTAGGAATTTTTCTTTAATTTTATTTGGCAAACACATTGTCAATTTTATTTGAGAAAGAATTTAAGCAATAAATATAAAAAAATGTCTCATACGAAATGCAACTGCATTTATTGTTTTGAGCTCCATAGAACTTAGTGCAAAGATGTAATGCATAATAACTCAAATTTAAATTGTCAGCTGCCATTCACATGTTTACGAAACAGTAAAATATGTATATATCATATGGAAACGCTCAAGAAAAAAATATGTACATATCGAAATATGTGATCATAGTGGAAATAAGCTATTACACCTTTCAATCATCGAACCAAGGCCGACTGACAATATAGAAGCTGCGCAGTGCGCAACCTTCAAGTTATTCTATCGTGAGAAGTACCCTATCTGATGAGTTTTTGACAGCCAACTCACAGTAAACAAAGCTATTTTTCAGCCTTATCATATGAAAACTAAGACAAGTGAAAATACTGGCTCAGTTATAACTATTCAATCAATTGAGGTAATTGAGGTGTCATATAACGCTTATTAAAATCTACATTCTACACAACGAAGCTTAGAAAAACAAAGACATACCGATATTTCTTGTGCTCGATATATCGAATATAGATGTTGCAATTTCAGAATATTTTGGGATATCGACAGTTCTTAAGCGTTGAGATTCAGTCCAATATGATATCAAGTTTTAGTCCGGACCAAGTCTTGAAAAGCCGCTTACAAAGTAGTTGGTAGTTTTTGCGAATGCATTATATCGACCTAAATACCGCACTTGAATGACAATATGTTAAGTGTCTTTATGACTGCCTCTTAACCTCTCGCGATTTAATGATTCTTCAGTCACGGTAAAGTGGTTTAAAATATCTAAAAGCTATGAATATATCAGATCCTTAACCCTTCGGAAATATGTATGAGCTGAACTGAATTCCAAACTTGTGTTTCGAACCCGGCTTCATAGCTTCTTAGTTTATTATAATAGTCGCATTTTCGGTGGGTTTCAGCGAATGTATGAACCACACTTAGTATTGTTTTCATTCACAACTTTTAGTTTTTAATTTTGGAAGATAGCCTCTACCTACTTTAAACCTATATAGGCGAAGTTATTAAAGCAACTTGATAGCCTAACTTTTGCTTTATTTGCCTCTTCATACTCTCAGTAAACTGAAATGATGTCTTCGATAATTACCATAATAGCTTTACAAATTACCCATAAACTAGGAAAAATACAGCTTATATCTCTACAGAGAAACAGTGTGTCATCTATCTTGCTACTTAAACCAACTTTATTCTTAAATCTCCACTATTTACAAAGCAATTCACTAGTCAAAACAAAACTTAGTTCATTCAACTCCCTAAACTTAACTAAATATTCTTTCTTGAGTAAAAAATTTCTATAGTTTTCTTCACTCAAACAAACCTTAATTTCCTAAAACCAAAGAAAAAAGGTCTCACGCTGCGTTACAAAAAAAATAAAAAAAAAAACAAAATATTCCCAAACTGATTAATGTAAGCACCTCAGATTTCAGGCAATTTTTCTTTTTTTTTTTTGTTGTTCATTCATATGCAAAATGAGGAGCCCTCTAACCCAGTCAGAAATGATATTAAACTTAGCATTTCGCTGAGCTCATCATATAATCATCAAGTCGTGGTTCGTTATATAACAATTATTGAAAACAGGTTTCCATTGGGTGAAATAAAATTACAAATAAACAAATTTTCAATTAGAAAAGTTGAGAGACCAAAATGAGAACATTTTTTGCTGGACAGCTGTAATGGATTATTTATGCAAATAACAACTTTTAACGCTTCATAAAATTAAGTCAATTGTTTAATTTTTCCATTTCCATTGTCGTTTGTTATTATTATTATTATAATTTCGCCATTAAAATGCCTTTGGCACTCAAAACACACACCTATTTTCAAATGCAATTTGGTTGAATTTTAGTCGACCGATTCGTACGTTATTAAACGGTTGGCTGGAAGCTAAATGCGCACACAGAACCGTTCGCGTTGACGTTTGAAATGAAACTGAAATTGAACAACTCACAAAACGAAAATGGTCAACTTGTGCGCTCTCCCTAGCTCTCGGTGGCTCTCTGGTTTTCTAGCTGTCGCTCGGGAGCGCTGGGAAAACTCAAGACCAGAGATGAAAACAGATAAGAGATAGTGTGGGTGTGCGTGGGTCTGTGTGGCGTGCGTCTAACAAAATTGCGTGGGAACGAGGTAGAATTTTACTATGGATAGGTAGGTGGTCATCTTGTGGAAAACACGCCCTTTAAACCAGTTGCAAGCACTTAGAAAATATGCAATAGCAATCTGCGTCTTTAATCAACCATTACATTATATAATGCATATATGAATGTGTGGACCTAAGTATAGTTTTGATGATAAGGCAAACAATGGAATATGTGCTACTAGTCGGAGGTTTCTTTAAGTTAACACTTGGGTGTGAACCTTGAACACTTATAGATGATAGTTTTTTAGTTCAAAACTTTTAACTTTTGAACCAAGTGTGAACAAATTATTGAGCCTGTTCCCCCGATCCATGATAACGGTTCGGTTCAAAGAAAATTATACATTAAACAAGAAAGAAAGTCGGTCAAGCCCGACTATAGTAACTCTTTACCTGGGAAGTGCTGCCCATCACCTTTGCGACCGGTGATGCCTTCAAAATCTTACATATGGGGCTCCGATTGTGAGAGCTGAAAGTGGAACAAATTATCAGTAAAGTTTTGGGAAGTCAAAATGAACTTAAACAACTTAATGTCGTGCCACTAGTAATTAAAGCCATCTGTTCAATCCAAGATAAACATTTCCTTATTCGAGAACACCACATTTTCCAGTTCTCTCGCCATAACATGCAACGATTGGCCAAATCCATTCTGGCTTGATTAAAAGATGTCGTCAACGCTGGGTTTTTTCTTCATTTATCTCCAAACCAATCGTCCACTTCCAGCCTAAATTTTTATACTCTGTACCAAGGACACAGAGTATATAAAGTTTGTGCAAAAGTGTCCGTCTGTCTGTCCGTCTGTCCGTATGAACAAACAGATCTCAGAGATGGTAAGAGATAGAGGTTTGACATCGGATGAACGATATTCGAGTTATAAGGAAAACAAACAATTATGGGCACTTTTTGGGAACAAACAACGGGAACTTTTTGGGAGTTTGGCAGATGGTCAAGGATTCCCTACATAGTCATCATCGATTGCTAGTCCACTATCTGTCCCATGAAATCCAAAATGAATTTATAGAACTGGGTGCCTGACATGTAGAGTCAGAAATTTTAAAAGGACGAGAAGATGCAAAATATTATGCGAAGCTGATCCTAGGTGCGTTGGGCAAATATAATATTCCATTGATCGACTGCCGTGGACAAAAATATGACAAAATTTTAAATGCTAACAAGGAGAGAAAAGTCATCCTTCAAGCAAGAGGAGCTACTATAGACGTTGAAGTTGACAATCTGGAGGCTCTCCTTTCCGATTAGCAGTTCATACGAAATCGATGGGATCTCTTTCTGAGTGAATGTAAACTTGTCGCAAGAGAATTTGTTTTTAATGGAAACGTCCCTTACGTTGGAATATATTTATCTTATATACTTTTACACTATTCTACAAAGTTTTGTGAAAATCTGATGACCATAGCATATAACTGCAGTACGAATGATCGATCGAAAAAGAAGTTCTAGTTAGAAAATCTTTTTTGATTTAACTGGGATCGCCTCCAAATAACAGTTTGTTATGCTTTTCCATGATTTCACTAAATTTGGTCGTAATCGGACATCTATATAGTATAGCTCCCATTGAAAAGTAAGGTCCGAAAAGTAGTCTTATTTAGAAAAACAATCTGCAAGGGTATACAAAACTTCGGCCGAGAAGAAGTTAACTGTCCCCCAGTTTTGCAGCTTCTACCATTTTTAAATCTCTGTTTGCTAGGAAGTCCTTTCAATCTCAAAATCAGAAAAGAATTAATTAAAGCCAATTACGATTCGAAAATTGGGGCACTGTAAATAGTTCAGTATGTTATTTTGTCGCACAAAGCGTATCGCAAAATCGTATACGTAAAATTGTGCAATAAAATGTAAGTGAGCCAACAACTATTTTTTAAAAATCTTTTTTTCAAAAACGCTTTCATAAAAAAAAATTTGGAAATCGTTTTTCGAGTTCAGCATTCCAGCCAACAAAAAAATATTCTACTAGAAATGGGTCTTTTAGACTCCAAAAGCGGTATTCAAAAGCGTACTCTCGGTGCGAAAGTCAGAGCCCCTTTTTTTGCGAAATTCTTAACTCAATTTCCATTTCGTCACCAATTTCTAGTTTTCCAAAAATAACATCGAAAATTTTGCAATTTTTTCTAGTTTTAAGTAATTAGTCAATCACATTAGCGAGCTGAAGCTGATGATATCTTTAACCTTATTAATTTATATCTAGCGTTACGACAAGAATCGATAAGAAAGCATCTTTGTACAAAACTTTTTGTCACATTTAAGACTTCTAATCTGATTTAATTTGAATATCCAACTAAATTTCCAACAATCGTTCATAATATTCTAAGGTTCTTCAATTTCAATTTGCTTTTCACTGCTCATAGCTTTTTGCAATACTCAAAATAATGTTGTCTTTTCTGAAATTCTTGTTTACTGCAGATCTATTGCACTTTGCATATATTTGGTGAACTAAAATAGTTGGGCTCTGGGGAGCTTCAGCCCCTATATCCCCTAGATCCGCTACTGTCTGTCGATTTTATTTTTGGAGTCCGAGTTAGCAAGGCAGTTGGCGTAATAATCGATTCCTTTCCTTTGCAAAAGCGCGAAATGCTAATTAAATTGGATAACAACTAACCGTGATATACACGATAACTTGAAAATTAGTCCCTTTTTATTACCGTCATGTTACAAGTCCCTGCCTTTGTATTGAAACAGAATTCATGTTGCTCATCTGTATACATACATTATATATCTAATAAATACTATGTATTCATTAACTCAACATGATTTTTGTTATGTTGAAAAGTATTTCTTATTAAGGCCCCCCTGTAGTTCAGCTCCACCGGTGCAGCACTAACGAACCCCCTAGCTCCTCGTGGTGAGCACTCGCCACCAGACCAACCACCAGCCAAGTATTTGCCTAACGAATGTTGTATGGGAATGTCCGGAATACGTACCGATCGGTACGACGCTGCATTACCAGTCGTTAGTGTGGTGATGGGTGCGCACTATAGTTCAAGTACTAGACTAGCGCTTTGATGCATTACCGGTCGTTAACGACGCGACTGACACCCAGTGATGCATCAGGTCGTTAGGCCTGGTAGTGCCTTGACATCAGCTGAACTACAGGGCCTCTTCTGGTCAAGAAAATTTTTTTATTTAAGAAAATTTTTATTAATTTTTTTTATTAAAAAAAAATATTCCCAAAAAAGGATTTTTCAAATTTCGAAATACCTTCGGAGATATAGCCATTTTAGTGACCTAAGGTGACCCAAATTTCCTAGCAACTGTAAACCAACGTTTTTCAAACTGGTTCGCCGCTTTTCTCAAGTTCTACTGAACCGATTTTGATGATGTCGATCATTGGAAGAACCAATTTTTACTATTTTGTTGGTTCAGTAGACAGCAAAAAAAATTCTCAAAAAGCGATTTTTTATTTTCAAATAGTCGCGACTTTTACAAATTTAATTATTTTTTTCATGATTCTGCTTCGGGCCTAATGTCCGTTCCACGACAGAATTTAACGAACTAAGTCTTAAACGACGAATATTTAATGCAAGATTATTTAATGCAAAATTAATATGGTTTTAAGAAGCTTTTAAACGGACTATAAAAAGAATTCAATGATACGCTCTCGCAGCAGTTTCAGGGCAAGCAAGCAGGCTTCTCTTGCACAGTTCCATTAATACACTACACAACTGATAAAGTATAGATGAGACAACGATTAGTTTTACTGCGATTTAACTATGAATTTTAGTTTTTCGTAAAGATAAGAAACTGGTGCAAAGTGAAATTCTAAAAATGAAATGTTTTTTTAGTCTTATTAAGTGCTGTCAGTCTTAAGAACTAGAGTGGTCACAAGGGCCACTTGAAAACATCAAACTTTGATTACAATGTCTTTGCTATTGCTTATAAAAATTTGTACTAGCGATTGCTTAAAGCTTTTCAAAAATGTATTCAAAGAACTTTGACATATTCACTAGTAGCTTTACGCTCACTGTCTTAAAATCCATATAATTCATTAATTTTGGGTTTTCTGTCAATATTTGTTCATTTTGTTTATTTTGTTGTACAATGTATAAAAAGGCACTAAGTATAAATTCGAGATATAGTGGAATTATTGTCATTTCTTGGAATTGCATTTTGTATGTATAAATTTATAAATGATTGGAGATTATTGTCTTGTTCTTGGAATATACAAATTATTATTTGCCTATTTGATCTCTATCGTGTTCTGTGTAAAAACTAATCTTAATTCTAATCACGCAGATTAGATTTGGTTATTATTTGGCAGGCCAGTTCAAACTGAACTTTGGGGTCCAGTCTCAAGTATTTTTTTGGGAAAATCACATAACGTATTTAAGTTGACGTCATTAAGTTTCTTTGGTTAAGATAGGGGTACTAGGCAAAAGCCTCGTTGGGTATCTCATTGTTGGACTCCATGCGTAGAAACTCTTGTAGAGCACGCTGGAAATCCCATTCGGCTGATTCGACGATACGAGTACACCAAGTAGAGCGCAGACCGGTAATCTCATTGAATAGCAACAATTTGTGCTCCTTAACATTGATGGGATCTTCGGTTGGAGGTTCGGTGGATGGATTATTTATGGCCGTCGAATCAACTTTGAAGGCGTTTTTGATTTGGGTGTGCGATGGATTCATGATATTTAAACGCTCATTGATTATCTTCAGACGACGAGCCTTCTTGCCAATGCCCTGAAAGTAGCACAAGAAAATTGAAAGACTTAATAAATTAAGGTGAATGTCTGAATGCCAAATCGTATGGGAATTGAGAGGTTTTTGGTTTAAAACTGGTATCAATATCAACATATCATTTTTCAACTATCATTTTTTAAACCTCGGTCGATATTTGTTAAAGTTGAACTGAAATTAAGGTCTAATAATTGTAAACAGATCATGCTAATGAGATTCTCAAGCTCCTCTACTTGATTTGAAGGACGTTATTGTTGACAAGGTTTTGTGGGTTAACTTCCACCAACTCAATTCGAATTTTGATTCTGCAATAATATTGCTATAAAATTGGTTTTTTGGGCAATATATAGTTTTACGGTTTAGAAAAGGTTGGATACTGGTTTACCCTATGGCATAAAATCCATTATTCATTAACCTTGGTCGATATTAATCGAAGTAAGGGGTAGATTTAGTTTATATATTTGTTTTTTTCTTTGATATTTGATACGCAATGTCCATATCGCTCCTAGGAAATAACTCCAAGGATTCCTGTCTAGAACCCTCAGCCTCAGTTAGCTCCATCTTGTTCGAGTTTCTGCATGGATTGTGCGCATCCAAGTCTGCCAGGGACGACCTCTTTGCCAGCTGCCTTGCGGGTTCCACTGCAGAGCCATCTTGGCGATGTTTCATTCATTTTCATCTTCCCTTCGAAAAATGTGCCCAATCCAATTCCATTTGCGTCTCTTTATCTCTGTTATGATGCGTGCTCCAGGAGATTTTCACTTGTGACAATGACAACAATGCGGCAGATTGTTCTCGGCAACTTGTTCGCAAAAGTTTGGAGTTTTCTGCTTATTAGATCAGAAACTAGCCAGGATTTTGCGCTATATAACAGAACCGACTTTACACTTGTATTAAAGATACGGAGTTTCGTTTTCAGCGTTAGAAAACGGAAGCGCTTTGGAGACGCGTGCCTCCACATCTGTCATTGCACCCCCCATCTTTCGCAATGGCACTTCAAAGATAGCAGAATTATGAGACATCCTCAATATTTTCCAGTCTGCCACACTAAATGGGGATGTGTTAAAGGTTTGCGCTCGCATCAGCTTACTTTTCGAGTAGTTCTTTTTTTTTTGGCCAGCTGCGAGGCTGTTTCTTTCCAGAGCCAGAAGATTCGCTGACACCCCTTCTAGTGGTTGTGTCATAAAGCAGATACCATAGGCATTGTCCAAATCGCATAGAGTTTGATTTATTCTGCACGAGAAAGCAAGCCCTGTGACTGCCTTTCCAGCAAACGGCAAGTCTCGCGTCTTCATACAACGTCATTATCAGCTTTATAATACCCTCCGGGAGAGATCTTCATATAGAATCCCTTTTGTTGTATAATGCCCGCTCACAATCCACAAATAATAAATGAGAGTAGAGACGCTCCATTACGCGCAGGTTGTTAATGTGGTCAACACAGGATCGGTTGGGACTGAGTTATTTTGCAGTGGCCACTAGCCACGGTTGGGATTATATCCAGTACGATGGATGGAAAGATTTTTGAATAGAATGAAGAGAGCGTTGCCCCTCCAGTTTCTACAGTGGCTTAAGTCGCCTTTTTTGGGAATGGTGACAATGACTCTTTCCTTACATTCAGTGGGGGATGGTTGCAGATACCCAGGCGCTTTGAATGATGTGGTGCAGAGCCCTCGATGTAGTGATGGTGCCAGCTTTCAGAAGCTCAGCTGGATGAGTCCGGTCCCTCAGCGTGGTTGTTCTTTAGCTTGCTTATGGCTAATAACTTCAGTTACGGTGGGTGGATCTGTGCGAATGCTTCTGTTCGGGTTCCGTCTTTACGGAATGGAGTTGTGGACTACTGGGGTTGCTGCTGCGATTCGGTCATCTTTGAAGAATTCTTTCCAAAGGGAGAATATAAGTTCCATCTTGGGTCCTGATTGGCGGTATGCTGGCTTTTGAGTTTGCTAGCTTCTTGATGGATTTGTATACACCACGAAGGTTGCCACTAATCGCACATTGTTCCGCATGGTTTGCTATACTTTCCCAGAAGGATCATTTGTCCCTTTTTGAAGTCTTTCCTGACTTGACGGTGCATTTCATTAGTAGTAGTAGTAAATATATTTCTTTAAGTGGTTATATGTTTTGCTTTGACAAATGTAAGTTTAAGCTTTATCTTGGCATTTGCCATTTCCATACATAGTTTTTAACTTTTCTCGTTGCCAAGGTTTTAGAATTTGTTGTACTAAATATTAATGATTAAAAATATCCATCTAAGATACGCAGTCTGTAGCCCAGCGCCGTTGACACATATTTGGCCAGCAATTCCCATGTTTTTCCTTTAAGAATCTCTAATATCTCAGCGTTACTCAATTCGACTCTTTCAAAAAGCTGGAATCTTGGTTCCTTTAGTATAGGACACCTTCCAAAAAATGGTACATTCTCTTTTTTCCCTCCAGTTACACATTCAGCAGTTTGTTTCTTGCTCTGAGATGTGGGGTTTAAAATGCAGTCCAGTGCACTCGCACCTAATTAGCTTGATATTTTTGATCGTCTCCTGATCATAGGCATCATTAAAGTAGTTTAGATTTCTCAGGTTGAGCTTCTTTGTATATTAGTCTTGACGTACTTGCTTCTGATTCAGCTCTCATTGTAAAGCAGCGTCTCGTTGTAAAGCACTGTTTTCGCTGGGTCAATAGCCGCCTAGCGACTATATTTGTAATGCGGCAACTTGGCATGTTTAGGACTTCCATAAAATAGTTGACATTTATATCCAGATTGTATTTATAGAGCGGTGCCTCTGCAGCGTTCAGCTTTTCATTATATTCAGTTCGTAGAGCAGGCTCTGGAAGAGATTTTAGTTGCCTTCGTTTCTTAATGTGTTGCTGGGTCGTATCGCTAATTCAATGTTGGCGTCAGCTTTGATAAAGTCCCTAGGGTTTTTTTTTTTTTTTATAAGTGAGAAAGCTTTTATTGGTAAAGTATCCTTCAATAACTAGCCTTCTGCTACCCTTTTTGCCCGCTTATGCTAGTGTGATATTGGGTTTTAACAGTACTTGGCAGTGTCCATTTGGGCTTACCGAAAATGTATAAGTGTTTTAATGTAGGTATTTAGTGAGAAAGTGTAAGAATTTGGTGTAAATGGTGACCTGCTAGAGTCGCCGTGACTTCAGGTCCTTGGGTAAGACTCTCTTTAACCTTCTCCTTTGACGTACACCTTGGATTCTCCGTCTTCTTAACAAGTTTTTAGCCAGTTTGTTGGGGTGGTAAGACAGCTTGAAAATATATGGCGGCCTGCTAGTTGATAACATCTTCAACCATGGGAACTCCAAGGTCCTTTTCAATACCCCTGGTTCTCAGGTACCATTCAGCTCAGTTGAGACTTCGCTGGGATTCCATAAATTTGTAGGCCATATCTCCATACCGGAGCCAGAATAGCTTACATTAGGACTTTGTTCCTGAGTGACAGCTTGTTGTTGGAGTTCAGGAGCCACCCCATGCGCCGTGCTTTGGCAGCCACTGTCTGAGCTGTTGTCTTGACATGGTGTCCAAAGGTCAGTCTTCTGTCCAGTGTCACCCCAAGGTATTTATGGGCTGCTTTATGCTCCATAAGCTGACCGTGCAAGAATACTCCCGGGCAGAAGTCACGACGGGTGGAATAAGTCACCGAAGCACACTTGTCCGTGTTTATGGCAATGTTCCATCTAGCAGCCCAGTTGCTAAACCTATTCAAGTACTCTTGAAGGGCATCTGAGGCTGAATATATGCATTTGTTGCGGGCAAGTATGGCCGTGTCGTCAGCAAATGTTGCGATTAGAAGATCTTCGGGGTTTTCAAGCGGAATGCTACAGGCTCTGGGCATATCGTGAGTGAATAGGGAGTATAGCGTAGGACCCAATACGCTGCCCTGCGGTACACCAGCCCGAATGGTTCTTGTTTGGCATGTCGCTCCGTCCTGTGCAACCTCAAAAGCTCTGTCCGTCAGGAAGCTCTTGATTAGCAGGTACAGTTGGGGCGGAAGAAGTTTCTTGATCTTGGAGAGCAGACCTTCGTGCCACACTCTATCGAAGACCTGCTGGTTGTCAAGGTAAGCTGCCACTACGTACTCTTTCCCGTCATACCCTTCGAGGATGTAGTTGACCACTCGATGTAATTGTTCGGGAGTTCCATGGCTCAGTCGAAAGCCAAATTGGAAATCGGGTATGGCTTTAGTATTTGCTTCCAGGTGGGTTGGTTTTCCAGTGATTCTATATTGGCATTTAACGCCCTCTGATAGTTTTCAGCTGTATTTGGATTTCTTAGGTTGTTTAAGTTTACGGTCTGTGCTTGTCGCCTCGGGGTTTTGATCCCTTTGGGTCTTAGGCGGAGTTGATCTACTACTAGGTTGTGGTCGCTGTATATGTTGGCTCCTCCGCAAGTGCGAGCATCTAGTATTTGTATACTAATCTGTAAAGTTAATTTTTAGGTATAGTACATCCTCTTAGGAGTAGGAAAAGGTTTTAAACTGGTTTACTCTAATCCATAACATCCATTTTTAGCAACCAAGCTCGATATTAGTCGAAGTCAGAGGCATATTTAGTGTTTATGGTAGAATATTGAAATGTTAAGTGTGTTATTGGAATGATATAAGGTGTTAGGGCTAGAAAAAGGTATTGCACTGGTTTATACTAAGCCATAAGTTTCATTTGTATCAACCTAGGTCGATATTTGTCGATGTTAAGGGCAGGTTTAGCTCTGTAGTTAAATATTGGTATTTTAACGGATTTTTGGGGATGCTATAAGGTTTAGGTTTAGGAGAAGGTTTTACAATGGTTTACACTAGGACCCAACAACTTAATTTACTTTAGAGTGTTTTATCCTTACCAATTCAGTGGCCTCCACTTTCAGTAGAAACTGTCTGCTAAATGCCAAGTACAACACATTCGCTTCATAGCTACTTCCGGGCGATTCATCTCTTAGCAAACCTATTACATTAATCAAGACCGATTTGCTGTCATAATGCATGACATCTGTCTGCAGGGACACAAAATCATGACTCACGTTGGGCAACTGCATGAGTATACCAATGATATCCTGTGCACCCACATGTACACCGTTAATGGCACGCGACAAATCAGACAGTTTTTTTGTATTCCTTGAATGGGTGCTGTACTTGGCAATGCGCTTAAACAACTGATTCGACATAATTCCACCTGAGCGTTTCATATCATAGCTACAGGTCATGGTGAAAATAGATTCATCTGTATAATATTTCAATAAATTAGCTCGTTCCTCCGCTGACTCGAATTCTTTGAGATAATTTTTAAGGAAAACCTCTCCCACCAGCTCATAAGCTGCCGTATTACACAGGAAGTTCTTTTGCATGGCCTGGCCCGCTGGTTGATTGGACAACTGCACTCCATCCAGAGTGGACAGCAGCGGAAAAACTTCCTTCACCGCCTGGACATATTCATTGGGTAAATTAAATTTACGGCACAAAGGATTACCGTGCAATCGTAGCGACTTTAAGGGCAATATGTTTAACGATTTGATATCCTCCAAATCATGTATCCAGTTATGAGCCAAGTCAATGGCTCGCAGTGAGGCCATTAGTGTGATGGTACGAGGTGCATCCAGTCTCATGATTTTGTTGTGGCACAAATGCAACTCGGTGCAGGTATTCATGAATTTACTCGAAACTCGAGTCAAAATATTTGCCACAATTTTGGGTGAACTCAAGTTGACCACCACGCTCTCTAGGCCTTCCGTTTTTTGAAAATTATCCAGCTTAAGCATACGCTCGCTGGCTATGAAACATTTTTGTATTGCCTTGTCAATTCGCTCCTGGGGATTCACATGACTGGGCTTGAAGCTGCTGACATTCATGCGCAGATAGTAGGGTATGGAGCGCTCTAGGCTCACCTGCGGTGCCTCCTCAGTGGTCACCAGTTGTGGTATTTTCAATTCCAAATTGCATTCCTGCACCAAGTGAAAGATTTGATCATAGCAATTGCGCACTATGAAAGTGTGTTCTCCGTTCTCGTACTGGAATGTGAAGTAAGTTTTAATGAGTGTGCAAAGCATTTGGTGGTTGGTTTTGGCTTACCTTGTAGTAACAGGGATAGAACTGACTCAGAGTTTGATTCACCGAAATGAAGAAATAGTCAAAGAGCACCTCCTTAATAAACTCATGCTTGGCATCGGGTATCTAAAAAGAAGTATGAAATTGTTCAAGGTGAAAACAAAGAGTAATACATGTCAAACATATTCTTCGCATTAAAAACAGATAAAAATTAAAACTGCATTAGCAGCCAATTTCGATTAGTAGTTTGTTTTTGGCAACTGAAAAGGTAAGTCACGTTTTTCAAGTCTCATGCACAAATTTGAATAGCGGATATGTTGGATCTTCCGATCCTTACATTCTTTTAACCAGTCTAGTTGCCATCTATCGAATAGTCATAATAATTTAAGCTCAAAAACATTGCAAAGTTGGAAATATACAATGCCGCTCAACTGAATAGATTTAACTTTTTTTTATGTTCTCGATAATGTTAACGTCAGGGGAGTAAGGCGGCCACTCGAGCAATTTGACGTTTTGGTCTTTAATCCACTGTTTTACAACCCGAGCGGTATGGATGGTAGCGTTGTCATGTTGGTACGTCCATGGAATTCGACCATAAATCTTCGAAAACTGGGGAAAAGCATTTTGAAGCACAGTCTTGTACACATTTGCGTTCATCTCCGAGGTGAAAAACTGGAGCTCGCATGTTCCATAAAACGATATGGCTCTCCACACCATTACTGCACCTGCACGAGTGTGATGACGACTTAAAAAACATTGTTCCTTTCGCATATCGTGGAAATAGTAATTATAGCCATCCGGTCCATCGAGGTTGAACTTCTTTTCGTCGGAGAAGACCACCGTCTTCCACTCCCTGTTCCACGTCATGTGTTCTCGGGCAAATCGAAGTCGTGCTTCCTTACGAGCATCATTGAGAGGTGGTTTTTTTTTATTTTCAATCTCTTTAAGTGTTTGGCGCTTCGAATAATTCGTTTTACCGTGGCCACACTAGCATTTACGCCGCATTCTTCCCTAATTTTACCAGCAGAAAGGTGGGAATTTGAGGCAGTTCGTAGGATAAGTCGCCTCTCCGATGCTGTTGTTGCATATTTTTTTCCTTCATTACGGAGAAAATTACTCACAACGTTTTGACTTCGACCGATTTTCTTGGCTATAGTCTCAGTCTCAGACGGTTTTTTGCGGCAGGCGATTTAAAGCTTTGCCATTCTCTTCTTGCACGACGCTTTTCTGAGACCAGCCGGTCAATGTAACTGTTTGTCAATCTACGATCTGGCTGAGGTGCTGTTGTTGTTGTTTGGGGGTTTGAGTGATGAGCAGCGGCAGTAATGATAGAGGTGAGGGCTTGAACTGAATTGTCAATGTCTACTTCGCTGTTTATGGTTGGGCTCAGCTCGATGTGACTGCTGATATATTTTTTGTATTTGAGCCAGTCTCAGTCTCCGAGGATATTCTCTAACATGAGGGCACTCCAGAAGGTTAATTATTGGAGAATGGTCTTACGACAAGTCAGCAAGGGCTTCTGCAG